>VXBZ01010797.1:88411-152405 GCA_013399135.1 Heliornis fulica
TCTTTTCTTTTCTTTTCTTTTCTTTTCTTTTCTTTTCTTTTCTTTTCTTTTCTTTTCTTTTCTTTTCTTTTCTTTTCTTTCTCCCCCCAAATCTACCAGTTACTATGTAAAAGATATTCCCACTTCATCTACATCTGTTCTTGCTTGTTCCTCTGTGGCTGTAAAAGCACAACTACCACCATTCACAATCATCTCTAACACAGTATCTTACGGCAACAGATGATGTCAGACCAGACCATGTAATCACTTCCCTGCGGGAATAAACAGGTGTCCTAAAAAGAGTCTTTTTAACATTCACAGGCCATTTTTACATGGTACTTGGATCACAAAATTGCTGAGGCAATATGCTGGATGATCCTACCAGTTACCTCACCTTCTGCCTGCTCTCTTTTTCCTAGTCTTGCCATAGGAATAATGCTGTGTGTAGCTAACTAGTCAGGGAGATGACCAGTTTTTCCTTTATGTACACTGCTGGGCACATTTCTTTGCTGTCGCTATGTTTGGGGCTTTTCATCTGATGAGCTGATGGTGCCTTATGTATCCTGCCACCAGAACTCAGTCTAAAGATTTCTAAAACAAGTAAAAACTGCTAAATGGAACATGGATGCCCAGGTTGAACTGCTAGACTAATGAAAGGCATTACTTCATTTGTATTTTTGAGGGCATTTTCTTCTACTTCTTCAGCATGTGCCTGTTAGTATTCCACCTCTCAAATACCCTGTTATGACAAGACCAATGCAACAGATGAACAAGGATTGACTTTTCCAACAGCACCCGCAGCATCATTGGGTTGATGGGAAAGAAAAGCTGGTTGCTGCCACTGCTGGTTAGCACAACTCAAAACATACCTTGTTCTCTCTCCACCAAGTTGCATTTCTTCACAAAATCATTTCCTTCCTCTAATGCATGATCAGAACATGGGGCAAGGAATACACCACCACAGTAGGTGCATTTGGCAAGAAACCTAACAATTAACTCTACAGTATAGTTGCACTTATCCTTTCCTTTCTCTTCCCAGGAGCCCACCCTTTATTTATCATCATCCCTTTTGCTGTTTGCCACCTGGTGTAAAAGCCAGGACTTCATCCATCCCCTCTTCAAGGTGGTGAATGTGGTAGGAGATCCACGCCTTCAAAACCACACAGTTTGTGACATAGCTTGGTCTAGAAAGTACCACAATGCTCTCTGTTTCTGTGCCAGTGAATAATTAATATAGTGAAATAATTATATGCAACTGATTTTACTTTCTTGTAATTTGCAACTTGTTCTCCATGTTAATGGAAAGCAAAAAACTTGTTTCTTTTACTTTTAATCCATAGCTAGCTTTCCTGGAATTGCTTCGTTTAAGATCATGCTACATAGGCATGATATTTTAAAATATTTTAGACTGTAAACAACCTTCTTACTAACTAGCAATAAGTGTTTCAGTAATTTCTGGTTAGGGTAGGAGCAGCTGCAGGGTAACAGGTTTTTGGATTAAAGGAGCAATTATTTATCTGGCATAAATGGTGCACATGCTGGCTTAACCTGGCAAAAAGATAAACTTTAATATAACACTGATTTCAGTAGAGTCTCGCTCATTATAAAATGTACAGATTTATTGAAGTAAATAAATATGTACACATTTGCTACTGTTTTCTTGACACATATATATGTATACGTGTGTGTATATGCATTGTGTGGCAGGAGATGGCAAACAAGCAAATCTACTCAGTGTTAACACTCTTTGCAAATGTACCTGACAGACCAGAAGCTTGAAAGTGTTGATTGAAAATATTTATAGGTTTCAGTGCAGCCCTGCTTCAGATATGGAAAAAACCCAAACACCAAAACAACAACAAAAAAACCCAAAAATATTTCAGGCATGTGGCACCAGATTTCTGTACTTGAGCATATGAGCTCATGAATTGTAGCTCTGAGTTGCACAAAAATGTGCATAAGTGCCCTTGATGTATCTGCATGTTTGGTGATACATGATTTGTCTATATTCTGTCTGAAGTGGACACTAATATCTATCCCGTAGCCTAATTAGAAAAGTCATAAAATAGCCTGCTGTACTGTGTCAGGATCTCACCCATCTGGGATTTATACCAAGAAATGTTCTTTTCTGGTTTTGCTGTCAGCACAAATGTTGAAATATACCTTTAAGAGCTGAAATATTTGGAAAGAAATTTTGTTTGTCTTATGTAAGCAAGCAATAGTTTGCTTTAATGAAGTTTCGTCCTTCAGTTATGTTCCTTTTCCTCTGCTAAAACTGGAACATACATAGTTACCTTAATTTTGAGAGGGATTATACATGGAAGAAGAGAAATTAAAGGTGTTAGAATCTTGTCACAAGTGAGATTATTCTATTCTATTCTATTCTATTCTATTCTATTCTATTCTATTCTATTCTATTCTATTCTATTCTATTCTATTCTCAGAATTTAGATTATAAAGTAGAATTTTTAAACGTAATAAAGTGGGCTTTCGCAGGTCAAAAAGATTAGGATGTTCACAGGAAAAAAGTAATTATCATGGTAGCCTAAAAATACAGTATCTTTCCTTTAAACGTGAATGATGAGCACAGACTCATTTTGCTGTAAGAAGGTCTCTGCACAGAAACCATCTGAACTCCTTCTAGTAATGGATTGAATAATATGATATTTTATGTCACTGTCTCATGCAGCTCATTCTTTTCTTTTCATCTTTCCCCCAGGGAAGAATTGTGCACGCAGTGGTAAGATTTATTTCTTCCACAGAATTTTTTTATTGTAGTTAGGTTGGAGAAGGCAGGTCAAAGAAAAGTGTTTTGCACTTGGTGATGAAATATGTGCTAGTCCTTAAGACAATTTTTCTATCCCCTGCAAGTCTGTACTATCCTCTTGGATCAGTTACAGAGAAAGTTTTCTCTCTTGATCTCTCACATATTATGTTAAAAGCTTGATTTTGTCTGAGGAATTATTGATCATAGGCTTTATCGAAAGATTCAGTGATCATTCAGCAGTTTTAGACCCAGGCCAAGTAATTGCTACTTTCAAGAAATAAACAATTCCAGAACTAACCTGAGATAAACTGAAATAGCTCAATAGACTTCAGTCATTAACAGCAGCCAAGGATTTGACCTAACTTCAGAAGGAGTATGAGAGTTCAAAGGTGTGGAAAGCCATTCTGACTGCAAATCACTGTAAACATATAGTGATGCTGCATCTTCATACTCCTAAATGCTGCTATGAGAGTTAAACTGAGTTACTTTCTCATTAGAACAAATATTCTAGATTTCTTGCCCGAATCTGGTTCTGTCTTATGTCATTAATCATACTAGATACAAGACTCAAAAGACTGACAATATGTAATTTTTACTCAGCATGAAATTGCGCTGTAATTTCACTGTAAACCTTATAAGATCTAATAGTACCCTTATCCTGGACTGAAATTTCAATCCTTTCATCCTTCTCAAAGCAACAATGTGATGTGATATTTAAAACCAAAATAAAACCAACAATGGCATAAACAAGCACAAGTAAACAGCAGAATTGTTCTCCATGATGGAATTTGTCAAAATAGGGCTTTCCCAGCTCTACCATTAATTTTGTTTTATAGGTGGCACCTGTGTTGTCAACCCCACCGACCTGTTCTGCTCTGTTCCTGGTCGCTTATCTCTACTTAGCTCCACTTCAAAGTACAAAGTGACCATTGCAGAGGTGAAGAGGCGCCTTTCACCACCAGAATGCCTCAATGCTTCCCTCCTAGGAGGTATTTTGAGAAGGTAAGTTGAAGGTAGGAATAACAAGTCTAAGACAGTGCTGTAATTTCTGTATATTTATTTTCTACAAGTAGGTTTTGTTCTCTTTCCCTGCTTGGTTATGTGGGCACAGTTTAAGAAAGTGGAATGAGATGGATTGGAAGTAAGTTCTATTTCTAAGGAAATTTTCAAGAAATGAGAAAAATGAAGATTGTGTTGACATTTTTTCACAGAAATTTTGCATTATTCAATGAACTTATTTTTTTTGTTGTTTGTTTTTAATCCCTTTAGTTCAGGTACCCATCAGAGATGGATAGGTGTCACTTTGCCTTGCTTTGAATTTAAAAAAAAAGATCCTTATGGTGTGGGAAAATTCACCATAGCTAAAAATCTGACTTCTTGTTGAGAAATTATTTAAAAGTAAATTGTTTCACCTAGGTACAGCCCTCACTCATCAAAAAACTAAAACATGGAGCTGTAGGGATGCCTTTTTTTTCTGTTCTCCCTTGTACGACTTTTGAATACAGAAAAGATAGACTTAGAATACACTGGTTTTACTTTTCTCGTTGTGAGATACTGGAGGAGAAGCAAGCAATTAGGCAAAATTTTTCCACTGACCCTTCGTTGACCAGAGTAGGCACCTTTAGAGACCAGCAGCAGAGAGGAGGAAAGTGACAAACTGTGCCTCACACTGCAAGTGGAAAACAAGGAGGCAACTGTAATTCAGCAAGGCATATGTAAGTCGCAATGTCCCTGAGGCGTCAACTTAGATGGCATAAGCTACTTGAATGCCCTTTGATCAAAACTAGCTGGAAAGTCATAGGCTATTTCTCTGCTGTCACTGAAGGCCACACTGATCCTCATATTTATACTGAAAGTCATTTGAACCAACCTGCTATATTCTGAGCTACGTAGCAGTCCATGAGCTGTCTTGAGCCATCTTGCAGAGTAAGTAGTATCACAAAATATTTTCAGGGACACAAGCTCTATTTACCTGCTTCTATAGGTGTTGAAATAAAAAATCTACTTCCATAAAAGTTTGCCTCTCTTACTGCTTCACCTTGGAAAGGCCTTCAGATAATATTCACTATAAATACTCATTCCACAGAGTTTATCAATACTAGTACAATCTACTAAGAACACAAGTCTGAACATGGAAACTTGTTTCTCTCTTCTGTTAAAAGGCTACAATGATAGTTTATGACCCAGACCAAAGACCATGCTTCCAAAGTGTCCCTGGATATGTTTCAGGAATTAGCAAAAGTCAGGGACTATTCCCAGCCACCAATTTGGCTGTACTGAATCTGTTTCACAAGACAGAGAATGTAAATGAACAGATCTGGTTGGGCTACACCTGTGGGCATTACAACTAGAGGACAAACCCAAACACTGTCTAGGTGACCAGCAGAGATGTAGCAAAACCAAATCTTGTTCATGGTTTGCCTGAGACCTGGGAGGGTTGTTTTTGCATCCGAGCAGCAGTCACTGCCGTATAACATGCTCCAAGTTATGTTACCTCTTGGTGGGTAAAAACAACCATCCAAATGGCGATATTCCAAACTTGGTTACTTCCTCTGCTTGAAGAACTTGAACCTGCACCCCAAAACATCAAGTTAGGCATGCTTAATACTCAGTGATTTGTTTTTCTAAGTTGAGATTTGAGGCCAATTAAATGGACAAAAGCAAAGTGTAACTGCATCAATGACTTCATTATCTAATGACCAAGTCATTCATTTGGGATGGATCCAGTCACTGCTGTATTCAACATTTAAACATATTAACATTAGTTAATTGCTGCCAGTTGACCCCTACCTTCTTCTAAAAGTCAAAGGTTAATATTCCCTCAGGCTTAGAAAGAAAGTGAACTTGCATCTGCTACATAGCAGATATATCTCACATGCTTCAAACATTAAGGTACTGCAGACAAGCAGGCGTGGGATGCACCAAGAGTCACTTTGTGAGGAAAAAAGCAAGGTAGGCATCAGGGATAGGGGCATTGATAAACAATGATGGGTGGAATTTTGGTTTAGTGTTTCCTATTGCCTTGTCCTTCTTCCTTGTAAGTATTTGGCTTTGTAGACTACATTTATAGGTACCCAGGTCTCTACATAAATTATACAGGGATAGCTGGAGCTGAGTTCCACATAGATATCTACACTTGATTAACCATCTGTCTTTCTTTTATAGTCAGGTGAGAGAGACAGGCAAAGACATCAGTTTAGTATCATTCCAGAAGTGTGTAATTCTCTCACAATTGCCTTGAGCCTGGTGAGGCTAAATCAGATATAAACAATAGCACTGTCAATATTTAGATTCAATCATTGCAAATCCAGACTCAGTGCCCAAATCAGTACCAGCATTTCAATTTGGTGGAAATCTGCCTGAAGAGCTGTTGCCCCTGTGTCAGGCATTAAAATGTCTAACTTTGTCGAAGGAACAACGTGAAAGATGCACAGTGCGAGCAGGACGTTAAGAATACAGCTCTGAAAGATTTTCTATTGAAGTAATTAGTGCAGGCACTACCCCACACACTTATCAATAAGCTGTGTACAATTTCTGAACTTATATTAACATGGGGGAAAAAAAAGTGCAGAAAAAAGTCAAGTTTCTCTTTCTTACCATTGTCTCATGATAGAGCAAAATCCAAGAATGGAGGACGCTGCTTGCGAGAAAAATTAGACAGACTGGGACTGAACTTGCCTGCAGGAAGAAGAAAAGCAGCAAATGTCACACTTTTGACTTCCTTAGTAGAAGGTAAGGCTTATAGTATTGCAACATAATATGAGCATAATCAGAATGTTTCTTTCTAGACAACACTTTTCAGCCACAGTGTTAAATATCATAATCTGTGTTTTGAACAAAGAGGAGAACTGACTTGCCTAAAGCCACAGACAGAACAAGTGGCAAAATGGAAGTTCACTCTGGCTTGGCTCCCAGCAAGTGTTTTAGTCCTGCAGTTTCCTTAGAATTGATCTGTAGTTTCTGTGCTGGGATCTGACTTACAAATCGATGATCCAAGTGTTCTTATGAGAGAGATGAGTGTCTTATACCAGCTCTCTAAGTAGATTTGTTTATCCTCCTTTTTTTTCTAACTTGTGAATTTCCTGGACTTGATTCAAAAGTGTGTTTTGTTTTTGTTTTTGTTTTTTTTTTCCAGTATAAGAAAGAATAGTATTTAGACAAGAGTTCCTCCACCTCCCTCCCCCCAAATAAATGAAATCTGTCTTCAGATAAATTCTAGGCAGGCCCATGAGATACTTCCTTGACCTTTATTTGTTGTTTAAATATCATTCACCAAATACTGCCAGACTCTTCAAAACCTCAGCTGAGAGATGCAGGTTCAAACCCTTCAGGCAAAGTGAAGAAACTCTACCTGAGTCTCTTCTATTCTGGGTGAATCCACTAAGTACTTGATTTATTGTCTGGCTTCAAGTAGCAGCTCTGGGAATTGCAGATCCCTCCTCCTCAATATAGAGAGCACTCAGCTCATCCAACAGGTCAACACCTTCTAGGATCATAACCTGAAAGGTCTATATGGATCTAGGCAAGTAGGCTGAGGCCTCAGCACATATTACAACAGAATTACAGAAAGACTGAAGCTGAAGGGACCTCTGGTGATGTTCTCATCCAACCCTCCTGCTCAAAGCCAGGTCAGTTAGAAGAGGTTGCTCAGGACCTTGTCTAGTCAGGTTTTTAGTATCTCAAAGAGTGAAGAAATAATGCTGAGTCCACAGCAATTATGCTTTTCTCTATCTAAGAGGAGGGACTAAGGTTCTCAGGGCCATTGAGCACACAGAACTACAATGGGGCTGCTCTGAAATACAGGTGTGTCCATATCACACCTGCTTCTAATAAAGAGAAAGCCCTAATGGAGTTGCAGCCTTAGAAAACACTTTTCTTCCCCTGTTTAAGGGAGTAGGGGTTGTTTGTACTCTCACAGCCGTTGTGTACCTTGGGTCTTATCAGGGAAGAATAACACTCATTTGTTAGAAGAGATTGAGGAAGTCCTCTTTCAACTGCGGGCCTGGGGTTGATGGCAAAGTATCTTTACTGTAAGTCAGAACTGTATTCCCTTTTCCCCAGCAATGGAGCTATGTTACTCTCCCTACTCTTTACTCAGAGCCAATAGCAAACTTATTATCAAGCCTGTTGTACTGATTTTGTTCTTTGACTTCCTTAATGTGAGACCTAAAGGTGTTTGCTGAGGAGACGGAGCTCAGTTTGACAGAGATCTGTTTGTCTAGATGTCCTAATAATGAATTTTGTCTACTGAAAATTTTAGGAAAGACACCGCCATATGTATTAACATTCTAACAGAAAACAATATATAGCTGACTTTATGTCTATGTAATCAGTCCTCAGACAACCTTGGTATTGCTCATTCAATTCTTCGTGGCATAAGCTGTCCTTCCTTTCCACAGGCAGGTATTACTTCCAAGTAGAACTAACTTGCAGTATGGTTTCTGCAAGGTAACCCATCCCTGAATGGCTCCTGCTTCTGGAAGAGACAGAAAGGGAAAGACACAAGCTTATTTCATATTTCAGAAAAGGAAATATAAGGAAAGCATCATTGGATTTTTCTGTGTGATGTCAATACACAAATTGACACAGTGTTTTATTAGCCTTATTAAATTCTTAAATAACAAGTCCACAGCATGGACTTCTCATAAGGACCCAGGGTTGTGTCATTCTTGATTACTTTAGATGGCTCCAAATTTATTGTTACTAGAGGTCCTCAGAGTCTTTTAATATCTCTGTAGGGTAAAAATGTGCTTAACCTCTTGAAGAGGCAAAATGCGTTGTGTGGTGATCAGGGTGTATTGCAAGTCTCTGGCATGACTAAGACTTCTCTTCTAAATAGACTAAAATAATTCAATTTTTGGAAATGCTGATAAGTTCAGCACAGGAACTGCAGTGAATCTGTAGGCTGTGGTGATCATGTGAGGTTCCAGACTTCAGGAAAATTATTCTGTGGTTCCTTTTTTACTGCGAACTTCTTTTGGAGTTCATCATGACTGCTGGATGTTTATCATTACTATTGTTTTGGCAGGGTTTCATCTTCAATGTATTTTGTAGGGATTTCTGGGCGCCACGTTAGGGATGGTTTTGACAGATCAGTTCTGTCCTTTACGTTGTCGCCCACCTAAATCAGCACAATGGGTGGAAAGACAGACTGGGGGAATGAGCTCAGAGTTTGGACTCTCCACAGCAGTATGGGACATCTCTTTGTGCAACCTATAGGTGAGGGATGCCCTCTAGTGCCTAGATTAGAGGAAGGGAAAGGTCATCTTTTCCTCAGCTCTAAAGAAAAAAATCCTACCTACATCTTAGCAAACCCACTAAAGACTTCCCCATTAAATTCCAGTATTGCCAAGGCTAAGCTTTGTCGCTAGCTCAAAGTAGTCAAAAGTCTCCACAAAAGGAAAAATAAAGGATAAGAGAAGAAGGGAGATGTCCCTTTCTGCTGGGACAGGTCACTTGCAAGGCAGAGACGTAGTGTAAATGTTATTGCAGATGCAGGTAAAAGCCATGCATGAATGAATTTTAAACTGTCAGATTATTTAAAAAAAATAGAAAAATCACCTACAAAAATATGGAATTTATTTTCCTGTCAAACCTAATTAAGATACTGAATTTACCAGACACAGAATTGTGTTCTAGTAAACTAGACACATTCATCATTTGGGGATCAAAATTCTTGAGAAAAATAGATCAGTGGTTACTTTTTTCACCCTGCTATCAACTGTATCACACTTCTCCCCAGCCAACCTTTGCTTGAATATCTTTCCACTCATTCCTCCTACCTTCTCACCCTACAAATGATAAAGAAACAACCCTTTCCTTTTCCCTTCCACCTCCTACCTGTCCCTCCTTCCCCTGGGTAGCATTTCTGCTGGGTAGAGCTTCCAGAGGAGGCGAAGCCAAGGAGAGAGTAGGAGGTTCAGATGCCAAGTGTCCCTCTCGTGGGACACAGCTTCTGCCTTCACTCTGCATAGCAGCATCTCTCACTCTTGCTAGACCCAGGAGACACCCACACTACTCCTTGCACCTGCCCACAGAAACCTGTCAAGGTACTTCAGGCTCACCTCTCCACTGAGGATTTCTAGAGTGTCTCTGACAATTCAGCTTCAGCAACTGTCCTTTTCCATCATGCAAAGCTCTGTGGTTAATTGTCATATTATATAGGAAAGGCAGCACTGCCTACAGCTGCAAAGCCATGTGCTGAATTGAAGGAGAGTCAATGATCCCCAGCACCAATTATTTGTCTGCAGAAGGAAAGAGTTGAGGATACTGCACATAGGGAAAATTGATTTTAGATTAAATCAAGATAACTGGCTATAAAAGCAATGAATTTTAGGGTTCTCTGCCTTTAGTATGACTCCTCCCTGACATAAATAACTAGGCAGAATGTGGCAAATCTAAGGTGAAGGAAAAGAGGTCAGTTTATCCACAACTCCAACATTTCCACATTTTCCTCTAGAATAAGTGTTTGCCCAAATCATGATGTAGAAAAAGAAATAACATCTTTTATGATGTCTTGTACGAACTACTTTCCCCTACCAATCAGACTTATTTCCTACTTTGCAGTAATACAAAGCATCTCTATTCACCGAGGTTAATGCAAAATATCTAGAGAAATATATCACAATACACTTGTAAATACCTCATCATTTGGTCCCGGTTCAAAATGAGATCTCTGCTCAACAATCAGATATGATAAATTATGTTCTGCAAAGCATTTTCATGTCATTTTCTATTTATATTTAGAGTTTGATGTTGTAATATAGAATGCCTATTCTTTATCGTGTGGGTGTGCATGTTTATATGGATGTGTATGTATACTTGCAATGACATACAGATATTTTTTAAATGTGTAGATTTGTTTTTTCAAAATAGGTACATTTGCATATGCATTTTCACCTATATATATACCCACAAGCAGATAAGTAATTTTGTTTCATTTTGTTCATGATTAGGTGTAGAAGTGGTTCTTAGGGATGTGGCTTAGTGCTAAGGTAATGGTTGGACTCAATGGTCTTAAAGATCTATTCCATCCTAAACAATTCTATGATTCTATGACTTTATCTACCATTAGCATTCAATCATAATCCCAGTTTAATGTAAAATGGACATTTTTTTATACTCTTGTATAATTTTCTCAGATTGTCAAAAGAGTTTAGTATCATTTTTTCATCTTATTGAAGTTATATACAAGATAATTTTTCATTATAATTAATAAATTACTTCCTCTTTCATTCCCTTCCCATGAAAGTGAAAACATACAAATTTCACTCAGTTTGTTGTTGACCATGTTACATAAAGGGCTACATTTCATCACATAAAGTTTTATCTTTTTAAAGAAACCAAGATTTTTCCAATCATTAAATGCTTAAATATTTTGCTGACTACTTGCATTGTTACTTGTGTCTGACTGGGACTAGAGAACAGTAATTCCACCTGATGACAGCTTCAAAGGGTTTGGCTTTTATCTTCTTTCCATGCTGGCATGAAAACAAACCTATAAAGTATTTTAACGGTTGAAAAGCAAAACCTGATGCTCTTCTGTGGTTTACATAAATAAGTCTTATATTTAAACAAGATTAAAATTCTAGCTGAAAGAGAATTTTTGAAGCAACTCAACCTAAATTTAGCAGCCGTGGTTTAAATTTATACTTTCTCATCTGTGAAGTCTGGCACAGACATTTTAAATGCAAAATTGGCAGTCAGCTACATACCTGTTCATTCTGATTCACTGCTAATATACCACTCAAATCCATTTTAATTTCACTTCAGAATTATTCTACTTTTTCAGGAGACGTAAATTCTGTGGAAACCATTTCTCATTTCAACCCAGAAATAGTGGCTGCTTGTCAGCTTCTTTTTCTTTTTAAGTATGCCATAAATGATGTTTTAAAAAATCCACATAAGGTAGATGATTTTGGGTATAACCTTCAATTTTTATATCTAAAACTGGTTGCAGATACAAAGATGGTTGTTGACTGGTGTCAGTAAAAAAATGCCCTGGGAATGATTCATGGTTTTTACTAGTACCTGAATCCAATTAGGTCAGAAAAACACACAACGAAGTATTTACCTTTAGTTTCCACAAGCATTTTTCTGGTTAAAAGTGCAATGATTCAAAGAGAGTCAAACTCTGATAAGGCAGAGGATAGAGTCTGTAATAGAGGTCAGTCCATGTGGTTATTTATTTCTCATGCTGCCTCTGGCACAGGACCACTGCTCCCATGGAAGTTTCCATCTTCCTTTGCCTGTTCAGGTTTGTGAAGAAAAGGGCCAGTCTTTCTGGGGATGGGATTTCTGTTATCATCTCTATCATAGTTGTATCTGATCTCTCCTGTCCTATTGCAATCAACAGGGAGAAATCAGAACTTTTGGGTGATTAGCAAATAAAATAAAATAAAAAAAAATATTTTATTAGGTTGCTCAGAACATTTTAACTCCATGGTTAGAAATATCCAAGATTAGGCTTAAAAAGTGCATGAATAAACTCATCTAAGTCTGTACTTTCAACAGAAGGTGATCTCATGAGTTCCCTTCTAACTCAGACTTTTCTATAATTCCTTTGATACACATGCCTTCTCTTTAGAATGGGATGATACATGCTTCAAGTTCTAACTTGTCTACATCAACTTGAAGAGGTTAGCTCAGATGTCAATATTGACATTTAACCAGAGGAATTCCACTTCATGTGTTCTCATAAGGAAGTGTTACACGTCCTGCATCCCTTTCACCTGGAGCATCAGCCTATTCTACAAAGAGCCGGGGTCCAATGTCACCTCTCATGATGGCAATCTAGTACCCAACTTTTAAAAGAATTAAAATAAAATAGCCACAGTGCTCAAACCCCAAATCTATTCTGGAGCACATCTCTCAGTCACTCATGCAGATGTGCTTCAACATACGCTTCTGGTAGCTGACCTATTTCTACCTTCTATGATGAGATGAGAGCATGTGTCATCTGGAAGTGCCTATTTCCCACTAGGGAAAGACTTACTTAGGCACAGATGTTCACACTCCAGGCAGCTGTGTTTGATCAGATAAATCCCACAGGTTTACAGAGTCACAGCACACAGGCCAGTGTGTTCAGTAAAGACTAAAATAAATTCCGAGATTGTCTAAGCTAGTGAAGAGGGACAGGTTCTTTCACAGATATTTGACACCCAACATGGAGTTGCATCATAGTGCTCAGTCTCTGTAGCGAGACAGAGAGGTGCTCAGTGCCTCCCTCTGTCATAAATTTCTCATAAAGCCTAGTCAAGCCACGATTTGGCCCTTTGCCTTGATTTCCTACCTCCACCCCCCTATAAAATAGTGACTGTCATCTCTTCATTGTCATCTCTTTTTATTTTGTCTGGTCATTGCTTATTACAATTTTTGCAGAAAAAGATTGGTTCTTGTGCTCAACTTTGGGGTCTGCTCATCTTAGTGTAGGGCACTTGTATAGTGCCTTCTGGCTTAAGCCCTAAACTCAGCTTTCCAGAGTGATTTATTCCTGCCTTCCACTAATTTCCATGCCTTAAATATCAACTGTGAACTGGATTTACAAAACTTGAGAAGCTTCCCAGTTCTTACTGGTGGCAGGGGAGGGAACTCAACTCAAGTGTCTTGACTAGTATTTCTTTGTGAGAGGAATAACCTCCCTATCTTCTGGCTGGCACCATCTGATGACTAAGCATGAGCAGGCCAAATGGGCTGAAATCTGTTACTGAAGTTGGGAATGAATATCTGCAGAAGTGGTTTGTTTGTTGGGTTTCTTTGGAGGTGGTAGTTGATTTGTTTTTTATTTAGTGGAAGAAATTCTGTAAGCATAATAATAACAAACCCTAATTTCTAACTGACCCATTTTGTTTGCCCACAGGAGAAGCATTACATTTGGCCAGAGATTTCGGCTACACCTGTGAAACAGAGTTCCCTGCCAAGGCGGTAGGAGAGCACATTGCCAGACAGCACATGGAACAGAAAGAGCAGACAGCGAGGAAAAAGATGATCCTAGCAACAAAGTAAGAATGGAGAGGAAGCTAAAAAAGAAATCTGTCTGACACTTCTCCATTTTGGATCTGGGGGCTGGTGGAGGGAGGAGTGGGAGTATGGAGCTGGGATTGTCATGACTGCCATCATAAGAGTACTCACTGACATTAACTGAGAGCAATCCTCTTTACAGATGCTGTAAGAGGGATCTTATTTACTCCAATGAGGTTTTAGTGGCTCTGCTCTCACTGCCTGTGGTTAGGGAGGCACATACTTCTCAGATGCTTGGGTTTAGATGAGAGGAGGTAAGATCTACAGGACAGAGACTGGCTTTGTCTCCTGTTTGCGTGTGAGCAGTAGATGTAAGCTTATACTGAAGTATTAGTTACTGAGCAATAATTATTGTTAGCCTGCTGAGGGAGAGATGGTTTGCAGAGGAACAGATCCTCTCTGGACAGAAATTACAAGAGTTCCCCTGAAGTCAATGGCACTGGAACAATGTACACCAGCAGAGGAGCTTTACTTAAGTCATTAAAGACACACAGAGACACCTGACTTAACTCTGCACAAGGCATTCACCTCCCTGGAGCAGTAACATCATGTTAAGATAACATTTCATCTAGGTTAATTAGCCTTGATGAAAGAGGAATTAGCTTTAATGAGTCATGGGAAACCAGAATAAATGTCTGTGTGGAACAATGTAGACCTACACTAGGTGTGTGGTATGCCTGCATGGAGTAGCCTTGAACGTATTCATATTCTCCTGCACTGTTACACAGCCAGACTGCAGGAAAGCTGCAGACAGAAACCTGAGCTCTCAAACCACCATCCCAGTGCTGGAAATGTTTGGTGATCATCCAGGCTGGAATGTATCCAATGAAGAGGAATCACGCTATAGTGAGACAGAGGTCTGACCAGCAACAGGATTGTCTTTTGTATCCCAATGTCCTTCTGCTTTGTCCATCTGTGGGGAACAGGACTCCTGGCTTTGGTGTCCCTCTTGTATCTAGAGGCCTTCACACTGAAGGTGTCCCAGAGACAGTGTGCAAACATCTCAGGCTTGTGAGTCCCATGAATACAGCTTGTGTTTCTTCCCTGGGGTGTTAAACATGGCTCAGGGGGACATTTGCCAGCTGTGAAGATGCTGGAGACCTAATTCATGCTCTTAAGTCCCTTGTAGGTTAATAGTAATAATATAAGTGTAATACAGTCTTATTCCTACCTATATCCACACTTGTTTTAAGTCTTCAAGCGGTTGCAAAGATATGAGAATAACCACTTGGCAAGAGGCAGCCTCTGTCTGCAAGTTGTTTCTCCCCATTTCTGTATAGACCACTAACAATCTGCACCCTAACTATGGAAAAACCTATCATACAGCTGGGCAGCACAACCTAAACAGGAGTGAAGACTGTAAGTTGCCCCAGCTGGAGGATTGTCTATAAATGTAACTCATCCATAATGATACAAATCTTCCTCTTCTGTTAGGGCTCTAGTGAGAGATCACATTACTATGGGTTGTAATAATCAGTGCATAAATGTTATGCTCTTCCTCCAAAGGCTGTCCCACTGAGGGACACATAGGAGTCCCTCTACCCTTTTTCACCACTCCACACCTAAATTTCTCACCATCCTTTACTACTGAGATGGTGAGTCGTTAACGTGCATTATTTATATNTATATATAACGTGAACTTGTAGGCTGTTATCTTGAACTCATAAGGAACAAAGAGTCTTTCCCACCCCCTACCCCCTTCCATCAGTTTAAAGCACCAGAAAACTGAGGAAAGCGGTCTGTCAATAATTCAAGGATAGGTCACATCCACCACAGTGAGTGCTAGTAACGGGACAGATGGGTCAATGTGTGTGTTGCTACTGCCCTCTCCTGCCTGGAAGGAGAACAGTGATTCACAAACCAGCCCTGTCCAGATACTACAGGAGACACAGGTCCATGACACTGTAAGACTAGCATAGAATTTCTTAGCCGTGCTTCCACGTGTCTGACAGTAAGTATTCTAGTCACCTGTCAGGATTTTGATTATTCATAAGGCATATATAAACTCTAGGTTTTTAATTTCAGTAATTTCACAACTGCCCTGCTTTATGTGCTTGTGAGTTATGACACCAGAAAAAGTGGTGGATTGCTATGCTGCCACAAAAACCTACACTGACATTGCAGGGTGAAAAAAAAAAATCAATCATTGCAAGCTTTGCCCTTGGAAAGAAATGGGGTGGCATTGTCTCTGTGTGTTACCACTGCTCACTCTGGGACTGAGCTAGAAACGCATAGAAGTGTGCCATTAGCAGGACTGGTGAGATCTTCCAAATATGGGGCTTTGAGAGAAAATAAGGAGAAAGATCAAAATTGCAACCACAGTTGCTATTATGTAGATGAAACTTTGTCCTGGATTCAGACATCCAGCTTCAGTGGCCTGATTCATTTGCCCAGGCAAAGGCACCTACTGTCATTTGAGAGGAGCTGGGTTATTCAGCATGGTTACCAGCTGCTGCTCCAGGAGAACACAGATCCCTTTTTGTTACTATTTTGTATCTACCAGTTATTATGGAAGTCTTGGGCACTACATATCTGTGTATGGGTAAGCATATAGAGCCCTTAATGTCTATAATGCAGAAGTCCCTGGTGTCCAGTAGAACCTTCCAGTGTTATCAAAGGCCTTGTAATCAAGCAACCCACTCCCCCTGAGTGCAAGCAGTTTATCTGCCATGCACAGAAGTGTAGCTCATGGGGTAGTGAAGACTAAAGACTGCTACTTTAGATGCTAATAGCTCTCTGGAAGTCACTAAATTGGAGGTAACACTTTCTTCACTGCCCTGCTCAACCCTACTCGATCTGAAGCTTTGTTGATAATAGTAGAGTGCATGAAATCAGGACCACTTTCTGTCTCAGAACAAGCCATGCACATGTTTAAAATGATGTGTTAAGTTACTAGATCTTCCAAAATTGCCTCTTGGAAATGGTCCGTCATATTTTCAAACTCAAGATCTGCCTTTGAACCATACTACTTGATGCAATAAGTTGATACCAAGATCTGTTCTAAAAATTTTATGGTCTAGATAATGAAGAATCATAGCCTTACCAGGTGATTATCATGGAAAGAAGAGAGGATTGGGCTACTTTGCCAGTATATGGCACTGAACACAAAACAGGGCAGGATGGGATGAAGCAAGCTTTAATTAAGAGCTGAAAGGATAAGAAAAAGGTAAACAATGGGAGAATCTGGTCTCCTATGATTCTCTTACAGTGAATGTGCCTTCTTTGACACAGTACATGGCTGTCTGGACACTCCTGGACAAAATGCTTTAAAAACCAAAACAAAACCCCTCAGTTACCCTAGTTCTGACCAAAGGGTGCTGATACCTGCCTGTTAACCCTAGACTCTTTAGAAAGGCTTCAGGACATGTCTATGCTATCCACACAGAAATGAAAAAAAAAAAAGGAATAGGAAATGGAGGTAGGACCTGGTTTTAGAGCTTCTTTAAGCGTGGGTTATTTCACCTTGCAGAGGTATGGGAGACTCTGAATGGCTTTACAGTAGGGAACAGAACCTTATCAGGCTGCAGCTAGGACAGATGTAGAATTGTCGAAGGCCATATCATAATACCACTTGATGGAGAGGCACCTTACGGTAAATATCACAGGGTAAGGCAACACAAGGTCTTCCACACGAGGCGAAGGGACAGATACACACACATTTACATGGACCAAATCAAAATAGCGTCAATAACAATTTTATTGTGGGGTTACTTACAGGCAATACAGAAAAAAATCAACATCTGACTCATGATGTTATGTGCTCAATTTCTAGGTTTATGGAAAGTAGCTCTGAGTCTAGATGCACAGAATCTGCTGAGTGTTTCACCAGTATCTGATCTTTGGCTGCTTGGCAGCTCTGCCACACTTGGATCATATCAGATTTAGGACCACACACTTGCCCCAGTCTTGTACTCATCACAAGGCATTTGATTTAGTTACTGCCAGAGATAGGATCATAGAATGGATGGGCTCTTGTTCAAATCGGTACAGGATTTTTTTATCTTTTCTTGACCATATACTGGAACATCTCACCATCTATCACATATCATTAGGTGCTTCCATTGCAAGAGTGTCCAGGATTATTTTTTCTTTATTTAAACTGTGACCCCTAAAACAGCATAGCCATCTTTCTTTGCCTTTTCAAACTCACAGTCCAACTCAGAAAAAAACATCATCCCCTCTCCCTGTCAGGTGGTGTTTTATTGGTAGTGGAAGCTCTGAGACACCACTTTGCCTAGAAATCCCCTTGAAAAAAGTAGGTTACTGCCTTTTACAGGTTTTCATGTATAATATTTTTTTTCTATTATTTCAATCTGACAACATTCAGTAAAGACTTTTGACATGTGAATATAGAAGGGAACTTAACTGCACACTTGGTTCTGACACTTTCTTTTCTCAAAATATAAGAACTTTTAAGATTAACTTTTTCAACAGGTAGAAAGTAGAGGTTGGAGGAAGGACAGAAGAGCAGTGCTGACAGGCCAGCTGGGGATAGTGGATTGTTTAGAAGCCAAAATGACTGACTGTTTTCAGTTGTTGAAACGAACTGTTTTTCCTCTAAGGACCTGATTCATTAAAACTGTATGCTTCATTTACATACACTTCTGCTGAATACCTCTCTTTGCCTGAAAGGCTAAGAAGATGCTGTCTTTTCAAGCAGTCGGTGTCTAGGTCCATACAGATGACAAGCATTTACAAAAATCAGGCTTGGATGAAGTCCATCAGCACAGCAGGAAATAGTTTTCTGTATCTCCTTTCCTCTTAATCAGGAGAAAGCTGTGGTATCCAAAGTCTGTGTCCAAAGCTTGAAGAACAAGAGTGTTATAATGAAGGGTAAAAACAGGTTAGTATAGTTTTCTTGCTTGTAATGGAAGACCTTCTAAAGACTAAAAAGCCAAGTTTACCCAGTTATTTTTTATTATGTCCCTTCCCCAAGGGACAATAGTTACACAAGGTTCTAATGAAGAACTCAAACTTTATCTAGGCCCAGATGTACAGAGTCTTCTAACAAAAATCATGAACAGAGATGCTCTTTAGTGTGAGAAACTGACCGCAGGCACAGTGATTGCATCTGTGCTAACATAGCAATCTGTGCACACACTGAGTCATCATATTGCAGTTGTCCATATTATTAAAATGTTAGAAGGACTCATTGAACTCTCCCAAATATCTTTTAGGCATATTCTGGGAGATAGCCCACACCAGGGTGCATTCTCAGGTAGACACCCTATTTTAGGAGACTAACTATACAGACTTTCTCATAATATGACAATTTGTGTGAGGCCATGAGAAAGGACCCCAGCACTGCTTAATTTACGAGGTGGCACTGATTGCTACATTACCTGTAGTCACTTTGACCAGTATTAGGACAGTTCAACTGAGTGTCAGGCTAGCATCAGGCAACCCACCTTAGTATCCTGATCATCTGGTGGGCATTGTGACCTCCTGACCCCATATTAAGTGCCAAATTTCCAGTACAGTCAATAGACAATGGTATGCTTATTTATAAAGGTCCTGAGAGAGATCCTGACACTTCTCCTGCTTTAATTAATTGTATAATACCCAATGAAAATAAGTCATGTCTTTTATCCATCCTTGGTCTGGACAGTACTGCTCCAAGGGTATGCACTAAATGGAGCTGGTTTGGTTTCTTTTTCAAAAAAATATATTGGCAGAATACTCCAAGACTAATTTGCAAACTGTTTCAGTACAACATCACAAAAATAAAAAGGCCTTATTTTCAGGCCTTTCCTACTGTTAGGTCCTAAGCAGAGGAATCACAGGTTCTGAGGAATCCCGAGGGAAGGCTTGAGAGGGAAGACAGCAAGACCATCCATCTTTTCCAAATAAGTTGCACTGGTATGTTGATGGGAGACCAGGCACTCAGTTCCTGAGTTCCCGTTACAGTGTTGACCTGGGGTCCCAGGTCCAACTACTGAACATGTATATTGCCCAGGAAACCATCATCAAAGAATAGTGGAGATGATGGGATTTGCCTCACTTGCCTCTCTGTTGTGTAGGCACTGACAGCTGGGTGAGTCACTGAGCTCCTCCTACACTCACTGAAGAGGCACTGTTAGGATGCAAGTCCTCTGGACTGCCACAGATATCTACTTTAGGCTGCCTGATTCATGGTAGAAATGTAAAACAATTTAATTAATGTTTCAATAAGAAATTTAAACATTGTTGCTGGAATGAACTCTCACTCTGGGCAGACCTGTGAGAGAGGTCTCAGTTGAGGATCCATTAGTTCTTCTGCCCCAGACTCTACAAGAAAGCAGAGTACGGACACAAGTGAAAACTAGGAGAGAAAAGGTAGCATTTTCCTTCACATCTCCTCATGCTCTGTCTGTTGTAGGAGTTGAGGGTCAGGAGGGCAAAGCCAAAACGGCCAGGATTTCTACTTGCATATAAACAAGTGCATACAAGCAAACATACAAGTAGTTGTGTATTTACACAAAGTCTTCAGGCATGTTCTTATGCTAGTTAATCATTTTCTTTAACCATAACCATAATTTAGGTGAGCTAAGTCAAACTTAACATTGCCACACCGGGTCCAATTCAGAAGAGAAATCACATTTTTAAATGTCAATGTCAATGTTGTTCCAGGGGTGACTATTCCTATTTAAGAGACTTTGTATGTTGCTGGCTTGGGGAATTTAAGGCAGAGAGACTATAGAGAAATTCAGTTGCCTTTAATTTCTTTAACACTGCCTCTGCCAAACATTTCTGTTGTGAATGAGATAACTTGGGAGAAGGTGACAGTGTTATGGGAATCCATTTTATGGAAAGGATTACACCTATCTTATTTAACAATTTCCACTTTCCTTTTAGACAAATATGTAAAGAATTCCAAGACCTTCTAAGTCAAGACAGATCACCCCTTGGATCCTCCAGACCAACTCCAATATTAGACCTTGACATCCAGAGACATTTAACACATTTCAGGTATGATTTGAAAGAGGTACAATTAATTAATATGCATAATCTTGGTGAAGACTTCATATGATGTTGAAGTGGTATTTGATCCCTTACCTTGAAGACTATAATGTCCATATTCTCTCTGTTATCTATGCCTATTAAAAGTGCATGTTTGCCCAGCAATGTAGTTCAGGCTAGTTGCATTCACTCTGCTTCTAGGACCACGGTCTGAGTTTGAGTAAGTAATTTTTTACATCTGCTGACCAAATCTCCCCATCTGGCCAGAAATCTGCCTTGCTCTAGATGTGGGCCAAATCACAAGACAACCAATGGAGTGAACATTCCAGAAATGTAGAAACTCAAGTTCAGAGCCAAAATGACAATACTGGTTAATCAAAGTAGCAATAAAAGGAAGAACATTTAGGCTGAATCCTTACCAATTAACTGAATAGTTCCAGAGACTCCTCTATACTACAGAGACCATTTGATACCATCTTTCTATCAGCATACTACTAACTCTTTGGACTCCAAACCAGACTGGCCTTCCAGTCTGGAACTAGTAGTCTACCTACTGAAACAGACTCACTGTTCCTGAAGAATACCCTGAAAAGACCTGGCAGAATGCAAGCTGGGTCAGGCCAAAACCCCAGAGTCTTCTAATATATTTAGGCTCAGTTCCTGGGCCCATGCCCTATAAATATTTAATTTGCTGGTGTTAAGAAGCTGTTAAGGATACAAGGACCCATGGTGCATGCATGACAAATCCAAACTTAATCATAATTTTATCCAAGTTATGGATAAAAGTGTATAGACAGTTTGGAATCAGAAAGATTTATTAGCCTAGGAGTTGCTGTGCAATATCCCATTTTTGGTTTGTATTACATGCTAGATACAGTCGAGAGTGAGATGGGGACTTCCAGATAGCACTTTGAAATAGTGGGGTCATCTAAGATATTTATCAAAGATACGTGTGAGAAAACATCCTAGAGGAGCTCCTATCTTTGCTCAGACCACAGAGGGGAATACATGGCTAGTTAATGATACAGATGTTTTTTATTATTTCTAGACGTTAGTTGGTACCTGAAAAACATCAACACGTGAAGAACCTTTTCAGAGTTGGTTACAGACCAAGGCCTATAAAGCCTCAGAGTGATGTTGCATATTCTTTAGCACAGCCAGCTAAGTCACGCTTTTCTCATTGGCTGGACAGGCAACCTTTTTGCTCCAACATCTTTTACTTATTAAGATACTGATTGAGCATGAAGCCCCTACCAGCCAGATGGTGATGTGGTACCTAATATTTAGTCCCTCAGACTGAGGGACTGAACGGACTCTGAAATACCCATCATTCCATCTCTTATCTGTTTCGAGGTGGGGAATAGGTAATGCATGGTCCAGAAATGCACACAAGCCTGTTTATGCTTACACACACTTGTGTGTACTCTACACATATGCAAACACCTAGACAACCTCCCTTCTATTCCCACACAGCGATGTGTACATACATGCACATACCACCTACATCTGTGTGTACTTTCCCTTGTATACACACAAACTCCAAGATGCCTAACTACACATGCACACCAAGGAAGACATACTTATTTCTACAGGATACCTATAGAGAGATTTTAATGTGCTACCTAGACTTGTGGAAAAATAGACAAATCTCCATTGCATGCACACAAAGTAAATGTGATACAAGGTAGCTAATCCCCAAGGATTCCCATTTTTAAAGAAGAAATAGTAGTCAGGATGAAATGCTGAAGGCTTCAACTACAAAAGCTGTCAACTGGTACAGCTCCCATCTTTCTTTCTCAACTTCACTTCAGTAGATTGGAGTACAAAGCTTCTGTAGGCAATTCCTGGATCATTCAGTGCTTTCTTTCATGCATGCTGTAGGCAATAAGTGTTGGACTGAAGACAGGCACCTAGAAGAGCACAGGTCTTGATCCTACACAGATGCTTCCCTGAGCTTAAATCAGACAGCTCTGTCTGATGTCTGTGCTTGGGGAATGATGAGTACTGCCAGGCCCACAGGCTGAGCTGAGACCATATTCCTTTTCCATTTATTGTAGAGAAGCTGAGGTCAGATCCAGCTTCTGACCCAGACTTCTAATTCTACTCACCTACATGTAGGTGCCTCCATTTCAGCCAGGTGTATGTTTTCTTCTCTGATCTCTAGGGATCTCATCTGCATAGCCTGTGAAATCTGCATTACAATTAGGCAGGCCTAACATAGACATCTACATTAGTGTGACTTGAATTTCTCTCTAAAACCCATTGACTGAGCACTTTGGTATAGATCTCCAGCTGAATGGGCTTAGCCAGCCAGTACACACTACACGCTTATATTATAATCAGTCAAATCTACTATGGGCAAAAAAAAAACCCAAACCAACCCTATGTTACCCCAGTCCCCTAAATCTGGCAGCCTTCACAGCTAGCTAATCTGAGTCACTCCTACCACTACTTGCCTTCTTGAGATTAAATATCACAGAAGGCACTTAAGTCTGTCTCAGATGCAAAAGAAGATGCATAAACATAACTCCCTGTGTTTTCCAGGAGCTTTAAGCATTTTCTGAGTCAAGTTTTCAACACAGACTACTTCTGACCAATCATTTGATCTCTCTGGCTTTCTCTGAGGGAAGGTCGACAGATTTAACCAACCTTTGTGACAGGAAACTCTCACCTGATCAATTTGGGATGAGAGGAGAAGAAGAAATTATTGGTACCCCAACACACAGAGAAAGTCCTTGTAACCCAGGATCAACAGGCTCACAGTTGCTGGAGTCTCCTACTGGTTACAAGCACAGATAGCTTCTTGTCATTATACATCAGTTGGAAATTATTTCCTAAAGGATGTTGAAGGCATCTGCCTAACATAAAACACAAGCCTGACACTTAGAGTTCAAATTCAAAGTACAGCCCTGATCATATTAATGAAATGACCTCAGTGACTATGTATCTGTACCTATAGGTAAAGAGCTTTCCAACTGTGTATCAGAGATGGTTTTGACCTTCACACCATAGTCATTGTCAAATACTCTGATGACATCTACAGTAGTCAGACTTTAAAACTGGAATGCCTTAATAAGAGTCTAGTCCAGATTATACACATGAAATTTATGTTATTTCTGACCAAAATGCCAAAAAGTTGTTGGTGCTCTACAAATAGGTCTTGTAGAGGAGACATAAATCTGAAGCAGTGATTCCAAATATTCACCAGAAATTTTATAACATTCTTTTTTAATAGTGAATTTTTCATCTTAATATCCATATTCCAGAACTGTGGGCTTTCTCACAATAAATTCTCTAGATTGTGATGGAGCCAAAATGTTACATTGGCAAGGACAAGCCCTAGTCTTCCACTGGAATCTCTGACAAAGTTTTGTGAATGTTTTTAGCACAGATATAGCATGCTTTTCAACAATTATCCAATATAAGCTGATTTTTTTATCATGAAAAATCTCACATAGTTTTATACAGATTTATTATAACAAGATGATGTTCAGAAATTCTGCCTTGTAAACTATAACCAACCAAGGCAGCAAAGAAGCCACAAGATAAAAGGTTGATATTTTGTACATATATACATTTATATTATATATATATATATGTGCTTATGCCATATGATGTCAGAAAGTTGAAGAGTTTTTTTCATAACCAGAAAAATTCAGAGGAATCACACAAATCTTTATTACTAGAATAAATTTCAAGGTAATGAAAGACCTTTTGAAGAGCTATAATATCTGATACCTACAGCAGAATCCAGACTCCACTACCTTGGGGTAAAGTTTTCTTTAGGAATAAATTACCCTACAGCTGGTAAGTGTAGAGTTATGGGCTCCACTTGCTTGTGATGTTACTTGCTCAATGTTAATAATTAAGGCTGGTGTTCACAGGCTGGCACGGGTCAGATCAAAGCAGTGTTCCCCGTTTCCTTTGCTTTAAATCTTCAAGCTCCCACTTCCCTCTGAAGTTTTTCCACTGAGTCCCAGTTCATCAAGATCTGTAAACATGTGTCCAACCTGAAGTACAGGATAGTCCCCATGAAGGGATCAGAATTGCTGGGTTTGCTCAAACTCCAAACTTAAAGTTCATACATAGCATAGGGGGAAATCTTCAAAGGAGATGCAGTGAGCCTGAAAACTGCTGAGTTTTGCACAACTTTACCAGATACGCAAAAAGCATAGACTCTTCTACACCCTGGTACAATCATGTTTCTGCAGCTGCTCTGAGATTCCATCTGACTTGAATACAGAAAACTCAATGCTGCACGAAGAATGATTTCCCAATATTGTTTGACCATGAACAGACAAGTCTGTAAACGCTTACATTCATAGGAACAACCAGTGTGTAAAGTTTGAGCCAGGTTAGTATTATGTATGCTTTATTCCAGATTTCTCCCTTTTCAATACATTTTTTAGTAACTTACTGCAGAAAACTTATTTTAAGTTCTTATATTAATAAAAGTAGTGTCAGGCACAGGCTTGTATTGGCTGCCTGTGCTGCTTGCTTTTTTTTCTTTTTTTTTTTTCAGGATTCCTGAGTATTTTCATGCCTGGTCTAACTAGCGCTCTCCCAAATTATTCCCGGGTACAGTGACACTTATATATATGTAGCTTGAGAATTCAGGGAAGCACCATCCCTTATTACAGCTCAGTTAGGTGCCTTATCGGTGGTATAAATAATGTACTAAGATTTAGAGATGTCTAACCTTGTCAAGTCTGGATCATAAGTCGCTGACCTCACGGGCTAAGTGTTGGGGCAGCTCAGATTTCTAAGCATATATATAAGTATATGTTCAAGACGAGGTCATATGTTGTAGGGCTACCCAAGCTGTCTTTCAACTCTTCCTCGATTCCTTCATAATAAATGCAGGGGAGGAACTTTTTGTCCAGATACATGATTGTCTCTTTGTTGTCATGTAAAGGTTGATATGTGTAAATGGATTTATGACTCTGGGACAGTAGAGAACAAAGTCAGCTCATCAAAGTTAGAAAATAATCCAAAAATCTTCTATAGATTTAATGGAAGGTACTACTAATTCTCTCACCCTTTGCTTTCAAAATGGAGTGAGCAGGGAAAGGAAAGGAAAGGAAAGGAAAGGAAAGGAAAGGAAAGGAAAGGAAAGGAAAGGAAAGGAAAGGAAAGGAAAGGAAAGGAAAGGAAAGGAAAGGAAAGGAAAGGAAAAAGGGAAAAGGAAAAATGGAAAAGGGAAAAAGGGAAAAAGGGGAAAAGGGAAAAGGGAAAAGGGAAAAGGGAAAAGGGAAAGGGGAAAAGGGAAAAGGAAAGGAGATATTTAGATAAACCTTAGTTTCTTTTAAAATGTCTTCTATTACTTATAATTCAGATGTTTTTATCACCAAAAATCCCACAGAATCATTCAAGGCTTGTGTAGATGTGCATGTGTTTCTGTATGTATGCAAGAGGGAAAACTGGAATATAATTGTCTGTAATGTCTGATTGCTGCTATGGATCTTTGTATGTATTTGACATAGACTAACTCTTTCAGTCACAAGCAATTCCTGGGCACAAGTCAGCATTATCTTGGTCAAAAGGATGTTGTTGGTTGGAAGGTTAGTTATGGTCACTACTTTGTAAGTTTAAAATGCTTTTATAATGGAGGTGACACAAGGCTATGGTAGATCAGAGGAGGAGCCTGGGCAATTTTGCCTTTGCTCATGCAGATGTAAGTGACTATAGGCACCTACTAGCTTCAGTTCAAGAACCTTAGGGTGATTCCTTATAAGGAAAGGCTGAGGGAGCTGGGTCTCTTCAGCTCGGAGGAGACTGAGGGGTGATCTCATTAACAGTCATTAATACGTAAATGGTGAGTAGCATGAGGATGGAGCCAGGCTCTTCTCAGTGACGGCCAATGATGGGACAAGGGGCAATGGGTCCAAGCTGGAGCAGAGGAGGTTCCATGTGAACATAAGGAAAAACTATTTCACTGTGAGGGTGACAGAGCCCTGGGCCAGGCTGCCCAGAGAGGTTGTGGAGTCTCCTTCTCTGGAGAAATTCAAGACCGCTCTGGGTGCATTCCTGTGTTATCTAATTGAGGTCATCCTGCTCTGGCAGGGGGATTGTACTAGATGATCTTTCAAGGTCCCTTCCAAAACCTAACTTGCCGTGATTCTGTGATTCACCTCTCTGGTGCATTGAGGGATCTTGGGTCATTTTAGGTGTAAAAGGACATCTGTCCCACATTATCTGCCACTCCCTCAGTTCACCATCTACTGACCTTATAGATACTCTAAATATTCAGTGGCATCTCTAATGGCATGAGTGAACTGTGCGTTCACCTTACATCCCTTCTCTTGCAGCTGATCCCTTTTGCAGAGGCTGGACTGAGAATGTGAGCCCAAGAGCAGATTCCTCATTAAACCAAAGCTGGAGTTCTGCATGTGGGAATCTGTTTTATTCATTTCACACTTTAGTCTGTTTACAAATTGTCAACCAGCCTTCAGTATAAATATCAGGATTTCAGACATTCCTCCAATTGGACCAAAGGTCCAAGACATTAAATTAGTATTTTTCTTTATTTTAGACCCTACCTCTTACTCCTGTTCAATAGAGAGAATATCTACTTCTCTCTTCCATTTCACTGTTACATCTGAGCTTCCCACAAATTCAGTTGGGAACCTGAAAGTCACATTGACATGACTTTGCCTCCATAACCTGCCCTTGCATCATAAAAGATTGGATTTTTTTTTTTTAGTCTTTTTTAGCTCCCTAAAAATCTCAATGAAAACTATAATTACCAGAAAACCCACCAAAAATGACCTACATTCTGTGCTGGGAAGCCAAATACATGACACAAAAACTTCCAAGGAGAAGACTTGCTGATATTATACTCAAATATTTATGTATGATTCTTGGCTTACATACACAGACTAACTGACCTCATTAGGTAGCCTCTTAGTCTCACTTTCTTCACTTATAAACCCGGGTATAGACATAGCTTCTAAGTGTGCCTTTGGAACACTTGTGTCTGTAATTATCTGTGGTGTTTGGAAAGTTTTGATATCCTACTAATATCATCCATCATACAGAGAAAGACAATTGCCCATCGATTACAGAAGTTGGATTTGATAATTTATCTTCACAGTTACTTTTCAGCAAGATGCAAAACCATGTCCAGATCATCTATCTTATATATAAAAGATAAAGACAGCAAAACGGCAAGGGGAAAACTACTTTCTTGCATGTGACACATTCAGTGCAGAAACCTTATCAGAACAGACAAAAAGTAATGGGGTCAGAATATTAAATGTAGATAATGAAAGCAATCAGCATCCTCACAAATGATTCTGTGTTTTGCGTAGCCACCCAGCTGATATGAAACACCTTTCCCATTAAACTATGTGAGACAAGAGTTTTGTCATTTAGCTAGTCTGTGAGCCTGGAGCTGCCAGCCTCCTCTGAGTGCCTGGCATCACACTGACAAGGTGACATGAAAAGTGACAGGCAGGAAACCAGAGGCTCAGATTTTGGGAGCACTGAGAAAGTAACATCCTTCTTTCTGAAGGATAAATGGGAGAAAAGATTTTGAAATTCAACGTGTTTCCTAAACTGTGGCAAAATTGAGCACAAAGCCTTACGGGTGGGTTTCCTTCGCAGATGTGCTTGCCTTCTTTACATATTGCTGTCTCTTTTTCATGCTTCTTTGCTTATCAGGAGGTAGAGGAGCTGCTGACATATTTCCAGTCACCTTGACTAACAGCAGCAGCTTTCCGTTTGGATGGAAGCAGGCTGTTGTGCAATGAAATTTGTGGCGAAACACCTCTGGTGCCCTCTAGAGTTCCCTCATTTCCATGTTCTCTCTAAATCTGGCTTTAAATTCAGCTAGCTGAGAGGGGCAATGCTGGTTTCTAGCGCAGAGGTACAAGTAACCAATAAACTGTTCCTTTTCTTTCCTTTTTCTTTCTTTTTCTTTTTTTTGACTTTCTTTTCCTTGGCTTTTTATTTACCAAAGGTAGATAATATTAGAGTTCCTCCATCTGGGATTTTTCCCTCACGCCTTTTACCAAGGATTCCTGCATTCATCTTTCCATAGCAGGAGTTCAATTGCCTTTTCCTGCTCTGCTGATGACCAAAATCCTTTTGGAAGGGTGTAAATTTCTAATATAACCAATGATTTTTATCATGAGTCTTATGATACTATTTTTTTTTCTTTATCCTCTTCATTAACAATTAAGCTCCATGATCTTCAAGGAACAAACAATTATACACTCATCAAAGATGAAAAAAAAAGTTTGGAGGTCCTGATTCATGTTTTAATTCACTAGTTAAAATTTCTTAAAACATTTAAGGCACTCTTGTGTAACAAGCTCGGTGTGTCTTATTTGTTCCTCTGCCTCCCCATCGGACAGAGATGTGACTGCTAAGTAAGCAAAAGGAGAAACTGAAGGAGCTGATGGCTGTGTGAGGGACATGCTCACTGTTTTTTCAACCATACCCAGTCATCTTGGGTTTTAGATCTCTCACTGGTGTGTTTGGATCCACAGGTAGAATGAGCAGCAAGACCACTTTCCATTCACAGTGAAGCAGAAATTCTACATCTTTTTCTCACTCCAAACCAGCAAGTCACAGTGTTATCCAGTGTTTTATCCTGGAAACATTTCTTGGCAAATATTCAAGGGCTTCTGTTAGTGCCATGTACACCACAGTGAATATTTGATCTGCAGCTCAGAAATAATCCATGGTTACAGTCTTGGATGTTTCAGATACATTTCCTGGTCAACTCCTCTAATGTGGAATATCAGTCCCAAGGTCTAAAATATACAGAGCTGAACTAGAATGCTTCGTAAATATGGGGCATTGGCTCTAGCACTGTGTTCTTACTTTCTCTGTTGGTTTTACCCGTGGTAAAAGGAGGTCCATTTGCTTAGAAGAGCATGTCCTTAATACACTTTGTTGGTTATGAACAGAAAACAAGCATGAGGGCCTACTTTGCAATTTTTGTGTGTGACTACTTATAGACTACTTATCCCTGTAACATAGCAGGCCTGTTCCTTGACTGTCACTCTAACTTGTGTCATGGTCAGACCTTCTGAAGTAAAGCTAACAGAATTTAATTCTCTAGGCAACCTTCACAAGACAAACCTTGAAATCATAGAATCATAGGAATTTTTAGGGCTGGAAGAGGCCTTAAAGATCAAGTTCCAAGCCCCCTGCCATGGGCAGGGACACCTCCCACTAGACCAGGCTGTTCAAGGCCCCATACAACCTGGCCTTGAACACCTCCACAGAGGGGGAACCCACCACTTCACTTAGAAAATCAACAGAAGCACCTCAAAATCAACAGAAGGACTTCTAACATAGAATGTTATATATATCAGTGAAGAGATTTTTTTTTCATAAGATCAAAAGTCTTATCAGATCTTATTATTTGCTATCTGCCATGTGTTGTTTAATCTGGATAATCATGAAGTGGTTTCATGTTCAAAGTTCTGAGAAAACTCAACTGGTAAGTTCAAGCTTGATTTTCTTTCATTATTATTGTTTTAAAGTATTTATTTATTTTAAATGAGAGTGTAAGCATTCAGTGCAGATGGCCTCTTCCCCCCCCCACTGAGAGAGAATCTGTTTCTCTTGCCGCATATCGGAGTTTCACCAGCCTGGGGTATGGAGGAGTCCTTGAGGTAGTTGCCAAATGAGAGTCCAAGCCTTCAGGCACACTTGGATCTTTTCACTTTTAAGTAAGGCCATCATTAAAACATGAGCAGACATAATTGTATCATAGAGCTGGGCAGAATTGCAGGCAGGTCTGGATGTCCTTAAGCATAAGGATTTATAATAATTTGGCCTGATATTCATTGCCTTCCTTCTGCAGCTCTCCATGTACAGCACCAAAATTGGAAAATTTGGCTTTGCCTTTTAGAACAATAAAGTTAGTTTATGGGAGTTGCAATGAGAGGCACTACAAAGCTGAGATTACTCAGAAGACTCCATTATGAAACCACAGTGTTTAATTTTAGAGTTTTAAACTCAAATGAAAGCATTATAATGAAAGCAACTCATTTGAGAGCGTGGAGCATACCAAAAATGAACCCATTTCAGTGGGAGCTCAGTTAGCCTGAAAAATCAGGCAACTAAATTTGGCTTTCAAGAAACACATTTGAATGCTTTGCCACTAATCTTCTGTCTGTTATGGTTGATTTAAATGTAAAATCAGATTTTTTCCTCAACTTGAAACTTACTTTCATCAGCAAAGGGAAATTACCCAACCTTCTTAGATTTTTCAAAGACTTTAACTTGTATAGAAAGAAAGTCCACCAAAATTAGAGCAAGGGGATTTACTGATAAAAATGTAAGTTAACGATAATATCTCTTGGCCTTTTTATGCTCATTACATAAAGTGAAGCTAAAAGAATATACCCTCACAGGAGCATGGAGAGGGGGGCTAGTCAGAAATTTTCCATGAAATGGTTTCTCTTAATAAGCTTCGTGGGAAAATTAATAGGGTCCCCATCTATGAAGAAGAATATATTCATCATGAACTGAAACTAGAGTTGTCATGAGGTTCTGCAGCACTATTTCACTAAAAAAAAAGAGATGTTATTTTTATAAGAAATACAATGCAATCTCAAAAAAAAAAAAAAGTACTGTCTTTGATGATTACTAATACATAAGAGGCTAAACGGTAAAGGAGATTGACCCCCTAACTCACTCCACAAAATCCTTTTCCTGTGAACATGGGTTTTCAGACCAGAAGTTTAAGATTCTGTTCAGGTTAAAGTACTCATATCTATGTTTTGCAATGTAAGTTGGATGTCTTAGCTTCCCATGTCATCAATGAATTTCCAGGACAAGGTAGAGCTAAGCAAACAGTAGCATGTAGCATCTTCCTAGATGGTGTTATGTATGCCATCAATCTCCTGCTGCTTTAAAAGTATGCTGTTCTCCTGTAAGAATTCTACAATTCCTGTTCACCTGACTCGGGTGTCTTGTTACCATAGAGCATCTCAAATAGCGTGAACGCACGCTTTTATTCAGCTTGATGGAAGTCTCAATGTAGCCAGAATGGTGCAGTTCAGCATAATGAAGACATGTCCATTTCATGTGCTAATTCATTTTCCAGACTTCTCTGATGGTATTGAATAAAACTCAAGGAATTAACTCAGTTGCCTAAGTGATGGCATCTAGTGAGATAGACAAGGATAACCTGCCTGGTGTCGAAACACCTAGGAGCATGACAGACTTAAGTTCTCTATAATACCTACTAAATAAGTGCAGATGTTTCAGATGTCATAGGACATCTCAAATCCCTGTAGACTCTTATACCTAGGAAACTAATTCTCCTTTGATAGCAATGGGAGTTTAAGCATTGTTAATATATACATCTACAAATTGGCACCTATGTTAATGGATTTTAATATCAGATTTTGTCCCATTCTGGTATTTTCTACAGTCTTGTTTAGCATTTGAGAACATTAAAGTTTTCAATGTTGCTTCTTTGCTCTACAAGTAATTTCTGAGACAATCTCTGTAAGATTTGGCATTCCCACTTTACTCTTCGGGGTGTATTGAGCTATGACATGAACACAGTACTGTTCCTTTTTCTCAGGAGTTGAAATGTTCAAAGAGAACAAGCCAGAAAGTTTCTTTTCTATTCAATACTTCATTAAACTCTCTATTTGCATCTACTGGAAATTAATGACTGCAGATAATGCCAACATTTATAATAAACTGGTTTCTTTTACACGTAATATAAATATTTTTATGTATGTCTCACTGTAGTCACTTCCCCAGATTGGTACCTAGAAGAACACACCATCAGTGTAAGAATCTTGAGATGTTATAGGCTTCAATGATACATTTGAATTTACTTTTTCTTGATTTCTGATATTGTAAGTTCAGAATTACATTATTATATGGTATTATTATATTTTATTATAAATATTTGTTATTATTATATTTTATTATAAAATGCAACACAAAATTGTGAAATTACCTGGCTCCTAAATGGACAATAATGGCTAAAAATATGCTTATCAATATGCTACTGATGATCTTGGTTTAGCGCACTTAAAAACATGACTTATGATGACAAAAAATATTATTTTTATTTTCCTGGTATGCGAAGCATTTAAAAAAAAAGTTAGACAAGGCATGTTTACCTCTTTTTAATGTCAAATTAAAAAGATCCTTAAAAAGGTCCAGATACTACTTCAAGTCTGAACTTCAAGAGTCCAAACTTCAAGAGTTCAAACTCAAGAGTCATGTAGTGTTCTTAATGTCTGCAAAATAGTCCTTGTAAATACTTGATTACAATTTTCCTCTCATTACTAATTGGAGATAAACATTAATTCCTGCTTTGAAAAGTGTCTAGAGATTGATGGATAAACATTCTAAAAGCAAGTTATTTGTTAATAGCTTTTGGGAGACCTTTTAGAAAAGATTAGGCTGTTTCCAAGCTTAAATGGAGACTTACTTCCAGACTGAGCTCTCACTTTGGACTCCCTATGTTTGGTGTCTTCCCCAAGGTACCAGCTTTCATAAAAAACAAGATTCCCATGTCCAGCAGACAGAATCATCATCCTAAAAGATATCTTAGAGACTTCCCTATGTTTCTTGATACTTCCAGCACCCTGGTAATTGTCTACGTCCTGAGTAACCTTTTTTTTCTTGGTACCTGATTTTTCACTATTTTTCCAAAACAGCTGGAAAACCAAAGTGCAGAGGGGAGGCAGTCTCTCTGAAATGAAATATTCTGATTTCTGACCTATGTGTGGTTCTCTGCATTAGAAAAGTGTTTGCTTATATGGTCCTGATTAGGTACTTTCCTGAGAGAGGGGTTGAGCACTGGAACAGGCTCCACGGGGAAGTGGTCCCAGCACCCAGGTTGACTGAGTTCAAGAAGCATCAGGACAATGCACTCAGTCCCATGCTTTGACTTGGCTGGTCCTGTGTGGTGCCAGGAGCTGGACTCAATTGTCTTCATGGGTCCCTTTCAACTCAGCATACTCTGTGTGCCTAAAACACTCAGTGTCCTATTTCTGGGATGGAAATAGATATTGTCTTATCAAAATCACTGCAATGTGTTGTTGGGGAGGTTCTCACATAAACCAATATAAAATATTGATTTCTCATATATGTCTACAAACTCAGAAATCAGCTTCTGTTCCTCTCCTTGTCGTTTTTCTTCCCTGAGCAGAATTGGGAAAACTGAAATCAGTCCTTTGAAAAAATGCAGCTTTTTAAATACCTTTTTACATTTCTGTTTCTAAATTAAAAAAAAAAATATCTGGAGGGGGTGATTTTTTGTTTGTTTTGCAAGAACACATCACTATAACAGTAATTTCACTGATGCTAAGGTGTCCGGTACAATTTGAATTTCCTCCACCTTTACATGAACATCTTATATTGTTCACATGATGTTTAGCCAAAGTTAATTGCCTAAAAACTTGTCTCTCTTACCATTTATGATATCTTAAGATAAGGTGATATATCTTCAAGGAGATGGTATCAGAGATGGGACCTGTGGGAAACTTGAACACTTCTGGATCTGCAGGTGGAAGCAGGGCTGGATGTCCAGAACATCTCAAGTGACTGTAGATACATATCTGTGCATGGAAATTCTCATCTAAACTGAGATGAGATTAACCCACTATACCTCTGCCTGGAAACTACATGAACATGTCATTTCAGTACCTCTCATTTCAGTATCTCTCATTTCAGTATCTGTTAACTGAGTTAATCACTGAAGTTTGGCTATTTTGCAGTACACAAAAGAAACAAGAAAAAATGGCATTATCTTGAAAAAAAACACCTTATTTGGATGAAAGCTGCATCAGGGTAAATCTATACTAACAATTTCAACACAGCCAGGGCAATACTGTTGGAATTTAGTTATTTTTACAGTTAACTGGTTAGTATATTCTATGAATTTAGCCTGGCTGAAGTAGTCCCATGTGAAACTTTCCTTGTGCATCATAGGATCATAGAATGATTTGGGATGGAAGGGACCTTAAAGATCATCAGGTTCCAACCTCTGCCATGGCAGGGACACCTTTCACTAGACCAGGCTTCTCCAAGTCCCATCCAACTTGGCCCTGAACACCCCCATGGAGGGGCAGCCACCACTTCCCTGGGCAACCTGTGTGCCAGTGACTCACCACCCTCAGAGTGAAGAATTTCTTCCAGATATCCAGTCTAAATCCACCCCCTTCCCATTTAAAACCATTCCCCCTCATCCTATCTGCATGCTTTCGTGTAGACGCACATTATCTGTTGGCCTTCTTAGTGGAACACCCTTTATTTCCTTTAAGGTGTTCCATGGAATTTTCCTTGTTGGCCTCTGCTACTTCAGAAGACCCCAGCTCATCTCTGCAGGACTTTAGCTGTACTGCAGCATCCCCAGCATGCTCTGGGGCAACAGGTGGAGAGCCCATTACTATACCCCTTCCCTCCAACCATAGTGCATCCTATCACACTTTGTCATGCGCAAGCCTGGTATATCCCCCTTCCGCTTTCACATCTAGTTTAAAGAATCTGTTGGGCATCAGCATTGGCCAGAGACTATTCCAAATAATCAGTTTGGATTCCACCTTGTTGGGTGCTCAGAGGGTTTAGCAACATGAATATGGCCAAACCATGCCAATTGGCCTGAGGGGTCAGAGACTGCACCTCAGCATTGCTTAATTTCCTAGTACAGATGTAGCCATACATCTGTGAAATAACCAGGTCTTCTTGTTCAAGATTGTGATCTAGGAGGGTGAATAAACCACAGAGAACTGCTTTGATTTACCTGAGAAGGGTGAAGCCAAGCCTCCTAGAACAGGAAAAGTAGCAGTGCTGGAGACCTTAGGGCATGGATCCTCTCCTGGTCTCTGAAGTCAACAACCATGTGTCAATCTGCATCAGCTGAGTATCTGTCCCACAGTGTTTCGAAAATGAGGCTCCTACCAAAACCAACCTTTGAAGCTGTGTATAGTCTGCTCCTCTGCTCTACTCTTTTCTTTTCCATTTCTCCCATAGGTAATAAATAGTTAAGGCAGCAAATCTTGAATTCCACTATAGCGAAATGAGTGTACTGTAAACTTTTCAATGCATGTGAGTGCATTTATATTTATGTGCATCTCTGTATTTCTTTTTCTGTCTCCTTCCCATTTGTAGTTTGATCACTCATGGTTTTGGAACTCCTGCAATATGTGCTGCCCTAAGCACTTTCCAAACTGTTCTCAGTGAAATGCTGAACTACTTGGAAAAGCACACATCGCACAAAAACGGAGGAGTGGCGGAATCCGGCCAAGGACACGCCAACTCGGAGAAAGCCCCCCTGCGGAAAACTTCAGAGGCTGCTGTGAAAGAGGGCAAAACAGAAAAGACAGACTAGTTACATCAAACAGAATGTATTTCAAGAGAGTCTTGCTGCTGATATTTTTTTTTAAATATATATATCATTGAGGGCAATTTATCTCCAGTGGACCAAATAAAAAAAAAAGGGGGGGAACAAAAGGATAAAAAAGGAAAAACAAAACAAAACAAAAAATTTAAAAAAGAAACATTAAAACAGAGAGAAAGAGAGCATGAGAGGAAAGTATTCAACCCTAAAAACAGCAGTGTACAGTAATTGTGTGATGAAATTGTCACTTTTTTAAAATTTATGTTGCTCTAAACTACTTTTTCGTGCACGTAGTATTTGATTGTTCTGAATGATACACTAACACTGTTTTTTATAAGCACTTCTGGACTTGGCTGAGGTGGCACATGAAAATTGAAGCACTTTCTTCTCCAGCAGCACCGTTAGGGCCAGCACATTGGTTGTGGGACATGCAGTTCCAGCATCCTGGCTTTGCTTGCGTGCTGGATAGATTGAAAGAAGGGCTTCCTCTGATCCATCGGATGTCTGATCTACTCACCATTGGGAAAACAATATGGAAACCTGGGAAAAGAGGAATTCTTGGGTCATGGGACAAATGAACCATTTGGTGTTGGGGACTGCTCAACCCCACCTGAGAATGTACAATAAAGCTGCGCTGGAATGAGGACAGAGCCCATTGGGAATCTCTCCTGACCATTCAAGCAGCAGCTGTAGTGTCTCTTGTGAAAGGAGCATGGCAGACTAAAACAAAAGAAAATCTTGATAGTTTCAATAAGAGCCCTGATCCCTCTGTGAACTTCAGATTAAATGATAGCACAGGCTTCTGTCATATCTTCTCAGCCCCTGGTCCCACAACACTGCAATCTGCCACACGCGGGTCTCTGTTCAACAGGATCAATGCAGGCAATCAGAGTCACCTTTTGTGTTACCTTGTTTTATGATGCTATTTTTCTTCAACAGCTTGTTTCTGCAGCCTTATTGTCTTTAGAAATGCAACTGAGGTGCAGAGATCTAACAGAATCCACTTACTGAAAAGAAAATAAAAAACAACCCAAAATGACAAGTAAAACAGTTTGACTTGGTTCACAGCAGCTAAGTGGTGAAAACCTTCCTAAGGTACTTTTGAAATATCACTTTACCACCCACCATACATCCTCACACAGAAAACACTGGTGGCATAATTTGAGCTCAAGCATCTTTGAGTCAAGAGCCTTTTCCAGACACATACCAACTTCTTCAACAAGATGTTTATTTCATTCCTTTTCTTGTTTCTCTGACATCACTTTATTGAGAAAGTTATGAAGGATTGGTATTACAGGGTGAGGTTATGACAGCCATCTAAACTCCTTTAAAGATCAGCAGAACCAGACCTTTCCTTCCAAAAGGACAATTAATCTTTTTCTATGGTAGCAAATAATATAGTTGTCCTTGTGTAAGTGTTTAGAGTCATTTGAGATGTTTTAGGATATCTAAGACAGCCAATGAGTTTTGGCAGATATAACATGAAACCTGTAGGAGAACCAGACTCACCTGGAAGAGGAGGTGGAGGATCCCAGAAGTCAGCACTAGGTACCTATGCATGGCCACTTGATTTGGACATCAAATGTCTAGGACAGGTAGAAGGGATCATCTAGAAGCACCTGTCATTATCCACAGGTAATAGTTGGAATGTAACACTGGCATTTTGCATTGTACATGACTTCAGATGGATCAATCATGCTCCTCTTCCTATAATCAGTGGAGAGAAAAAGGCACGTACAGTATGCAGTTTATCTCACCTCAACACAATGATGAATCTTGCCCTGAAAGCACGTACTGTTCTCGACTAGGTATGAAGGAAACTAAGGATAAAAGTGCTCATACATATGTGACGACATCGTAGCTTTCTAGAGCTAGTTAGCATGTATTACATCTTGGATGACCAGCTTTAGACTGGAGACTGTGACAAATATTTATGGCACGATGCTGTTCCTCTTGAGGTCAGTGAGGACATTGCCATCATGGTGAGAAACAAGCTAGGAACTAATTAGTTCCCATTTGTTTGCATAAGGAAATATATTTTTTTAAAAAACAAAGAAACAAAAAAAATCCTATGGTTTTGCCCAATTTGTCCTTTCTCAAGGTAGGTATGTAATTTAGATACCTACTTTCAGTACTATCTAGGCAATCCCTATGCACTGAAGGAAATAGATGTATCTCCAAGGGAATCCAGCTCCTTAACACGCTAAGATCAGCTAAGTGCCTAACAGAAATTAAACTTTACTGAATTAATTTTTCACTCCAGTGCCCCTAAAGAAGTGCTAAAATAAAATGAATGATCCTCAGAGAGGTCTTCAACAGAAACATTGTGAAACTCTTCTAGAACATGAAATACTTGCATGTGAAAGTATGTAACTATGATTAAAAGTGAAAAGAAAACTCATTTTGCTTTTTCTATTGCCCAAACTGAGGGAAAGGAAAGGAGTTGTGTGGAAATAAAAGTTTGGCTGTAACAGATATCCAGATTTTCTGACATGAATATGTACTGTAAAGGAATTTCATTGTGGTCCTCTATTTCAAGATGTGAATAACTTTAAATCAGTTTTTGGTGGATGGACAAGAAACACATTTTTTTACTAAAATATCAATCTTGTGAAGAAAGAGGAATGACTGGCTGTGTAGATTATTCTGCAAAACTGTTGGGAAAACAGCATTTTATTATAATCAAATCCAAATGTCTGATATTGGAAATAATATGTATACAGAACTATTTGAAATATTTACCTACTCAGGTTAAGGTAGAAGGTCCAACAATTATTTCAAGACTTGCATCTTTCATTAGTAGATAATCAGCCTCTGCTCTGCAGAAAACAAATTATTTTAACCTGAATTACCATTTGATCTATTAATATTAATGAACCTGAGCCCTCTTGAAACCCCAGAACTTCCCATTTTTTACTTAATGATCCCTAAATATTTTTGTGAGATCCAATACAGGTCTGATTCAACTTGATTCAAATTTCATGTATTCTTACCATTCGGAGATTACCTGCATTTATATCCCCGTCCTGCTGAGGTTCCTTTTAGTATCTTAGTACATTTTAAAAGCAAAATGGATTTTTAAAAGTTGACTGTGAGGTTTGTCAACATGCACATGTTCTCTGTTATTTATTTTCACCTGTATTTAATTATTTTATTAAGAGAAAAAAAAATTATTCCTACCTTTTCTGCTGAACTAGCTGTCAGAGCAGTTTGGTCTCAAAATGGCTTTTGCTTTCTCAGTTGGAACTTTCAGTTTGATTTTAAACAATGATTTCACACACAGATTCACAGAAACAGAACCACAGAACGTTAGACGTTGGAAAGGACCTCTAAAAATCATCTAATCCAAAACTCCCTGCCAGAGCAGGACAGGCACTTTGATGTTTCTGTTATAATCTCAACCTCAGTTCTCACCTACTTATACCTGCACAATGTTCCTATGTTGGGTTGATTTTTTTTAATTTGTTTTCTTAGCCCTTGTCTCCTTGGAAAAGTTGCCATCTCAAAACACATTCATTAATTAAATGAGCCTGGAGAAAGGGCATGGTTTGAAGTTAGTTGTACTCATTTGTAGCAAATTCAAATATATTTGTACCTTTATGACCTTGAAATTAGTCTGCTCTAATACAAAGTAGAAGTTTTGCCTTTGATCATGCAATTTAGTCCATTCAGATCAAAACATCAACAGAGTACAGAAAAGTGTCCACACTTCCATGGCCAAGGCAACAAATCCTTATGGTTTTTTAAATCCAAAAATAGATTCATACCTAAAGTGCTGTCTGAATATTTGGATTCTGTTGTGCTTCAGCCTATTGCTCAGCTTTGTATGCATTAGACCTTTCACGCCACAAATCTCCAAACACTTTAAGCAGGTCTCTGAACTAATTTTTTATACTAAGCCCTGACACCTTTGACTCACAAAGACCAACCGTTGAAACTTGGGCTTGCTATCAAATTACTCCTGAAGTAAACACACTGACTAACCACATGCCTTTCTTTCTAGAGCAAGGTGTTACTACTCACTGTGAGTACGAACAGCTCATATGTTGACTAAGCTTAGAAGGTAAGTTGCTGGTAGAGCTAGGAGTGATATTCTCACCTCCAACCTCTTCCCTAAGGTTTGGATCTCTGATCACATAGTCCTTCATTAGTACCATTACATGGTCAAGATGTAGAGGAAAGGGAGGGGGTTATGTAGAAGATGTATGGCCTGTAAAGGGGAGTGAACCACAGACAAGCAGTGATGACCTTCCCACCTACAACTGATGACTGTCAATAATTCTGTCCTTTATGCTGCCACTTCAAACTTTAACTCCTTCTGGGTGTTCTTATGTTGCCTTGGAGAACTTGGACCTTTCATTTATTTCTTTTTTAAAGATAACTCCAACATTCATTGGGAAAAACTTCAGCTCTCCATATCAACAAGGAATCTGTTCTTTGAAAATTCACTTTAACTTTTCCTAAAAACAAACAGACAAACAGAAAACACAACCAAAATCTGCTACAAAGTAGGCACAATGTATAGTCCTTCAAATGACGTACCTCTGTGTAAATATTTCCCCAGCTCATCTCTTCCTTTGAGCTTGACTCAGTGGCACAGCTGCAGCTCAGCATTTTACAGCAAGGCCCAAGAAGGACAGCTTTATTGTCCAAAAAGCAAATTTGTCTAACTACTTTTTTGCTGTTTGGTTCCTAATACCAACAAGCAGCTTTGGTCTTAGATGTCTTAGGTATCCAAAAGGGCTGCTGATGAATGCCAAGGTTATTTGACTTCTGTTTATCCTTTGGAGAGATAGTTCTGCCACTGTACTTCTTTATTTTAAGGACAAGAAGAAACAGTATTAATAGAAGACACGAGTCTGCAACACAAGGAAGTATCGATAAACATATTTATACAGAAACTGTATTTATAGAAATATCCTCTGCCCTCATTACAGGTTCAACAAGACTTCAAGTTCAGCTGTGTGGGGAATGGGGGAGGAAGATAAACTCATTTTCCTTTGCCAGGTGAAGGTCATTTGGAGAGGTCTGATCTTTTTTAATTGCTATTCTTTATTTTGTACAATTAATTCTGTTCTGTACAGCAGCTGTTGTGATTGTATTTAAATGTGAGTGCGCACTTGGTCACCAACAAATAATGTCCTATTTTATTGGTTTGGGGTTTTGGTTTGTTCTGTTTTTTTCCTTCCACTTAACTTAATTTATAATTCAGTGGTGAAAAACATAATCTTTTATATTTCTATTTCCTATACAAGCTACCCATTTTACATGAGTCTATTAAGATAATGACCACATTTGATCAAACATTTCACGGCAATAAAATCTATGTTGATTTAACCCTAATTCATCTGGTGCTTGAAAATAATTTCCATCTCTGGATACATAAGGACAATCAAACCTGGCTAGAGTCTGGATCTATGACATTTCAGGACCTAGAACTTCCTTCCAGTAGAGAAGACACACAAAGCAAAGGAACAGCAATAATACTATTCCCGTATTACACCAAGAAGATTGTTTTATGCAGAGATTAAAGGTGGGGTTTATCCCACCTAATTGTAGCTGTATTTGTTATCTCATTTAGAATCTCTTAAGCAGATTTCATTCTTGTTGTATCAAAAGACAGATAAAATGTGAGGCAATTATGACCATCCTAAAACAGGGATTAAAACCAAATGGGATGATTTACATTAGATTAGCCTCTCAATTGACCACAGGGAAAAAGTGGCAACAATCCTAGACCCTATCATTTGACAATGGACACAACCTGGAAAACCAGTTAGCCTCGTATACTTTATGTTTAGATGACCAGAGTAATTCAAGAAGTATGCCTTCAGAAGTGCCTTTCCCATGATTGCATAAAAAGGCTGTGACAATGATAGAAATCAAAACCACATCTCCACAGTCTCAAACTACTTTTAAAAATCTTCTCCCTGAAAGTTTACAGCAATTCATTTACAAGTCCTACTTTGGACAAGGGTCTGGGTTACGTGCTAGTCCCAGATTTTGATCCCAGTGTTGTAATAGGCAAAAACAGTGAGAATAATTAAAAAAAAAATTAAAAAATCTACCATTATAAGTAAATAACCACTTTTTTTATGGGTATGACTTGAATCAACTCTATCTTAAATGTTTAGCCAAACCTTCCAAAACAGATCTGAAAAGATTTACTGGGGGGGCGGGGGCATCAGGGGAAAGAAAGAAAAAAGAAGAAAATTTTAAAGAAATTTCCTAAACATACTATTTCAAAACTCTTTGGGAACCTGATGACAACTATTTTTTTTTATTGTTTCAGACTTAGCAGAAATTACATTATGGGTAATTCTAGACAATGACATACCAAGGGTGAAGCTGCAATGGCAGAAACTTCATAAGGACTTCAGATGAAAAAGGAAATACTTTAGGAGTTTCCACTTGTTAAAATTTGGTTTATCCAATCCCCACCTCTGTTTCCTAACAAATGAACTCTCACTAATTAATATTACCCCTCTAATCTTCTGGGAAATGCAATTTCCCAGGTGCTATAGTGAAATCCTCTGATCAGTTCTATATGTGCTCTTCTCCAAAGTCAGAGGAAACCCAGCTGTAGCAAAATCATCAGTATTTTAAATAGTCACATGAGAGGTTGCTGCTTCTATCCCTCTTCACTTTGGTGTGTAAATTTTCCACTCACTCCATTAAAACAAAAAGAAGACAAACTCATGGAGATTTGCAGAAGGGAAGTTCCAAAATATATGTCAATGTGCACAAGTAGCCTCTAGTTTGTAGATGCTGCAACATACAAAAAGGTGAGAAGAAAAAGGTAACAGGAAAAACATCCAACTCAGATTTTACATGTGTAGTAGGCTGACCCAGGCTAGGTGCCAGGTGCCTGCCAAAGCTGCTCTATGACACTCCTCAACAGGACAGTGTGGAGGAAATACAACTTAAGGCTCATGGGTTGAGATAAGGACAGGGTGACAGACAAAATAGACTCAACACAGAAAAATAAATGTATTACCAATCAAATCTGAGTTCAGTAATCAGAAAAAAACCCACCACAAATCTTAAAACCCCATGCCCCACCCCTCCTTTCTTCCCAGGCTCAACTTCACTCATGATTTTCTCTGCCTCTTCTTTTCTCTGAGCAAGAGGACAGGGAATGAAGGTTGGGATCTGTTCATCACACTTTGTCTCTGCCGCTCCTTCCTCCTCACACTCTTCCCCTGCTCCAGCGTGGTGTACCTCCAATGACAGACAGTCTTCCACAAACTTCTCCAAAGTGAGTCCTTCCCACAAGCTGCAGTTCTTCATTAAATGGTCCAACATGGTTCCCTTCCATATGGTGCAGATCCTCAGGACTAGATTGCTCCAACATGAGTCCCCATAGGTTCACAATTTCTGCCAGCAAAGCTACTCTGGAGTGGACTTCCCACAAGTTCACAGACTCCTCCAGGTGACTCCACCTGCCCCAGCATGAGGTCCTCCATGCGCTGCAGGTGGAATATCTACTCCCCATCATGCTCCATGGGCTGCAGGGGGTCAGCATGCCTCATCATGGTCTTCTCCAGGTGCGTTCAACAACAGAACTCCCACTTAGGTTAAAGAGATGGGGTGTTCACATATATTTTGCTGGAAAATAAAGCTTTGTTTCTAGGTAGGCACCAAAAAACAAATCTAATAAAATATCCAGCCTTTTAACCCCTAGTTAGGTTCACCTTCCTATAGAAAACTTCAAACTTCAGTGGAAAGGGCATTATGCTCTAGGCAAAGTTTATGTTGTTTTTGAGGGATTTTAAATGAAAGATATTTGAATTAGTGGCATAGAAATTAAGTTTCAAAAGCAACTCAAAATGTCAATCTTTTGGAGAAAGGATTACTAGGATTATACCACAACCAGGGACAGGTTTTGCTCATCCAGGATCTAACACACAATGCAGACCCATACAAAGACAATTGAGACACAGTTTGCTGTCATTTGATACCAACAGACACACTGGAGGCATGATGTAGTCATCAGATATAAGCATCAAGTGACATTTTCGACAGCTTTGTCTATCCTGCCTGGCTTCCCACTGCCTCTCAAGAAGGATCAAGGTCTCTCACAGCTTCACTGTATCTGCCAATCCCTTGTGCATATCTTGGGTACTCTAGGAAACCTGAAATAGTACTAAACATCATCTGTCAGCAAACACACATGAATAGTACAGTCTACACAGGCAGTCTAAATGCACAGCAGCAGAATTTCAATTCAGTTGTCCACACATAGGCATCTGTTGCCATTTCAGTAGCCCAGGAGTATTCTGCTTGGTGTCCATCTACCAATCCAATAGATAATGACCTTCCTGCAGATCCCTGTGGATCCATCTTAGCAATTTATATAAATACCAGACAGGGGGAGTAAGCAAGACAGAACCAGACTCTGCTCAACAATATCCAGCAACAGCACAAGAGGTAACATGCACAAATTGAAATATAAGGAACTCCATTAAAACACAAAACCCCCACCCTTATTTATTTTAATTTATCTGAACTCTGGGCTAGGTTTCCCAGAGAGGTTGTGGAGTCTTTTTCCTTGAAGATACTCAGAGACTGACAGGACATGGCCGTGAGCAACATGTTCAAGAAGACCCTGCTTTGAGAAGCACTAAGTGATCTTGAGGCCCTTTTTCCAATTTCAGCTATTCTGTGATCCTGTGAACCCTTCAGGCTCAGTTCAGTTGGCCACGCACAGGACCAATCAGCTTTTGAGATAAATAAGGTTTCATAGAATCATAGAATGTGTTACATTGGAAGGGACCTTTAAAGGTCACCTAGTCCAACCCCCTGCAGTGACCAGGGACATCTTCATTAGATCAGGTTGCCCAGAGACTCATCAAGTCTGACCTTGAGTATCTCCAGGAATGGGATCTGTGCTTCATCATCTTATGAAACTCAACTTCTGCATACAAAGCTTTGGACTGGTCATATCATGGCAAGAGGAAGAGTTCTATTATTATTACCAATGAGAGCTGTCCAGTTTTCATGGAAGTTTGAGTTGGTTTTTTTTAATTATTTAATGCATTTAACACAAGTACTAATGAACCACTCTGGGCCATCATTATGGCCAGTTAAATTAAGGAGTTATCAAAGCATTTATCCATTGCCAATTAATATACAGTATGAAGCCAGTAATAGAACTACACAGAAAATTAGAGATGGTCAGTAGAGAGGATATTAGTGAAACTGGATGGTCTGTGAATAAACTGCTGGAAGTCTTCCAAGATATTATCACCTTATTTCTCAAATTTGAATCTGGGAAATAAGTGCAAAAATTTTCCCTGGAAAATTGCCTGTAATGTGAAAATAAAAATGAAAGACAAACTACAAACGGTTCGTTGACCTGAAAAAAAAAATACACAGTGCACTAGGGAAAGCTATATTCAGTTAAAATTCAGTTAAAAAGAAATGAGATAAACTTTTAATAGACATTAATTCAGAATTTACTTTGTGCCCCTGAAGAAAGAATTGTAGCAATTTTATTTATAGCCCACCCTCCCCTTCAGTTTTACAGGCTCAATTCACTCAACAGACTGGACAATTGCAGTTAGTTAGCTGGTATTACAGCCTCTGCTCCAGATTCTTCACTATTAATAACCTGCTTAGCTAGACTCAAGGTTGTTGTCTTGAGAAAAAAAAAAGAAATATATCTCCTCAAAAATGGCTGCTGAAAAGACACATGCTTGAATCTGCACATGAAAAATATTCCTCGTGACAACCAACAGGCTAACAGCAAAACTACACCAATGGGAAACTAGGAAATCCAGATGAAATTCTTTTTCTTTTGGTTGGTTGGTTTTGGGTGGGTGGGTGTTGTGGTTTAACCTGCCAGGCAGCTAAAGATCACACTGTTGTTCACTCCCTCCCTCCCTGGCATGGCAGAGAGAAAAAGAAAAAGAAAAAGAAAAAGAAAAAGAAAAAGAAAAAGAAAAAGAAAAAGAAAAAGAAAAAGAAAAAGAAAAAGAAAAAGAAAAAGAAAAAGAAAAGAGAAGAGAAGAGAAGAGAAGAGAAGAGAAGAGAAGAGAAGAGAAGAGAAGAGAAGAGAAGAGAAGAGAAGAACATTTGTATAGTAAGACAAAGACAATTTAATAAGAAAGAAAAAGGAATAATAACAGAAATATAAATATAAATAGAAATATAGAAATATGGGAATAGAAATACAGAAAGAGAAAAGTCATGGACAGTGCAATTGCCCACCACCCGTCGACCAGTGCCCAGCCAATTCACAAACAGTGGCCTTCCATCCAACCTACCCCCTAGTTTACATACAATGTCATATGGCAGAGAATATGCTTTTGGACAGTTTGAGTCAGGTGTCATGTTTGTGTCCCCTCCCAGCTTCTTGTGCACCCGCAGCCTTCTCACTGAGAAGCTGAAGAGTTCTGGACTTAGTGTAGGCATCGCTTAGCAAGAACTAAAGCATCGATGTGTTATCAACGTTATTTTAATACTAAATCCAAAACACAGCACAAAATCAGCTAGGGAGAAAATTAGCTCCATCCCAGCTGAAATCCGTACATTGGGTTTTTTCATAAGTGCTTCTGAACAGTGCCTGAGCACTCCAATTCTGAGGCCAACTGTCATGGTCTGGCTGTGTCTTTATAATTAAACTTTCAAAGTTTACAAAATATCCTAGCCACATTCAAATCATTAGCAACAAACCAAACAGAATGGTCCCTGTGCTCAAAAGGCATTCCTACCAATTAAAGAATTTATGGGTTCCCTGTCACATGGTATATTCATAGTAACACTGGATACTTTTCTTCACACAGGCAGCAGGAACAGATGATCTAGGTGCTGTATTTGGGTAGTGAATATATTCCAGTCTGTATTTATTGGTACGTATATTTGCAGCTTTGTGCACCTTTTTTATTAACTGCCTGCCAAAATTTTAGTTGGATTCTGTTCAGTACTCATTCAATCAAGATGAGAGGAGGTGGATTTTAAGTATCCCATTTCAGCTGCTATAAGAATCTTCTGGGTAGCCTCTCTCAGGAATCTGTGATCTCAGATTTCATAAGTACCTTCTTGACAAGGTACTTAACCCCTTTTTATAGCTGATTACGTTCCATGACTAAAACATCCCTAGCAGTCACCTGTGAGACATAGATAGTCACAAACTTAGTGCATAGTGAAGTATAGACAGAGGAAGATCATAGAATCATAGAAGGGTTTGAGTTTGTAGACAAACTAAACAGGTATATTATTCAAGTAACTGAAGATTGACAGGCAAGCTGACCTGTTTAACAAACCGATCTAAATAATCGTAATTGGCTTATATTCCAAAATGCTACATATTTATTCTAATTTTAGTTGCACTCTAATAATTCTTAGGCTAAGAAACAAATGCATGAATAACTGAATAATATTTAGATATTATTATTTACAATGGGGGAAAATGTGTTTTCTTTCATCTTCTCTAAATGACAGTTCAAAGGGAACTTCCTAGCTTCTTGCTTTTACCTAGTTACAGAATAGTCCAAAAGACAGATAATTCCTTTTATTTTCCAATATCACACTACATCCTTGACTCTAGTACTTAGTATGTGGCCTATCTTAACAACTTTATTTGGCCTTTATTTGAGTCAATAACAAAATTCCTATGGATTTTAGTAGGACCAAGATTAATTCCAGGCAACTCTGTTTATTAGAAATATTTTTGCACCTTATTCTGTGGGATTTCTTCCTGTACTCCTCACAAATGTGAAGTCTGCATCATGATACAGCCTGGCTTTTTCCCTTCAGAAGAGTTTGTTGCATCCAGACTGCAAAATATGAAAGATGTTTGACTTGCACTACATCTTTTTCCCCCATGATAGTTAGTCCAAGCCAAAACTCTGAATCATAGAATCATAAAATCTCCTGAGCTGGAAGGGACCCATAAGGACCATCGAGTCCAACTCCTGGCTCCACACAGGGCCAGACAAGTCAGAGCAGGGGACTGAGTGCATTGTCCAGACGCTGCTTGACCTCAGCCAAGCTGGGTGCTGGGACCACTTCCCCGGGGAGCCTGTTCCAGTGACCGACCCCCCTCTCGGGAAAGAGCCTCTTCCCGACATCCAACCTCAACCTCCCCTGGTGCAGATTTATGCCATTCCCTCAGGTTCTATCCCTGGTCACCAAAGAGAGGAGATTGGTGCCTGTCCCTTCACTTCCCTCATCAGGAAGCCAGAGACCATGATGAGGTCTTCCCTCACGCTCCTCTTCTCCAGAGTGAACAAACCACACTTTGCCAGGAGCTGTTCTACCAGTGCAAGACCATGGGAAATTAGTAGAGATATCTGAGCACTGCTCGAGCAGTTATTGTTTTACTATTCCTTCATGATCCACATATTCTGACTCTCAAAAATGATGGCAACAAAACTAGGTTGTCTTCAGCCCCTAGAAACTCAAGTGACCATTCCTAAAAATCTCCTGTCTGACCAAAACCCACATTCTATGTTTACTACTCAGCTGAACAGCATTCAGCCTGTTTCTAGGAGGAACACCAAGTTTTGTTTATATCAGTCTGTATATAACCACTGACACCAAAAAAATTCCAATTTGTATCACTCGTAAATTTTAGACATGTATGCATAACTGAGGAGGTTTTATTAGGTTGGGTTTTTTCTGTATTTCAGTTTTTGTTCTGCAGAGAATGTGTAAGATCAGTATAAGCAGATGTTCTAGTTTCATACCCATGTTGAGGGAACATGGTGGCACAAGGAGTGGAAACATTTCACAGACTTTTTCAGGTGAAAATTTTTTTTCTCTTGCAACTATCTGTTACCTGGTTTTTGAAATAATGGAAAACCACTGTTTTCATTTGACTTCTAGGTTCACAGAACTTCAAGAACAAGGAAAAAAGAAGTCCTAGTTGTGAGCTAAGATTCAAATTTAAATGTGTCCAGATTTTGCTTCATATGCATGAGTATGTGATTATCAGTCCAGTGTAAGAACCATCAAACCAGACCAGCAGGGGAGTAACCTCACAGTGACTATTACTAATGCCTTAGAACATAATTATCACTACAAATAACAAAGGGATAACTTCATCCATGGTTGCTCAATGTCTTAGAATATGACAATTTGAGGAGTTTTCAAAGAAATGAGAAGCTGCCTGGAATTTTTTTTTTTTCATTTTTTTATAACCTGGTGAAGTGTAGAAGCTAATTTGTTGCTAAAATTTTAAAAATATGAACAGAAAAATCCACATAATTAGATGCTTAACAGTCTGGCACCATCTCCATTCCCACTAATGAATTATCTGACTGAGGACTCAATTAATAAAAAAAATAAAGGAGGATAATATAATTAATACTAATCGATATGGGTTTACAGAAAATAGATGCTGTCAAATGAACTTGCTTTTCTTCCTCTTAACAAGATTACAAATTTGATTGACTTCTAGAGCACACTTAACTTGCAACCACAGGGATGTTGATTACAATTATAACAATTAGACAAAATACTAAATGCATTAAATTGATCTAAAGCTATCTATTTGAAACTAAAATGGATGAGGAAAAGGGAATAATGACTGAGGATGTGATTCCTAATAGACTTTCAGGTTTCAGTTCCTGACCTGTCATTAGTTTATATTCTCATTGATGAGTATATATATATAGCATCACTGATGATAATGTTTGTAAGTAACTGAAGAATTGCAGGAAAACCGATGAGAAGGAAAAATGTACCATGATCTAGATTGCTCATTAAGCTGGGTGCCAGAAAACAGCTTATTAACAGAGTGAAAAGGAATTTATATATCCAAGAAGGAAATACATACACTTTTCCCCATGAGATGGTGGATTCTGCTCTAGAAAACAGAAATACAGTGGTCTGACAGAGATGACAAACCACTAAGTATGAATTTGAACATGATGTCTGAAGGACAAGAGTGTCTAATAAACAAAAAGGCATAATGTACTTATTCATGACAGTCACATTGCATCTGTCATAGTTTCAGTGATGTGACATCAGGCCACACCTGGTAGCACTGTTCCCAGTTCCAGGTTCCACAGTACAAAAGAAACATGGACATTCTGGAGAGAGTCGAGGCCAGTGAGATGATTAAGGGATGGAACATCTCACATAGGGAAAGGATGAGATAACTATGATAATTTAGTCTTGAAAGGGCTCAGGGTGAAGGGAGGGTGCAAAGAGGACAGAGTCAGGCTCTTTTCAGTGACAGAACAAGAAGCAATGGACACAAAATGAAACACATGAAGTTCTGTCTGAACATAGGAAACATGCTTTTTTCATTTTTCATGACAGAGCACTGGCACAGAATGCAGTGCTCCTCCTTGAGCAGGCAGGTTGGACCAGATCATATCTAAAAGTCCCTTCCAACCTCAAACACTCTGTGATTCTATGAAGTCTAAGAGAATCTACCATATAATGAAAGACACAACAAGATTAACTTACTAATTTTAAAAACAAAGTGATACAGAGAACTGAAATGAGATAAAATATATCCCCGAACAGAAATTTTTTCTGGTTTTAACAAGTTCAACAAAACCCAGAATAGATTTTTATCAGATAAAGTGTTTAAAGAAGGAACAACTTATTAAGGTAGGCAAAGATTTTATATCCATGGCCATACAAAGTAAAACCAAGACATCATTATCATCATCATTTCCTGTGTGATTTAATGTAGGTGAACCTGCTCAGGGTTGGGGTTAGACTAGATGATCATTCAAGGTCAACATTCCAACATTCTGTGATTCTGTGATTCTATCATAATCATTATAATCACAATTATTATAAGTAATAATGTCAATGTTATTGAAAATTATTATAAATATAAAATATTATTAATGTTATTAATACTAATTATACAAGGTACACTGCAGCTCATGCAAGGGTTACTCTGTGGAGGTTTTCTAGCTTGTGTTCTGCAGAAGTTAGATTAACTGAACTTTTTTTTCCTATGAAGCTGTAGCTGTCCCCTGCTTCCTGATCTATTTGTGGCAATTTTAATGACTTAAACAAGATTGATAGGTTGCTCTACTTTATACTAATTCCATATTCAGAGACTACACAAATGGAAACCCCTTGAGAATGAGAAAAGCTGAACAAAGAGATCCTACATGGCATAAGGGTTTTTGGCACAATGGGGAACTTTGTTGAATTCTGCTCTTGCTGTTGACACTTGTTGCTTGTTACTTTGATACTTTTTTCTTTTTGTCAATCAAGCGTGTTCCTGATGTTCACACCTCCAAGATGGGATCAGGTTCCTTTTAATTAATTGTATAATAAGGACTTGGGGGTATTCATGGATGAAAAGCTGGACATGAGCCACCAATGTGCATCTGCAGCCCAGGACAACCACATCCTGGGCTGCATTAAAAGAAGTGTGGACAGCAGATCAAGAGAGGTGATTCTGCCCCTCTACACTGCTCTGGTGAGACCTCACCTAGAATACTGTGTCCAGATCTGGAGCCCTCAGCACAAGGAGAACAAGGAGCATGTCCAGAGGAGGCCACAAAAATGATCCAAGGGCTGGAGCATCTCTCCTGTGAAGACAGGCTGAGACAGTTGGGCTTGTTCAGCCTGGAGAAGAGAAGGCTCCAGGGAGACCTTATAGTGGCCTTCCAGTCCCCGAAAGGTGCCTTTAAGAAAACTGGGGAAGAACTGTTCATGAGGGCCTGGAGTGATAGGATGAGGGGTGACGGTTTTAAACTAGGAAAGGGGAGATTTATGATGTATATTAGGAAAAACATCTTCAATATCAGGGTGGTAGATCACTGGAACAGGTTGCCCAGGAAGTGGTGGAGACTCCGTTTCTGGAGACATTCAAGGTCAGGCTTGATGGGGCTCTGAGCAACCTGATCTAGTGAAGATGTCTCTGCTTACTGCAGGGGGGTTGGACTAGATGGCCTTTAAAAATCCATTCCCACCTAAGACATTCTCTGATTCTGTTACTGATGATTATATGGGAGCAAGGCAAGACAGAATGGAGCTTCAGTAAAGAAGCTGGTTTGAACCAGGGTCATGTACACAGGAGCAATATGAGCAGGGCTGGAAGAGAAAACTGTTCTCCTGAATTCCAGTCCCCTCTCTACTACACAGATTAAGGTCCCTTCTTTTATACTCCATGTGTTTTAAATGATATTTCTGTTTTGTGTTTTCACTGAAGTATTAACAGATTCATCATAAAATTAGGAAAAAGAAAAAAAAAAACAGTTGATGGACATCTAAAGTAAGATTGAAACAAGGCCCATCATTCAGGGAACCGTGAAACTGCTCTTGTGATTTGAGCATGTGATAAAACCCAGTTTAAGGCCTCTGAAAGAAAAGTGGGCTGAAGCTTCTAATTATGTAGTTGGGGAAAAAATTGGACATGTTGAACTCCAGCAAAGAAAAGCAGTGTTGGACAAATGGAGCAGTGATTCTGTGAGCTTTTCTTTAAGGAAATTACATTTTTAGAAAGGTATTCTGAAACTCCATAAACAAATCTGATTATCGAAGTGTGGGTACTTGAAAGTTTTTACAACATAGGTTCTCTTCTGGTATCCAGATTAAATCATTAGAAGTCCAGTTCAAAAGTAGGCGTCGAAGAAAGGCTAAATTTTTAATTTTCAGCTTTCTAATTTTGATACTGGAGAACAAAATGTTTAGTTTCAAATCTGTTAAAATGATTCGTTTACACTTGCTCATTCCTATGCCTTTTAGGCAGGCAACGTTTATTTTTATTGTGCTTGTGTGTTTATAATAATGAAAGCAATTATATACAACTACCTTAGGATTACAACTCTAAATTGCATGTTAATATCATATTCCATCACTAGAATGAATATTGTGTAGAAGGCGGAGGATGCAATTCACCTAATTCAAAGAAATTTTATGCCTAATTTTTTAGGGAAGGAAGGGAAGGGAAGGGAAGGGAAGGGAAGGGAAGGGAAGGGAAGGGAAGTTAAAATCCCTTAAAATCACAGTTAATGAGAATTTCAACTTAGTACCCTGCTATTACTTGGTCTAAAACCCCTGATGAGCACAGTGTAGTATAGGGGAAGACTGAAGGAAGCATCCATGGAGTGGTGTGACTCTAGATGTGTGGTGTGAGCAATTCTGGGAGTCTGAAATGCATTTTCCCTATAGATACAATTTGCTGACTTTGCTATGTGTCCTTTCATGTCCCCATAACTTTTTATCTCCCTAAAGCATTGCCTGTAGTTCTATTATCTGAGCACCTGTTGCCAGAGAGCAAGTTAAGAGAGAAGATGAATTAAAGACAAAGTAAGATAGGGTGACACTGCAGGGAAAAAAAATATTCTCAAATCAGGTAACAGGTCAGGTCCTAATTTTTCTTCTCTTTCCTTAAAACTCATTAACCCTCTCCAACCATGGAATTTAAATGCTGTATCTTGAGCATAGGTAATTTGCTCTACAGTCCATGTCCTAAAATGTGAAGTGCATATTCTCTTGTAGAAATATAACTTAAAATTTGTTTTCAGCCAAATCACATGCAAAAACTTTGTATCCACGTTAACTTATCTGAATTAAATTAAAATAAAAAATGAAATCTCCTAACTTTCTGTCACATTAAACATTCAAAAAAACTAAGGCATCCCTTTCATGGCTGTGGTTTGCCACTGATTACATGACTTTTTAAGTACAAGGCTATTGTTTGGGAATGGGAACAATAAAGAAATAAGAAGTATATGCTTTATTCAGATGAACAAAACAGCTCTAAATCTAAGTGTCAGCTGAGGAAATTTAAATATATCCTTATACACTCAGTTTTTTAATGAAACAAGTTTAGCAACTTTTCAATGTGTTTTGTTTGGCTTGTAGGGGGAAGCATTTTTAGAAAGGATTCGTTCATTTGCAAAAAGTGGATGTGCAAATGAAAGATAACCCTGCAGCTGTGACAACAGCTCTTGGAACTCACTTTTGTGTTATGAAGAATAAATCATCCAGAGGTAGATAGTGCATCAAGTCTTCAGTCTAACATTGCATGACCTAACTCAAGATTTTTATATCAATCGTGGAAACCCATGAAGTTAGCACTAAGGATTCCTGTTCAAAAAGCAAAGGGTGTTTTGGGTCCTAAGACAAGGAGACACAAGTTGGCAACATGGAGCAGTCCAAGCTCATATGAAGGGATAGTAAGATATGAGCTAGGCTTTGCACTCTCTGCCTTAGGGAACCTAGTGCTTATTTGAAGCTCACTTAGCCTTGTGTTAGGTTGAACACCTGCATCAAATCCAATTAAAGATAAACAGACAGTGGCATGAAAAAAGAGGTCTGAAACACTCTTCATTCATAGCCCAGGAGCTCTGGTTGTCATTCCTGCTTCAGAGAGCTTGTAGTTTGTAGCATGGTTTTGAAAAGGGGGTGCCATAACTGAGTGTTTGGTAAGGCATCCCATCACATTGTCTCAAGGTTGTCCTTGTTGACATCATGTACCCAGGTTTCTCGTGAAAAAAAAAACCCATAGAAAAAAAACCCAAAAAAACCAACAACAACAAAAAAAACCAAACCACAGGTAGTATAGACTAATAAAACACTGAGACATGAGTAAGGTACATCATTAAACTTAGATAGCAGATTTCTTCTCAGTATAGTAATACAGAAAATATTTGGAGATATCCCACAGTGTGTGCAATGCTTAGCTTGGGAGAACTAGATTGGGAAAAACTGGACATAAAAACCTTGCAATGTGTGGTTGCAGACCAGAAAGCAAACCATATCCTGTGCTGCATGAGTTAGGACTGCCATCAAAGACTGTCCAGGTGGGTACCACAGATAGATGAGTGACTTCAGAGTTCATTTTTATCATGATTGGGCAAATCAGTGTGTTCAGTTTTGGGCCTCTCACTACAAGAAAGTAACATCCAATGGACAAGAAAACTGCTAAAGGGTCTAGAGAATGTCTGAGGAGAGGCTGAAGGATCTGGGTTTGTTTAACCTGGAGAAGAGAAGACTGAGGGGACACCTTATTGCTCTCTACAACTACTTGAAAGGAGATCATACTCAGATGGGGATAGTCTCTTTTGCCAAGTGTGAAGTGATAGGACAAGAGGAAACAGCCTCAAGTTGTGCCAGGAGGTATTTAGATTGGACGTTAGGAAAAATATTTTCACTGAAAGGGCTGTCAATCATTGGAACAGACTGTCCAGGAAAGTGGTAGAGTCACCACCCTGAAGGTATTTAAAAGACGTGTAGATGTGGTGCTTAGGATCATGGTTTAGTGGTGGACTTGGGAGTGTTAGGTTTATGCTTGGACTTGATTATTTTAAAGACATTTTTCAACCTAAATGAATCTATGAAACAAAAAAAAAAATTCTTTCTCTAGATAGAGAATAGTGTTCTGCTCAATACAACTATCTTTCAGTCTGTATCAGCATGGCTTTACTGGCTGAGAAGATATTTGTTATTACTAGCTCAAAACAAACTTTGATGTTTTGTATCATGCTATTTAATTTTTACCAATCTGCTTCTTCATATTTGAGAATACTCTAATCCTAAAAAAACCAAAATATCAAAACCCCTCTCCACTTGTTTTAAGTTTTCTCCTCTCTGCAACTTGTTGATTTTACAGCTGCTGCCAAAAAAATATAGTCCAGTGTCCTCTCTCTAAGCTGGAAATATTTACTGAGGGTATCTTCAGTGTCTTCTTGTGGTAAGGACTGGGATTTCCATAGAGTTGTCTGCAACTGTACTAAACTCCTTGCTGTCATTCATTCCTTACTATCCCAAGAGACCCAGATGCAAAGGGGAAAGACAAAGGGAAAATCCCAAGGCAAAGGTGGAAGAAATGTCCCCATGAAAACTGATTATAAATCCTCAAGCAAATGATGAACTATATATAGAATCATAGAATCATAAAATCTCCTGAGTTGGAAGAGACCCGTAAAGATAATCGAGTCCAATTCCTGGTTACACACAGGGTCAGACAAGTCAGAGCAGGGGACTGAGTACATCGTCCAGATGCTTCCTGAACTCAGTCAATCTTGGTGCTGGGACCACTTCCCTGAGGAGCCTGTTCCAGAGCCCAATGCCTCTCCCAGTAAAGAACCTGTTTCTAATACCCAGCCTAAACCTCCCCTGTCACAGCTTCATGCTGTTCCCTCTCCCTTGTCAGGAAGCTACAGACCACCATGAGGTCTCCCCTCAATCTCCTCTTCTCCAGGCTGAACAGACCCAGGGACTTCAGCCTCTCCTCATCAGACTTCCCATCCAAACCCTTCCCCACCCTTGTTTCCCTCGTCTGGACCCTCTCCAATAGTTTTGTGTCCCTCTTGTCCTGTGGCACCCAAAAACTGCACCCAGTGCTCAAGGTGAGGCCTCATCAGTTCAGTGTCGAATGGGACAATCCCCTCCCTGGACTTTCTGGCTGTGCTGTGTTTGATGAACCTCAGGATAAAGTTGTGTCTCCTGGCTGCCTGGGCACACTGCTGGCTCAGGTCTGTCTGGTGTAGAGCTTTTTATTCTCTTCGTCTTGTTCAAAAGGTCAGAATCACAGGGAAGTCTCCGCTAGTCTTCAGAAAGATATTTCTGTCCCTTCTTCTCATTGGTGGCTAGTGCTGATGGTTGAAATGGTCACACCAGCCCTTTCTAGCCTGCTTACTCCTCCATATGGTTATTAGGATGTTTCAGAGCCCTTTTCAGGGCAGACATTTCAAACTGAGTTACTGTCTCTGTCCTGTCTTCTCTGGCTGTAAGCAGTGGTACAAGAAGGTTGGCAGACCCCACCAAACTGGGAGGTGGGTCCTGATGACCAGAGGTGATTCCTTCACCCTGTTCCTGGCTTTGGGAATAGTCTGAAAGTGGCTGCAGCCAAAGATTTCCCAGGGAGGCCACCACTAATAGGAAAGAACTCAGTCTCTTCCCCGCAGGGTTATAAAGCATGGCAGTGCCTGTCCATGGGCTCTAAGCACATGTGTTTGAACTTCCCTGGCTTGCTAAAAATTCTCCTGCCATCTACAAGAGCAGGCAGCAGTGATATATTTTGGTAATATCATTCCACAAAGAATAAGCACTGGTAGAATTAAATTTGGCCAGGGACATCAAGTCCAACAAGAAAAGCTTCTATAGGAACATCAGTAATAAAATGAAGACTAAGAAAAATGTGAGCCCCCTCTGGAATGAAGCACGAGACTTGGTTACCCAGGATATGAAGACTGAGGAACTGAATGAATGTTTTGCCTCTGTTTTCTAAGGCAAGTGCGCTAGTCACAGCACCCAAGACACAGAAGGCAAAGACGGGGACTGAGACAATGAAGAACCACCCACCGTAGGAGAAGATCATATTTGAGATCATCTAAGGAACCTGAAGTCCATGGGACCTAATGAGATGCCAGGTGATGAATAACAAGTGGATGAAGTTGCTACACCACTCTACATCACATTTGAGAAGCTGTGGCAGTCTAAGTTCCCACTGACTGAAAAGGGGAAACATAACCTACATTTTTACAAAGGGGGACAGGGAAGACCCAGAGAACTACAGGTGGGTCAGTCTCACCTCTGTACTCAGCAAGATCATGGAGTAGATCCTCCTGGAGACTATGCTAAACCACATGGAAAATAGGGAGGTGATTGGTGACAGCCAACATGGCTTCACTAAGGGAAAATCATTCCTGACAGATATTGTGGCCTTCTGTGATAGGGTTACAGCATTGTTGGATGATAGAAGAACTGATGTTTTACAGAACTACCTGGACTTGTGCAAAGCATTTGACAATATCTTCCATGACATATTTGTCTCTCAGTTGGAGAAACATGGATTTGATGGGTAGGCTACAGGAATCGGCTGGATGGTTGCACTCAAAGAGTTGCAGTCAACAGTTCAATGTCCAAGGGGACACCAGTGATGAGTGCCACTCTGCAGGGGTTGGTACCAGGACTACTTAACATCTTTCTCAGTGACATGGACAGCGGGATCGAGTGCACTGTCATCAAGTTTGCCAATAGCACCAAGCTCTGTGGTGTGTCCAAAATGCTGGAAGGAAGGGATGTCATCAGGGGAGATCTTGACAGACTTGAGAGATGGGCCCATGCAAACTTTATGAAGTTCATGGGCAAGGTCCTGCACATGGGCCATCACAGTCACAAGCAAAACTACAGGCTGGGCAGAATATGCCTTGAGAGCAGCTCTGAGAAGGACTTGGGGTTTTTTGCAGACAAGAAGCTCATCCTGACCTGTCAGTGCACGCTTGCAGGCCAGAGACCAAACAATGTCCTGGTGTGTTAACAAAAGTAGGGTGACCAGCAGATCAAGGGAGGGGATTCTCTGTCTCCACTCTTGTTAGGGTCTTGTCAGACCCCATCCAAAGTACTGCTCCAACTCTGGGTTCCCCAGTACAAGAAGGACATGGAGCTGTTGGAGATTATCCAGAGGAGGCCACAAAGATGATCAGAGGGCTGCAATGCCTCTCTTATAAGGACAAGCTGAGACAGTTGGGCTTGTTCAGCCTGGAGAGGAGAAGGCTTGAGGGAGACCTTATTACAGCCTTCCAGTACCAGAAGACACTACAGTGAAGCTGGGGAGGGACTAGTTACAAGGGCAAGGAGCAATAGGATGAAAGGTAATGGCCTTAAACTGATGTAGAATATAAATAAGGAAGAAATTCATCCCTGAGGGTGGTGAGGCCCTGGCACAGGTTGCCCAGAGAAGCTGTGGCTACTCCTGGATCTCGGGCAGTGTCAAGGCCAGGTTGAATGGGACTTTGGGTACCCTGGGCTAGTGGAGGGGGTCTCTGCCCATGACAGGGTGTCAGAACTAAAAAGATCTTTAAGGCTGTTTCCAACCCAAAACATTCTATGAAACTTTTTAATAGAAAACATTGAATTCTGAAATACACATGAGAATATATAGAAAAGTGTCAGGGAAAAAAAAAAGAGCCAGTTTGCAAGAAAAGGTGGCAAACACATCCCAAAACACTGGAATTTTAGCTGCAACTGTCAGAAACCTGCCTTTGGATGTGAACCTGCAGCGAGCAGCAGAGGGCGCTGGGATAAACTGATTTATCTTTAGCTAACAGGACGGATTTACGAGGAGTTGTACGTAGAGGGGTATGTACTTTATTATAGAAATTTAAAAGCCAGAGGGGACTGAAAGTTCATTTCCGAAACAGGACATTGACTATGTACAAAGTTTAAAATAAATACATAAACATATAGATCCCCAAAACATCGTATGAAATAAGAGGGGAATAACTTGTTGTATTAAGATCGATTTAATTTTTTTTTTCCTGACTTCTCACCAAACCGACCACCGCGGTCTTGCAGGTCTTCTCCCTCCCAGGGCTGTGAGTAGAGATCTCGTTGAGATGATTTGGCTATTTGACCTAGGGTACACACCACATTTAAAAGAGGAGGGTAAAAGATTGATTCTAATTACAAGGTCGAAGTTCCGGCACTGTAACGAGGTCGGTGTGAATGAGATCCCGCAGTTTTATTCTAACGGAGGAACCACTGATACCAGCACCCCTTCCAGCCCAGGAACTGTTTGGCTGTTTGCATCTCCCAGCTGTGGGTACAACCCGGAGGGAGGGTGGTGTGGGGGCGGGGGGGGTGAGTGTAGGGGGAAGGCATCGGCTTTCCGAAAGCAGCCCCCATCAGAGGGCGCCGCTACCCCGCTCAACGCCGCTCCGGCTGCCCTCAGCGGCGGGGCCGCTGCCCGGCGCTGCTACGGCTGGATCGGGGGGGGGGCTTCCGTCCGGCATGGGCAGGGCTGTATGTGAAGCCGTCTTCTTTTTCTTAAAGCCAAACAACAACAACAACAACAACAACCAGTCACATCTATAAAAGATTCTTCGCAACCGCTGCTGAGGCTGCAGTGCCCCTGCCCAGCTCACCGCTGGAAAAGCCGGGACTTTCCTTCGAAGACATTGTTAAAGCATGTCCCAAAACTGCCGAGAAACGGGTTTTCAGTACTTTTATGATCTTTTCTTTTTCTTTTTTTTTTTTTCCCGATGTCTGAAGGTATAGATTCTAACAGTCAGTTCTGAGTGCGCGTCTCGCGTTTTGGACCCAGGGTTTATTGTCCATTTGGGGTTGAAAGGTGCGAGTCTTCCTGTTTAAAATTGGTAGATTAGACCTAAGGAGGCTGCAGGGGTGGAGGGTGCGCAGCAAATTAAAAAAAAAAAAAAAAAAAAAAAAACAAAACAAAAAACCCCCCAAAAAACCCAAACCAAACCGAAGAACTTTTGTTCAATTTGATTTTCTAAATGATTACCTGAGACATTTGTTATGCTTTGCAAGTGCAGGTGAAATGTAATAATAACGGAACTTGAAAGTAAGCATTTACTGCCTACAGTAGTACCCTGATAGCAGAAAACCAGTGATCCTCAAATCTATTTTAGCTTCTCTTCTTGCCTTCTCTCTCCTCCCCCCAGCACGTACAACATATTTAATTCGGAATCCCACGGAATTATAAAGCGTTGGCTGCGGCGAAGCCCGTTCTCTCTGCCCTGTGCCAGCCTTCCAGGACGTGACTCAAAGACTTTTAATAAACATGGTGGCAAACTGTTCCTTTATGAGCCTGGTATTTTTCTAAGAGGGCCATCGAGGTCTAGAAGGGCATGAGGACGTGTGTGGGATGGCTGCATGGGTATTTCCGCACATCCACATACAAACGGCATACACCATTTCTACTTTTTCATCTCTTTTTTTTTTTTTTTTACACTATTGCTTCGGTTGAAATGGTCTGCCCAACCCACGCAAAGATGTGCCCTTTTCTCCTCCTCCTCTGTGCAGCGGTAGCTCTGCTAGGAAAAAAAAAAAAAAGCAAAAAAAAAAAAGCCAACAAAACCTCTCTCCTGTTTGCTTTAACAACTTCCAGCAAGACCATTGTCCAGCTCCTTTTAAAATATGTGGCTGTTACTTGTCTCTTGCTTTTTGAGGGTTGAGTTTTTAGAGGATGTACACTTTGAAAGGGGGAAGGGGAGGAGAGGGAGACTGTAGAGGCTGAGTGGAAAAGGGATAAATTTATACTTTCTGCTTTAATTTGAGGCCAAAGCGAACAAAAATAGGGAAAGCCCACCCTTCGCATCAGCCAACCAAACACCACCAGAAGTGTCTCCTGATGAAGTTCTCTTCGTTTTCGAGATTATATATATATATAAGCGACTTTACCTGTAAGACCTTTGAAAGTACAAAGGACACTATGAGCTTTCCCATAGGATATCATGCAGGATAACAAAGATTTGTAGGAACCTTATAACAGAGCTTGAAATTTCCAGAGACAGGACCTTGAATTTAGAAACACCTTCTTTCTCTCTATGTCTCTGCCTCCTTGTCTCTCTTTTTTCCCTCATCCCCCCGCCTCCCCACCCCCACCCCCTTCCTGGTGCACCAGCCCACTGCAAAGCTCAATTGTTCCCTTTCAAAGGCAGAGATGGGTTCTNGACTCCTCCTCTCCCTTTCCAAACCCAGTGCTATCCGAGAAATGCACAAATCCAACTCTGGTTTTAATCGTTTTCAGAAAGTAGCTAATCATTATTTAAATGTGTGTAGAGAAGGGCTTGCTAAACTCTTTTTTGTTTCCTTTTTCTTTTTTTTTTCAGATAAAATGTTTCTAAGTTATAAAATATACAGTCCAAGTCTGAAGTGTAAAGCTTGTAAATGTATATCATTGATCTAAATTTACTCCTTTTAGATATACTTTATTGTGCTTGATGAGACGCTGTTTTGGTGTTTACTACCTATGAGAGGATAATTTCTGGGCAAGTAAATAAAAGCATATTGCATGTAGAGAAAAGCATAATATCTCGTTGTAAATGATGAATCACCTAGTGTGGAGTCAACCTATTCTTTATTTTAATAGAAATGGGATTGAAAAAATATTTATCTATATCTCCATTCTATGTATGTATGCATCTATCTATCTATCTATCTATCTATCTATCTATCTATCTATCTATCTATCTATCTATCTATCTACCTATCTATTCACATACTAAAATAGCAATATGTGCACTGTATAACACATACGTTTAATCACTGTATACCCACATATATATGTGTATGTGTGTAAATATATACACTTATATACATTTATATACACTCCTATATAAAATGACCAGGTTTGTATGTATAAATGCATGTGTAGCACGCCATATACATGTGCTTACATATGCAAGAATATATATCATTTACATATATAAAGGTGTCAATTTATATATGTCTGCACATGTGAAAAGTTGTATGTTCGGAGGTATATGGGTGTATATGTGCATGTCTATGTGCAACTGTGTATATGTATATATCTTTATATGCCTGCACATAAGTCTATATATATGTGTGCATATGTATATAAATAGTCACATATATGTGTCTAGATATATGTAACTGTGTAACAGATAATGTTTTTTACTATCGGATCGAGGTAGACTTCTGCAGCCTATTGTTTCAGACAACAGATATAAGTTGCGATGGAAGAGGAACGTCGGATTTGGTGTCTGTCCCCCATTTCCAATTATAGATGGATCATTACAGACAGAGAAGTACTGAGAATCCAGACATCTGCTCTTCACATGAATGCACTCACCTCCTAGAGAACAGCCTGCCATCATGCTCTGGAAACTGGTTGAAAATGTCAAGTATGAAGATATCTATGAGGTGAGTATATAATATGCATATGAGTAAGAGATTATACGTATATTTAAATATACATCTAGTGCATAGATATAGGAATGACTATATAATACATATATAGATCTACATATACACACAGGCATATACAGAGACGCATACACTAACACATACAAGTATAGAGACGGGAAAGCAAGAGTAAATGCTGAAATGCTTATTTATTTGCATATTTGTATTCAGCAAGCCAAGTCCTAAACTTTTTTTTTTCATGGAAAAGCTGTTTGATGCGATTTAAAACATTAAAGATCTGGGGGTTGGAATCAGGCAACTTAAAGGCAAGAGTTTGATTGTTTAGACCTCGAATTAAAAATAATTCGATTAAATATGGACAAATGCCGAGGAAAAAAAAAAAAAGAGAGAGAAAGAAAAAAGGTGAAAATAGAAAAGAAGCACAATTTGGTATTCAGGGACTGGATATGTTTCTTTCTTTTATTTCTTTCTTTTTTTTATTTTCTTTTTTATTATTATTTTGCAATTCGAAGTTAAGATCAACCGGATTTAGCTGGTTTTTTTTTCCTTTCTCTTTTCCCAGTCGGATACATTTTTATGACTTTTTATAGCTATATACTAATAGATAAGATGTGTATGTATACATATACTCGCATTAATTAAGCGACACATACATTCTTGCATGTATGTAAGTGAGGATATAACACTCGAATAGACAGATTGAAAGGCAGCTCCGCACAGTCCGCGGACAGGAAAAGTTGTGTGCTTTATTAAGAGCCCCTCGTTATTTTCGAGGTAAAAAAACCAGACTAAGAAAAGGGGGGTTGGGGTGGGGAAGAAAATATCACAGCGTAAACACCGGGAAACCTTTCTTAGTTTTGCACTGTTTCCTCACCCGGATCTTTCCCAAACGGGCTCCGCGAATTGATTGAAGTTACCCAACGTGCTGGATTTGCTCCGAAAAGGGGGGGAAATCTGTATGTGTAAAGAAATGCACTCTGCAAAAAAACCTATCTTTTAATTTCAATTATTTTTATTTTGTAATTTGAGGGAGTCATTGCAAGGCGATCGCGGGGAGAGATTTTCAGAAGTGCGCAGTCACCTCCAACGCGGGGCTGAGCCGTGGGGAGGCGGCCGGGCAGGGGCTGGGTATGGGTCAGGAGATGGGTACCGGGCAGGAGCTGGGCATGGGTCAAGAGATGGGTACCGGGCAGGGGCTGGGTACGGAGCAGGGGCTAGGTATGGGTTAGGAGATGGGTAGTGGAGAGGGGGTGGGTACCGGAGAGGATGTGAGTACCGGGGGGGGGCTGGGTATGTGTCAGGAGATGGGTGCCGGGCAGGGGCTGGGTACCGGGCAGGAGCCGGACAGGGGCCGGGGACGGGGCGGGGGCCGGGGGTGCGGAGAGGGC
>VXBZ01010797.1:159117-175427 GCA_013399135.1 Heliornis fulica
GGAAAGTTAAGTTGCACCAAAACACCCAAGTCTCTTATAAAGTAACCCCTGGTATCACTTTTAACTAAAGAAGTCTAGTAATTAAAAGTCTGAGTTGTTTTTCCACGTTTCCGCATGCAGTCCTAATTAAATCTTTACGATCCTCTCTGTGACTATTAACTGCCAGCATGCTGAGCGAATATCCTGTACAAAAACCCAGCAGGAGGGCGTAATTAGATAGAAAATCAGACAGGAGTCTTCTCATTAACTACAACAACTAACCCACGTTGCTGATGGAACGAGCGGAGTGCACGCACACGCGTAAAGCGTGTGCACAATCACAGAGAGGAAGATTAAGGCGAGATGAAGAGGGAAAATGAAAAAGAAAGGGAAAGATGGCGTTTCATATTTACCTCCAATTCGGTGCCACCGAGGTGCACGGCGATGCACTCCAGCAGGCTGCAGGATTTTGTTCATCATCCCTCTTCGGGAGCTGCTCAGGGAGAGGAGGGAAGACTTTGTAATTTTATTTTGTGCCCTTTAGGTATGTAGCCTATTGATTATGAGGGAGAGACACAGCCATGCACAAACACACAAAATAAGGAAGCACCGTGTGTGTTTGCGCGCTCGTTTGAGTGTGGATTCGAGGAAAATGAAAGGAAAGAGCTCATAGAAAATATTGTTCCGTCACATTTTTGGGAGATGTAATTTTCTCCTAAATCATATTCTATCTTGAATGTCTGCTGAGCAGAGGGAAAGAGAGAGAGAGAGAGAGGAAGATAAGGGATGGATCTGGATAAGCTCAACCTCTCTCTGTAGTAAAGATGAAGTTAGAATAATAGGGAAGACAATCATTGTTTTCCTTATCAGAGGGGGGAAAAAAAAAAAAAGGAAAACGGAAAAAAAGTGACAACTGAACTGCCCAAATATGCAATAACCCGGCAACCCCCAAACTCTAAATAACAGTAATAAAAAATACTAAACCAAAGAAACCCACAGATCCTCCCTTTCTCTGAAACCCAGGGTTTACCCCAAAACGGAACCTGTCGTAATCCTACAATAAATTGCACTTAGGACATCTCTTTGGGAGATGAGTTTGCTGTTCCTGACCGCAAGTTCAGCCGTAATTTTTGTTTGTTTTGTATACACCACTTTGGTGCTGAGAAATGAAACCCAACATTTGCTCTGTCCTCTGTGCACGTCTTTGTTCTCTGCTAAGGGAGTTAATGCCATCATAACAGGTGTGCTCCTAAGCGCGTAGGAAGAAAGAAAAGGGGGAAAAAAGGCTTTGAAAAGGAGATCGGGAGACTTCTTTTTTTCCATCTATGAGATCAATTAATTGAATAGTTCATAATTTTCATAATCTATATTCCTACTCCCTCCCCCGTCCCCTGTCCCCACTAATCCAGGACGTGGAAACAACCTCGGGAGCTGTAAATCTTTCTGGTTGTAGGTACCTTATACAATATGGGCGTCGCGCTGCACTCGGAGTGGCTCAGGCTTTAATTAAAAGTCCATAATGTAAACTATTCTATATAAAAAGTAAATGGCCCTTGAATTATTAAGATGTAGCAGGGTTAAACAAACAAACAAAAAAAAAGGGGGGGGGGAAGGGAGGGGGAAGGGGCGGTTAGGGGAGGGAGAATTTAAGTTGTCCTTAATCGTGTTCATTTATGTCATGCAATAGATCTTGCAGATGTTGCCAAATTGCCAGATTTTCAAAGGAAGAAATGTAAAGCTTTATCGAATGCAAAGAAGTCTATGTGATATCTATGCTTTATAAGACAACAAAATCGGTATTACACCCCATATGCTTCTCACCTCTCTTTTTTATTTTTATTTTTTATTAGAAGTCTATATAATTTGTAAGAATTTCATTTCCTTGTCGATTTGGGGGAATAATGATAACAATAATAATAGTAAAAATATATATATATCCCTCCTCCTCCCCTAGTGAATTAATATAAATGGAAATAACAGAAACTCCAGTTTGGAATGACATGATTTATGTACGCGATTCTTTAATATCCAGTCAATTTGAATAGTGATGTTTTTATATCCACAGTCAGTTGAAGATGCCAATAACAGCGGTATGAACTTATTGGACCAGTCTGTCATTAAAAAAGGTATGGATTATTCCAACAAGCTAGACAAACTTTTACTGTATAGCAATATCTTCCTGATATATTTTTACTTTGGGACAATTAATTTATCCGGGAAGCAGTCGTACATGGCAGCAAGATGAATAGTTGATTGGATGGGCAGATAGAGTGAAGGGAAAAGGAAAGACATGTGAAAGTAAGAGTTGATATCCCCCCTCCCCCCGACCGTCAAGGGTTTAATTACACAAACGCTCTCAAATGGATCCCCCCGTGCTCAAACGCAGTTTCCACGACCTCCCCTCTCCCCTTCCCCAACCCGCCCACCCCCGCCATAGTCCTCTAAGGGACCCATTGGTTTTTATTGGGGGAAGGGGGTTGATTCCCCTTGGGGCTTAAATGTATTTCCCAGGCGAATCAAACGTGAATGGGAGAGAAAAAAATACCGATGGAAAGGCAGCCCTCTTCCCCTCTTACTCCAAGAATCCCCCCTTCCCCATGCCCATTTTAAAAATCCTTCCACATATGCGCAATGATTTAGTGTAACTGCAGAATCACCCCATACTGTTAAAGGGAATGTGATATTAACAAATGTTTGCAGTTTCTTGTACAGCTGTAAGCAAAATAATTAACTAATTAAACTAATTAAATGTAATTACAATAACTCATTTTGGGCGTATTGCAGCTGCTTAATTTTTTTACATTTCTCTGACAGTCACTCGAAGATGCTTGGCGATTAGTGTTGTGTTATGCTGATAGACATTAAACAGATCACACACTGCAAATGTAGGGAAAGCTATCTTTAATTATCTAAGGAGTTTCTATTTCTAGATTCAGTTTTAAGTACCAGAGATGGTGTTTAGAAATGCTGTCCCTTATGCTTACTATCAACAGTACTTATCTCCAGGACCTTATTATTTGTCAAATGCTCACAAATGTTTTAACAGAGATGATTTTCTAGAACGTATAAAGCAAAATAACAGTGAGGGTGTTTATTTAAAGCGTGTTCAAGGCAGCATGAGGTCCTTCCATCTATTTATTGTTTTTAAATTTACATCCTCATGTACTGTCTCTGTCTCACACACGAGTGCACAATTAAGTTCCAGTTATTTGAAAACTTGACCATTTGGCAGCATCATTTATGACCACCGCTTGAAAAGTGAAAAGTTGTTTTGAGAAACAGAACATTATTTACCTTGAAAAACAAATATCTTTCACCTGTTCTAGTTCATTTTGACTGTTTAGTAGGTTTTGTGCTCAGGGTCTGTAATCACATTGTTTCTGCTTGGAGGTTTTTTTCTTCCTTTTCCCCCCNTCCCCTCTCCACCCCCGCTCGACACCTCATCCAAGATGTTTTCTCTTGGGTGTATTTGATTAATGGGTCCTTGATTTGTGGTCGAGAGATTTCTTTGTAGCGTTGTTCCGTCTTCGAACTATCCTTTTGCAATGTTTTTGTTTATTTCTGTGTAGGCTGCTTGTTGGTTTGTTTTCCAGAACACTTTCTGTTGCTTACCCAGTCCAAAATTTACCCCTCCCTACTTCGCATGATGAGGCATTAAACCTACTGTCCATGCTGAGTGGAACAATTAGATCACGAGTAACACTAAAATGTGGATGTTAATAATTACATTTATTAGGTATAGATTTAGCTGCTTTTATTGTCTACGGGCATTGCAACGAGCATCTGCCACGTAAAAAGGCACAGTCCCACATACGTGGGATTGTACTTGCCTGCACGCAGCCATAAGGAGAGATAGGATACATACACACTTTGGAAATTAGGTTACTGAAACCGATCCCGAGATACTTCTGCAGCTGTAATGCTGAGCCTAAGAAACTTTCCAGCATAAAGGAAATTTTTGAGCTTGGTTTCTTTTTCCACAGCTATTTTTCTGGGTGCAGAGGACAGAGAAATGAGGAATAAATAGTAGGTCACATTCGTGGCAGAGAATATTTATTCAGGACGAGAGAAGGAATGACAGAGAGGGGGTTCAGCATCAATTTTGCTTTGTTCCCTGCAGTTTGTAGCTGCAAGGATGTACTTAGAAGTAAAAATAAGTTACTTAAACTCTGTGAGTCGTTATTACAGAAGGATGGTGTAGATGGACAGACAGACAGGCACTGGCTGTTTTTTGTGCAGTGTAGCACTCCCTGTGATACATATTTTCTAGACAAGGGATGGAGGGGGTCTGTTTCACCAAAACCTAGTTTAGTGCCTAAAATGATTTTTGTTCCCATGTAGTGGGAAAAAACATCACACGATGTGGACTTGGAAGCCTAAACTTAATTATATCATTTGGACTGTAAGTGTCTGTTTCTTTATGGTGTGAGGCCTGCAGAGGGAATTATCTATCTATGCAAAAGGTTTGGCAAAAATATTAAGGAAATTATATCGGGATTCATACTGGACTATCGTTTTATTTCACGTATCGATCCCACACAATAGATTACATATACACAGGCTCTTGTTATGTTTGCTATCTGAGCTTACTTGACATTTCTGAAGTAATTTAGTTAAGAGGAAATGAGTTGTTCCCAGTAGAGAGAGCAAACGAGTGGAGTGAAGGTAGCCAGCGTGATAAATGGCTCTTTCATTTGGAGATCTCCAGAGCTCGTTTAAGGCTAATTTTCTGTATTAGCCCCCTTTGAGCTATTAATGCAATAGGCAGGGACCGTGGCCCCTAGTCTCTTAGCTGCCCCATTAGAGCGAGCATTAAGCTACCAAGCCTGAACTCTACTGTGGTGGTGGTGGTGGTGGTGGCGGTGAAATAATGAAAGGTGCTTTTTAAACTCTCCTAATCTAAAGTGGCAGAGGGTGGTTAATACGATTTGAAGGGGGCTGGTCAATGAACAATCAATAAACTAATAATGAGAAGGATGCGGTACATTAACAGTCTAAAAATCCAACGAGACATTAAAAAATCATCGTTAACTCCTAGTTCCATTAAGATTTGGATTCTGGAAGTGGGAGGGAGGGAGCCAGATAAATCATGAAGATGATAATAATCACCAAGAGTATTAATACTAGATTTAACTCGGCTTTAAGAGCTTACCGGCTGCACATTTTGAGGCCTTTCCTTCCATTTCTGCTGAAGTGAAAGGCAGGTTTCCCGTGTGTCAGGAATAAATAAAATAAATAAAATCAGGTCCCCTTGTCAGCTTCTCCTCTGAAATATGCTTGGCGTCGTCTATGGCAAAAGAAGTTGTCGTCTTGCAAAATCTTGGTGGCCCGAGTCCCAAGTTAATTTTTTGTGACTCTGGGGCACAGTCAGTGACCTTAAAATTATTCTGATGTGTTTATTTACTTTCAGCTGTTTCTGACGATCGTCTGCACTCTCACATCTGATTTAACACGAAAGACCGTTTTAATCCGAACACCTTAGTTCATTGTCTCTTTGCAAACACGCTTTATCGCTCGGAATATTTCAAAGATGCCCGTGAAAAGGGTGTATTAACATGTATTTCAAACAAACAAACAACAAACAAACAAAACCAAACCCGAACAAACCCTCTTAATAACACAGCATGAGATTCGTCCCCCACCCTTTCTTGAAGTATCCGGATAAATGATTAACTGAAAACCACTCTGGCCTCAGCTTTTCAGGTGATAGATCTGGGAATTGGAGATGGTGCCTCGCTGCCACTCAGTTTCGTGCTTTTTCCTGGATTGCCCATTGAACCTTACGATCCCCTTTAATTGAATGCAAAACAATTTCGAGGGAATACATTTAACTTTGAAATTTAGTTCCGGCTTCAGGGTAAAGGGACCTCGATGGCGGGGGAGGGGGGATGGGAGGGGGGGAAGCGGAGAAGGAAAGGGGACATAAGCAGACACTGTATTTAGTCACTCAAATTAAAACAAGAATCCGGTCGTTTTAGTGGCAATTGGTGGGACTGTGTCCGGACTTTCTATGCTTGGGTACTGATTCAGACCGAACCTCTAGTAACAACCAAGTGTTACAGTGGACAAAGAACTTTTTACTCCTTTCTGGCTCCGTAGGCAGATAAAAAGATTTGAAGGCAGTTTGGTAGCTGATTAGCAATAAACATGTCCGTGACGTTTGTTAGGAAGAAATAAAATAAATATTTACCCTGATTGATTGACCGATTGACTATCATGTTATTCGCTAGGGTTATTGCAACGATATCCACACCTTAGAACCTCGTTATTCCGCTACTTTCAGGATATATTTTTACGTATTTAATTTTAATAGTGTTACTCAAACGCCCTTTTATGTCCGTTTTGTGAGCCTTTTCACGCGTTTGTGGAGAGCAACCCAGCAGAGAACCTCCATCACCACGAAAGGAAAAAAAAAAAACCAAACCAACAACCCAAACCTAAGACTTAATGTATGCACAGAAAATTGTAAACATGTAAAGAACTGAAAGCTTCACGCTGAGTTTCGCCATGCTCCATTTCCCCACCATTTCCTGCTGTCGTTTTAAAGCGATCTCACTCATCTAGAGATCCCGTTTGCAGGAACAGTATGCTTATAATTACTAACAAATCAAGCGGCTACTGTTGCTCTCCCGGTTTATTGATAAGCTGAAGAGAAATGGAAGGGAGAGAAATGACAAAGGGGTTGGAAGTAACCACAGGAAGAGAAAGAAAGAAAGAAAGAAAGAAAGAAAGAAAGAAAGAAAGAAAGAAAGAAAGAAAGAAAGAAAGAAAGAAAGAAAGAAAGAAAGAAAGAAAGAAAGAAAGAAAGAAAGAAAGAAAGAAAGAAAGAAAGAAAGTTAAAAAAGAGAAAGAAGTATTAAAACAAAAATGGAGAGAGACATAAAGAGGGCAGAGATTTTGGAAGGGAGAGTGCTCACAGGCACACAGTGGAGTATGGGAATGAAAGAAAAAAAATCGACTAGTTTCTGCTGGAGATAACAGGAATTGTCCCATTTAGATAAAGTTAAAGCAGAAGTGGTGGGGATACTGTCTACGGCCGCGTGTATTGGTCTGTACCACTTCAGCAGTTATGTCGACCAACTGGGAAAGTTGACATAGCCTAAAAATATACCCAGCGTTACAGGTAATTTACATACATGCAGGGATTTGACACATGCATATATACACGCGGACGTGTGCATCTCTTCCCCCCCTGAAACCTCCACGTTATATTATCTCTGGTAATGCCTGGCATATATCTGGAAAGCTATAGCCATGATAAACATATAGATATGATATAGATAGAGATAATTCATTCCATGGCAAACACTTTTTTTGAGGCAGCATTAGGTAATTTACAGAAGATATAGAGTCTAGATAGAATACATCTCTCTGAAGCTATGAAATCGCAATAGATATGCTTACACCGCCTGGTAAGCTTCTAAAATGGGTTGAGAGTTATTAGCCATTAGTGATGGGTATGTTTATACGGTCCTTTTCAGGGAGGCAGTGGCAGAAACAAAAGCTGAGGAGCTCTCAGCACAGCTGGGAAAGGAGCCAGGCTGCTTCCCAAAAGCAATTTGCGAGGAAAAAAGTACTGATCACGTGAAAATCCGTATATCAAAGGTTAACTAATGTAATGAGTGCTCCAAAAGGCCAAAGAGAGTGGGGGTGAGGTATATTTAAGCATTGCACGGGTCCCTCTCTCTTTAGTGAGTTTGGACTAAGATCAGATGTTCGTGGAATTGCTGCCTCTTGTTTAATTTCTCAGTTCACTGGACAGTGACCTGATAAACCGGTCACTAAATATAGCCACTGTAAAGGTGTACTCGAGGCCATGTGTTTGTCCGAAGAGCAAAATGCAGTCGTGAAAATCTGTGGTGGCATTGCTTCAATCTCTCTTTTTTTTTTTCTTCTTTTTTTTTTTTTTTTTTTTTTTTTTTTTTTGTCTTGACGCTTCATTGCGGAACGTCGTGCCCCTAATAAGTGATATATCTATGTATAGTGGGGGTCAGAGATTTTTTTTCTGCCAGTGCTACCTCTGATATCCCAAACGAGACTTTTCCTATAGAATCGATGGGGAAAAAATCCTATTAATAGTAATGAAAGCAGGAGCGGGCCTCTAACACTTTTATAACTGTTTCTGTGCCATTCTCAAACTATTTGAAACCGCCTTTATGAGCTGCATAAAGTGCCTAACTAAAAATAATAGAGAACTAGGAATCCATTTCACTTTCCGATTCCCTGAAGTAAAGCCACTCAAAATAATTTGTTTATACTGGAGACTATATACAAGGCATATGAAGCAATATGTATATCTAAAATCGACATGCCTTTTGGTTTTTAGCTGTTATAGAGCTTTTATTGTGGGGATCTGGTCTGGCAATAGGAAATGATCTGTAATAAAAACAGTGAAACACGGTTGTGTCTATCCCATACACTGAGGTTATAAAATTGGCAATTGCCCAGTAGTTAGCACTTGGTAATATATTAGGATACCCGATCTTATTGTTTAGCAGCTACAGACGACTTAAATATCCCCTCAACCCTAATGGTTTGATTCTCCAGATATGTTGCAAATAAACAGGGTTTTTATGGCTTAGCTGACATGTATTATAACTACCTAAATAGCTGGCATATGTGCATAATAGAACCCTGTTATTTGCCGAATTGGTTTTGCAATTGATTGAGTGGAAATGGGAGACTCTGAAGTAGTATCTGCTCGACAAGGGTGTGTAATCAATTAGTCTTCTCCTCTGAAACATGCCCGCTGGACTGCCGGGACTCTACCATCACCAACACACCCCAATTTCGGAGTCTATTTTCTATAAGGAAAGGCGCTTTGCCGCGATTCTGAGAGGAAGCAGCAGTAGCAGCTGTCAGCTCTTATTAACTCCTGCATAAAACATACCTTAAGTATGGTTTGTTATCAATTACTTGCAGAAATGAAACAACTGGGAAAATGCAGCGAGGCTCCCTATAAATTAAAGTGATTGGTTGATTGATTAGAGCACCTGCTGTAAATCATAACAGTTACACACAATTATGAGAGAGCTAGTCAAGTTCATTTGTAAACAAAATTCATGTCATAGGGGAGTTGGTCTCATTTTTAGTTTAGCCATTTTTTTGTGTGTGTTGGTGGTGGTGTTTGTTTATTTCTGAGTGTGTCTGGTTGCTATTATAGGAATTTGTTCTTAATAATCCCCTTGGTTACACTTAAAATAACCTCACTAGTTTCTCAGAGAAAAATAAATATTTTGGTTTATCATGGACAGAATAACATGTTTGTGTTTTGTTTAATTTCTCTTTGTTGTTTTGTTTTGATATTCCCCACCCCCNTTCCCACTAGTTCACGGACAGCATGATATGATCAAAGTGGTGAACGTCACGGTTAGACTAGATTTTTTTTCTTTTTTTCTGGTGTTCATTTTTTTTCTGAAGGAAAAGACTCATTTTATTTCATAAACCAGACTTAATAAAACACAAAGCAATAACAGAGCTGTCTTCTAGTTCCTGTATCCTCCAGCCTTGATACTTATTTAAGACAGCAACTCCCTTTGTCTAGTGAATTTATTCCTGGCTCAGCTTAGCTGTAATGGAAACATTAGCAAAAAAAAAGTAAATTTTCCTTTTTTTTCCCCTCCAGAAAGGCGCTGTCCGTTGTACAAAAGGCTTCGGGGGGCTCTGGGTGAGACACAGGCTCAAACCCGAAAGTTGCCAGGTGCTTGCCAATATGTATTTTATTTCCCAATGATCAAACCCTGCATAGAGGCTGTACTGCACCACCTGTCTCTCCATCCATCATTCATGGAGCAGTTTCCTAGAGGTTGGGGGAGCAGCACCCTTTAGGTTGCTGGAGGTAGACAAAGATTCCAAATTCCCTTTCATTTTGCTGTTCAGTGCATGTCTGAGAGACTGTGGTTATCCCATGCTCCTACATGGCATGATGGTTTCTCTCTCCCTTCTTCCCCTTTTCTTTCTCCAGTTCCGGTTCCTCCAAAATCTGTTACTTCTTTGATGATGAATAAAGATGGCTTCCTGGGTGGAATTTCAGTCAATACCGGAGAGGTGTTTTGCTCTGTACCTGGCCGCTTGTCTTTGCTTAGTTCAACTTCAAAGTATAAAGTAACTGTGGGAGAAGTTCAAAGACGCCTTTCTCCTCCAGAGTGTCTGAATGCATCCCTCCTAGGAGGAGTACTTAGAAGGTAAGAGGCTGGGGCAAGTGCATGAACATGTCCAAGTGTGGTTGTCCATTCATGCACCAGAAATATTTAGTCAACAGTAAAGATGGTTGAAAATATGAATTGTTCTTTGTGTCATACCATGTGTGTGTAATGATCAGGGTGAGGTGAAAATATGCTCTATTGTGGACACTGAGATGAATGTATAGCGACCAGAGAAAGTTTGGCCTTGTGAATTTTCTATTGAAGAATCCCAAGGTGAAGGAACCAAGAGATGTTTTCTTCACTCTTGCATACACTTTGTATCTTTTATCCTCCTCACACCTTTCTTAGCAAATGAGTGAAATAAAATGTCGTGATGAGCATGTGGCAGTTAGATGTTGCAGGATGAACCTGATGTAGTTAAGCACCCATCCTATTTCTAGAGATTTCCTAGAGAAGTCTGTGAGGTTCCTTGATCAGACAATTAACATGATGCCACAAAGGACCTTATTGAACTTGACAGGGAACTAATAGGCAACATGTAAGGTAGATAACGTACCTGATAGAGACAAGCCATCAACATATCGCTTTGTATGCCAGAAACTTAGTGTTTTATCTGGAAAAAGTTGCTAGAGGAATTACTCACTGTTGGTCTTCAGGCCTTTGATGTTCAACATTTCTGCAAGTCACTCACTAATATCCTGGTAGATTTCACTGAAGACCTTGAAATAGTTGGTAATATTGACACTGAGAAAAAGAGAGGCATAACCCAGAGGTCTGGTTGCTACTCCTTCATATCAACAGAGAAATCGTGAGTTTAGGCACCATAAAAAATAATTTAAGTTCAGAGGTAAACAGCTGGAAAGACTAAGAGAGGAAGGGACTTTATTTTCCTGACACTGACTGCAGGACTATGAATTGTAAGTCTGACCTGTCTGTAAGAAAGGTGATCTAAGGCTGGCCAGACTTAATTTTCTGTATGTGAGATACAACACCAGACTGGAAGATAAAGCTTAACTTTGAGATGAAAAAATAATCAGAGATTTTGTACCTGAATAAATTTCAGATCATGTTTAAAAGTTGCTAATCTTAGATGATAAAATACATTGCCAACTCCTGTAGCACCATTTGCCAGAAATCAAGTTTCTGCTTGATATATGTATTTTTTCCCATTAAAAAAAAAAAATCTGTGATGATGTCAGGGGCTCCAACTCTACGTCTGGACAGGAGGGAGAAACTCCTGCTACATGTAGTCACTCATCCAAAAATACACATGAGAATTAGGGTCACCTGAAATAGATGCTGTTCCACTTGAATTTCTGTAATCAATGTTTAGCTGTGATCCTTGCCAGTGAGAGCAGCAGAGATTTTTACTTACAGATGCTAACCTGCCTGTTCATTCTGTACAACTGCAAATGGATCAAGGAGAACATTTGAGACATGCTTTGTAGAAAATACAATTACCAAGGTAAAGAAACGTCATTATTGAACTTCAGTGGATTTCTGGAGATGACCCAAGCCATAATCAGTAGCTGCTACTGAGTTCAGTTCCTATCTTGCATCTAAATTTTATACAAGCTTTTGGTTCAGAGCAGATATGTATATAGGAAGTTGCACACTCACAGTTCTGCCACCAACCCCGATGTACATCATCTAAAATAGTGGAAAGCCAGTCTGGTTTCTCCATCGTTTCTGGATTCCTATAGCTAATTGTGACTGCTAATTCTTAAAGAAATTTAAAATAAGACCTAAGAGATATTTGGGATAGACTCTCCTCTTAGGTGCCAAAACTCACTGATTTCGCAGGTGGCTGGATTTCATCCCTAGGGGTTTACATATGTGTAGACGTCTGAACAATAGCTCTGTGCTTCCCACCCATAGCTCACTCATCCTTTTATTGTCCTTATCAGTAACCTCCGACAGATATTCACATCTTCCTTCAGGCAATCAATTCCCTCTATATAAAGCACCCTGGCTTCAGGTGAGCTCTTCCTCTCAGCATCGCCTTTCTGCACAAGAACACCCTCACACACGAACGCACGCACGAAATGGTTCCTGAAGTTTCATATTTTCCTCCTTCCCCGCCCCCCATTCACCCCCTATTTATCCACAGGAACACATATTATACCTTCAAGATGTTTTCATTACCCAACCGTTCTTCTCATTCTGTCTCTTTTCTGAAATAACTGAAGGTTTGATTCTCTTTCTCAACCTTTCTGCCCACCTCCTCATGCCATTCTAATACGAGCTGCATGTCACATAGTAGGAACCCATTTACTTTCCAGATCAGAACACTTTACATTAATTATTGCTATTTGCCATTATTTAATTTCCCTGGATAAAACAGGGAAAAAAAGTGGGTTCATCCCCACTCCCACTCCTGGGAGAAATTAAGCAAATCACAGCAAAACCGAGCAGAAATCAACCCACACAAAGTCCTTAACGTCGAGTGAGACGCTCCCAGGCTCCGCTGCTTGCACAGACTAAATGTTTCTTTCAGGAAAACTGCGGGGTTAATCACGATGTTAATTTCTTTGCAATTCTAGAGCCAAATCGAAAAACGGGGGGAGATCTTTGCGAGAAAGGCTAGAAAAAATCGGTTTGAATTTACCAGCCGGCAGGCGTAAGGCCGCAAATGTCACTTTACTCACCTCCCTGGTGGAAGGTAAGCCGAGGGTCCAGCTCCCGTCACACCCCTGCCTGCTCTGAACCCGTGTTTGACAGTTGACCCCCACCCCCACCCCCCAAAAAACCCCAAACAGCTTTCGGGATCAGGTGGGAAACAGTCGCCGAGGTGACATTGAAGGCGGGTTAGCACGGTTATGGATCCCATCCCCGAAAATGAAGTCACCGGCCGGATGGTCACTGATTCCTTTGCGTGGCAAGAATGTGCGTGTGTGTGTACGTGTGTGATTCTGCAGGGCAGCCCCTCTCATTGCTGCTACTTGCCAGTCTCTCCCACTCCTCCTCTACTCCATCTTCCCGTTAATTCGCTTCTCCCGAGCTTATTTGTGGCCACTACAGGACGCTCAATGAGGTAAAAATAATACAGAAGTTGTTTGGGGGGGTTTTGTTTGGATTTTTTTTTAATTTTTTTTTTTAAAGGAGCAATTTAAAGTCGCAGAGCACGGTTTACCTTAAGGTAGCTAGGACTGAGCAAAGGGACAAGCTGTTTCTGGAGGACGGAGAGAGGGAAGATGAGACCAAAGTTTCACCTCATTTCAAGTCAGCTAATGTAATTTTGGCGGATGGGGTGATTCGTTGATTTATTGTTACTTTATTGAAAAGTAAATTTTAGAGCCACTAATATATTTGGGATACGTGCGTGTTTATGCTAAGAGAAACTGGACCTTCTCCAAAAAACATAGCCAGAATAGTATGGATGCAATTATGAATTATACGTATCTGCATTACACATACACACCGAGAGGCGTATAAATAATCCACTTATCTCTTCTGCATACAAACATGCATAAACATTTGTGCTAGATACTAACTTTTCAACTCTTTTGATTGCGTTTATTCGAGCGATAAGACCTTTAGCGCATGCAGAGCTGAAGGCAGGCAGATGGGGGCAGGTAGAAACGAGCTCTTTACCCACATATAGGTTGTGTCGAGTGTGCAAAACACGGCGTATGCTGCGGATACAGGAGCATTTCGGGTGTGACAACTGCCCCTTAACACCGGGGTTAGCGCAGCTTCACCGCCCGCTTCTGTGTGAAAACCTGTGCACCCTACACACAGCAAAACCAAGCCCGCTCCGAAGCTGGCTTGAAGTTCCAAAGCCTGTGCTGTCGTATAGTGATGCTATACGTCAACTACGCGGCAGGGTGTAAACTACCCTCCTCTTCCCTGATCTCCTTACAAATCAACAGTTCACCTCGAGAGAACTCCCTGCTTTTGGAAGAAGCTGTACCTGCTGGATATTTATCTTCTCTTCTGCCACCAGCCAAGCTTTATAAAGTTGGTGCTGCTGTATCGCCCGGAACAGAAACGCCCTGGCCAGCCCCGGCCGGGATTACCCGAGCGGCGCCCGCGGGGACCCTGCCCGGTGCGGGGTGACGGCGGCCGGGACTCCCCGGGCTCCGCAGGGTGCTCTCGCTTTCATTAACCACCTCGGTGATTGGCGAGAGGCCTCGGAAAGCAGAAGATGACGTTGGAAAGCAACTCCTGATCGTTAAAAATAACGTAGTCCTGGCGTTATTGGACATTTCTGGTTTGCGCGTTGGAAATCTTTCCCCTGGTCCCTCAGGCGATGCTTTAAAGGGTTTAACGCTTTATTCTAGAGGGGCTGAGCTATAATCTGGTGGAATCCCTCTAGAGTGTGAGGGTTTGGGATTTTGGTTTTTGGTTGGGTTCCCCCTCCCCCCGCTCCTCTTTTCCTCCTTTCTGCAGCTACTGTCTCCTTGTGGCATGAAGTACATCAGCAGGAGTTAGATGACACAAACCTCTGGAGGCAAGAAACCTGAGACCAGGCAGGCAGGAAAAGTGACAATTAGGATTAGAGTTAGAATAATTATTGGGTTGGTTTTTTTTTTTTTCACAGAAACAGTTGCCATTAGTTGTTATCCTTCCACCGGGCAGAGAGGTGTTCCTGTTGCACGATGATCAGTTAAGAAAGCGGATTCATTATTGCCGTCAGATGAAACGAAATTATCTCCGTAATTTTATAAATGTGGCGATAATGATGCAAGTGCTCCATGTGTGTGTGTATAAACGAGCGTGTATATAATGTCCCACAAATAATTGACATTAATGTTAACACTGTGACCACATCTGTACAATTTCGTCCAATGATCTGGTGCGTTGAAACAGGAATAAGTGTTTCTCTGCTCCAATGATAAGTTTGGATCCTTTCTGTCTTTCGGAACTTGCTTCCACTTTTCTTTTCTTTTCTTTTCTTTTCTTTTCTTTTCTTTTCTTTTCTTTTCTTTTCTTTTCTTTTCTTTTCTTTTCTTTTCTTTTCTTTTCTTTTCTTTTCTTTTCTTTTTTTTTCATTTGGTCCAGTTAATCTGAAAGTGTGTGTATGTGTGTGTGTTATCTGTGTGTGTGTGCTTTCCCCACAGCTCTGCACAATCAGCTGCACGTACATAACATCACAAGTGCATTGCAGCAAATCACATCAGCTGAAAATCTGTCCCGTCAATTTACTTCTGCCCTCCCAAAACAGGGATTGTGAAGGGAAAACATATCCCTGGAGCTTGTTCCTAAGGTTCAAGGGATGTTAGAAGGTTTCTAAACACGGCCCGAACTAGCTGGTCTCTCCCGGGGGATAAGCGGCGGGCGGCAGCCCAGCACCGCCCGGTGCCTCGGCAGGTCGGAGCCAGCCCAGCCTGGGACCGGCCGTGTCAAGAGGTGTTAACGCCCCTTCTCATTCCCTCCAGGTGAGGCCGTTCATTTAGCTCGGGATTTTGGGTACATCTGCGAAACGGAGTTCCCAGCCAAAGCTGTTTCTGAGTACCTGAACAGACAGCACACGGACCCCAGCGACCTCCACTCCAGGAAAAACATGCTGCTTGCTACAAAGTGAGTGCGAACTACACCCCTTCTGTGTTCCCCGAGAAAATCCTCCTGCTCCTTAAACCTTCCTCTGAGCTCCTGTTGAAAGCAGACGGAATTCCCAGTCCTTAAAGTACAACTGCCCCGCGGAGAGGAAAGATGCTCCTATTGCCTCCTGCTCCCTATTAGGGCAGAGTGGACCCTATAGACCCCGCGGGGTATCTGTCGACGCACGCTGACCCTATAGAGGATGTAGGCAACTGTCCCCTAGCTACTGTATAGCGTACCTAAGCTACACACAGTTAAAAAAATCCGTGTGGAAAGGGGAGCAAAAATCTACATTTTGTTTCGACAGCGTGTCTGTCTGTCCCTCCTGCTGCTCCCACGCACCTGTTTGTCTGTTGAATCACAATGTTCTTCCCTTAGGTTTAATTAAAAAAAAAAAAGTTATAAAAATAAATACATTAAAAAGAACACACACACACCCCCGTACTGCTCGTTTTGACCCCCAGCCCATCCTGCTCCCTTGGGATTTAGTCGGTGGATGTGCTGTTTCAGATAATTTACACTTGGCTGTGCTTCCCAGGCTACTAACTGGGTGCTTCATAGTTTGCTTGGGTCCTCGGGAATGGGTGCTGTGTTCCTCCACACATCTCTGCTGTCTGGCACAAAAAGGAGGGGGGGGGGGGG
>VXBZ01010797.1:185024-196772 GCA_013399135.1 Heliornis fulica
CACCTGCATGGTATAGCCCACATTTATGTGAGACCTCATAAATAACATCTGCTGTCCCTATGATGGAACTAGTCAAATGTCTTAAATAATCCCCAGCACCAATATATTCACTGAATTCCTTTGTTTTCTCTGTCTCTCTCATAAACAGGCATCCACACATATTTTTTTTTCCCTGTAGCTGGACCTGTGCCTGTGTGTGTGCACAGCTGTACCAGGACATTGTGTTACATGTGGTGTCACAACCGCGCGTAGCTCCGCTTCGTCGTACAGGGTCGGTCCCAAGTCGCACATCACTCCGACTTTTATGAATTAAGGGAGGAAAAAAAACAACCCAAACAAACTCCAAACCAACAAACCGCTCCTCGTTTTTGCCTTCGGGATGTGTCCCTTGCAATAGACCCCAGCCGGTTCAAAGGGCCGGAGCTCCCCCAGTAGCTCAGGGCACATCCCACGGAGCGTGGGGCCCCACAACCGGGCCCCGGGCCTGATCCGGGGCCCCGGGCCTGATCCGGCGCCCCGGGGCAGCGGAGGAAGGGCTGCCCTGATTTCCCTCCCAGCAAGCTCCCCCTCTGCCTGTGGACGCTTTATGGGGAGGGAGAAGGAAATCTCTGGGGATTTACGAGTTAAGAGCGTCTCTACAGTCTCTCTCTTAATGTGAAGCTGGAAAAAAGAACCACACAATTACCAAATCACCACAATTACTTTGGAGCGTCTTCAAATAACGCTAAAATTAAAGAAGTGTGTGCTTGCGTGTGTGTTTCTTACTCGAATATCCAGAAACAATAATCATTTTGCCACTCCGCCCCTCGCTGATCGGGGCAAAATAAAAAAAGCCCCACAAAAAACCCAAACTAAACCAAAACACCAACTAAACAACCCCCCAAAACACCAAAACAAAACCCCACCACCTCAAACCCTAAAAGGAAAAAAAACCCAAACCAAACCCAACCAACGGAACAGCTTTAATACTTGTCAATGTGTTTTTCAAGTGAAGACAAGCACTGCCCTGAGCTCTACCCGGTGCGGCGTGACCTCCCCGGTTCCCCAGCGTGGGGAGGTGCAGTGCCCGTGATCATTAGTGCTATTAAATAAACAGCGGCGTGCGCGGAATAGCCGTCATCTTCTGACAACATGCGAAGACGATGCTCTCCCCAGGTCGGGATAAACATTTCCTTTAAAGCAGAAACGTCTGATTCTTTCCAGTGGATAAATTATCTGCGTGTTGGGATTTACAAAGAGCATCGGGTGCGAGTACAGGTATACCCATAGTTTTGCTCTCTTAAAACACCAAGATGAATGAAATGCGTATGGAGATTTCTCTTCCTTGTAAAAATCTATCCAAGTATCAGGGGGGATCTTTTGCCTCATGAAACCAGTGTTAACAACAGTTTAACTCGCTCTCCCTGCACAGAGCATCACCTGACAGTGTTCGCTCCTTCAGAACTACCGGTGACCTAACAGAAAGTTGCTGTTGCTTGCAAAGAAAAAAATATAATTTTTTTTTTTAAAACAACCCCGCAAAAAAACCACCCCAAAATATTTAGGCGCAGTTATTTCAAAAAACCTGCGGGCAACGACCGGGACGACAGTAACTCCCGGTCTCCCCTCTACTCTGCTTTATTTCAGTGCAGAATGGATCCTATTTTGGCCGGGAAAAAGTGAGCCAGTTTCCAGCAACATATAGAAAAATCAGAGTACGATAACTGGTAACAATGGGAAGGGGTGTAGGTGGAAGAAGTGTAAATGGGGACAGCAAGCATCTTTGGATACATGGTTTTCACGGAAATAGGCTGAATTTTAAAATGTATTTAAAATTTGAATAAAGCGAGCAGGATAGACCGAGGCGAAACATTTTAAAAACGGAAAAAAAAAAATCCGGATTTTAACATTTGTCGGTGGGTGTGGGAGATGCTTTTGTTGGACGAATAAAATAAACACCGGGTTTAACCTGTCCCGCAGAGCCGCCTGTTCATCCGCTGCTCATCCTCACACTCGCAAAACACCGAGGAGTGAAAAAAAGACCGAGAAAGTGAGGGAGACTATCGTTTAAATCCCTCCAGTCTCGCTTTGCTGGGACCTTGCCATTGCAGCCGGAGCCTGGGGGCTTTCCCTGCGCCCGGTAGCTGCCGGGGAAAGACGGGGCCGATGGCCGAGGCGTAGCGGGGACCTCCTGCCTTACGCGTCAAAGGTTTCTTTAAACTTTAACTTAGGAGTGACATGAGAGAAACCCAGCCCCGACCTGTAAATTCGCGTTTTGGAAACGGGGGTGTCCCCTTCCCCCTCCTCCCCACGTCGCTGCTCGGGCTTGGTTTGGGAAGCTAGGGCTTGTTTGGAAACAATAATAATTAAAAGTTTAAAAAAAAAATAGGGTGAATTGGTCGCAGAGGGTTCCCTTTACTGATAAGAGGTGATAATTACAGCAGTTTTTTTCTGGAGCAAACCCCCCACCCCAAAACCAGGCGCTGGGCAGTTCTGGAGGATGGGTGTGAAGAGTCAAGTAGGGGTGTTCCCCCGCCTCCAGCTGCAGAAATCCTGTGTGTGTGTTTGTGTACATCTGCGTACTTGTGTGTTACTGACCCGCGGGAAATATTTTACAGCTACTTATCTCTCCCGGAGCAGAAAATGAAAGCTACAAGGTTTGTTTTCTCCTTGCTGCATGGCTCTCTCCGTCTCTCCCCTTTCACATGCCCCATCCCGCGCAGGCAGCATTTCAGAGTCTCTTTTCTTTACCCCAAACACCTGACACACGGCTCCGGGAGGCTCTGCCTGCGGTCCGGGCTCTGAGCCCTGCCAGGAGGGGTGAAAACGCGCCCGGACAATGCGAGGTCTGACAGCTGATGTGGGAGGAGGTCGGAGGGGGTGGTTAAGGGGAGAAAAGTTGCATGATAGCCAGGGTCGAGGTACTGCCCTGCTGAAGTTGGGAGAGGAAGGCTTGGGAGAGAGCTCATCCTTCTGCCAACCTCCTACCGAGCTCCTTCAGCTCTGCAACCCTCCTCCAAAGAGCTCTGCAGCCTCTCTCCCACCCAAGTGAGGTCTGCACGGCCCCAAAGCCCCCCTTCTCTCCTCCGTGCGGGGCGATAAGGAGATTGCCCTGTCCACTTTGCTTCCCGAACCTCCCTACCCACCCCCGCCATGGCCCCTTCCCCTCACCCCCTTCCCAACATCCTGTCAAGCAATAGGCTGTAAAATAGTTATCCAGCCCAGCACACAGGCAAGTGCCGTTTGAGAGTAATTTGTGCCCCGAGCGTTTGGCCGGGGGCAAAGCAAGCGTGCTCTCTAACTGATCAACCTGGATATTTCATTATTCATTAATTTACTGTTTAACCAAATCCCACTCATTATCAGAGGCAACGCTTGGCAGAGCCCAGCGAACAGTAGCAGTTGGTGTCAGGCGTGGAGAATTGGCCCATTTGATCCTGGGCTGTTTTATTATTCAACACCACTGACTGAGAAAAAGGCCCATGAATAATAAAGAGCCAAAGCGTGTTTGAACTGAGAAGCATGACACAGCCTTACAAAACAGCAGTTAGGAAATTAAAGGCGAGGTGGCCCAGGCTTTGCATTTTTTATTCTCACTGTGGGCCCTGGCATTGGGATCCCACATTTTTTGTTGCTCCTGTGCTTATTGTTGTCATTATTACTGTTTTCCCACAAGATGTTTAAGAGGTGTAACCCCAAAATCTTAATCGAGATCTTTTTATTGCCAAGTTTCTCTCTGCTCTGTCCTTATTAACATTTTGGTTTTAATAATGACACAGCCTGTGCTGCTTGCATTTTCTCCTTTCCCTTACTCCAAAGGAAATGAGCCTACTACAAACATCAGGTCTGGATCATTTTGGGTGTAAATCCACAAAAACACTCAAGAGAAGGTTAACTGGGCACTGTGATGAGTGTGATGCCACAGGATCTCTGTTTTGATCTTGAAGGGCCCTCAGGGCTGGGACTAGTCCACGAGTATCAGGTCTCCAGAAAATTATTACTCTGAAGGTGTTTTTTATATTTTGACACCACTTTCATCTTTAGGCACTGAATGATCACCAGCTGAAAAGTAGATGTTCTACACAGTAACACCATCTAAAACTTTTTTCCATGATAGTAGCAAACAGTCTAATAGTAATCTCATCATCATGCTTTTCACTCTTCTGAACACAGTTCTCTGCTTTTTTTTTTCCCTAGTCCTTGCCTTCTTAATGGCAGAAACTCACAGGTGTTATCTGAGTTACAGCAGGATCAAATTGCATTTTCCAAGATGCTTCCATTTTTGTAGGACACATAAGACTGTCCTATGGAGCGGTCCCACTTAGCACGTCTTTTTTTTTTTTAATAAGTTTTTTTTCCTCTATGGTGGGTAAAATATGAGGTCCTGAAAAAGAGTGAAGAGCAAGTGTTCATCAGCATCTTTGAAAAATGTCAACAAAAAGGTCTCTGACTTAGAAAAGTCATCCAAGGTTAGTGGAGCAAAATAACTTATCTGCAGTCACAATAATGACACAAGTGAACCTGGAGTATTCACAGCAGCCCAGTTCTAATCTCACCCTCTTAAAATAGGAGACTTTTACAAGAGTTTTGATCAAAATATGCTTTTTGTGTTGCCCATTAGATCTCTGTTAACTGCTCTGGTGAAATACCTCCTGATATCCTTACGTTGCCTTATGATTCCTTTAGAAATAACATATTGAATGTCATCAGGTGCGGCACATATCTGGCTTTTAATTTGTCTGTTTGCAAATGGCAAGATACATTTTGCCCTCTTTACTTTCCTAACCCCCTTCTGTTGACTTCCTCAAGAATTACATTAGAAGCTGTCATAGCATTTTAAGTTCTCTCTGAGCATAACACTGAGACTGGACACCCCCTTTTGCCATGTGCATCTGCTCAGACTGAGACGCTGCTTAAGAAACTTGGATGACAAAAAGAGATTGTTCCTCTTGTTTGTATCCTTTCCTATCTTCTCTCCTATCTTCTCTTCTGCCACCCTGAGGTACACAGAAGTGGGATTTCTGACGGGTGGTAGCCATGCAGGGAATGGTAATTATAAGACCAAGTGCAGGTTATCTGCACATATTAGTTCTGGTCAGCATCAACAAAGACTTCCTAAATGATTTAGAGTTACTTGATTTGGATCAACTGTTTATTTAATAAAAAAGTGGCCAATTCAACCCCACACCACATGTCTTGTTTTATTTGTGGCCTGACTCCCTGCAAAGGCATCTTTGAACAGGCCATGTGTATCCTATTGTGGTGGCAGGCACTTATCCATAGGCACTGTTTCATCCTGCAGGGTTTTCATTTGGCTGGGAGGGAAGGGGTTGGTTTTGCTATTTTTTTTTCTTCTTTCTCCACCCCACCCCTTACTTCTAGAAAAAATAATGAATTTCATTGGGATTTTATGGCTTGATTAAATAAACTCAAGTCAAAATCTCTGACAGGAGTATGTGATCGGAGATTTGGCTTCTTAGTCGGAGCTTTGCCTTCTTTTTCTAAATCAGAACATGCTTTAAAAATCACTTCAGATTATCAGAGCTTCCTTCTAAGTCTGGTTCAGAGTGACTGTGGGTTTTAAATACTAGAAAAAATATTAAGAGGTCTGTGCATGTGGGTGCACGTGGGTTAGTATAGAGGATGCCTGCCCTGTTTATACCTCTGAGGCGTCTATACACAATCTTTTTTCTACGCACTTTTCTTTCTGATATTTAATTATTATTCATGACTATGGTTAGAGTTCCTGAAATTAAATGTATCCAATGGAAACAGTCCCACAACAGGTTAGATTTCTTGTTAGCATTTGGGTGGTCTTCATACACCTCTGAAGTGGGTCTTATCATCAGGAAAATGATAAGCAAGTCCAGGATCATTGAAACAACCTGTTTGCTGACTTTAGAAGGATTTCACCTGCACATCACTGCATGATACTGCCATGGCATCATGCAGAAGGGACTATACATACAGGTCGTGTCAGATGACTGCAGTGCTGAGTTAGGCCATGTATTACAGAGCATCAGTAATTTGCTTTTATAACATATCCAGAGACACAACAAGGAATAAAGTAGGTGACCTTAATATTGGTAGAATCATAGAATTTCCTGAGTTGGAAGGGACCCATAAGGATCTTCAAGTCCAACTCCAGGCTCCACACAGGACAAGATAAATCAGAGCATGTGACTGAGAGCATGCTCTACAAGAAATTCCATCACTTTCTCCAGCTGAAAGAAAAATATGTCCCTGATCTCTTCAGGCGAGGAATAGTGCTTTGTTTTAAGTGGTCATTATTTTGTGAAATGGCACCTTGATTTTCATGCCTGCTAGGTACTAAAATAGAAACAACCACAGCAAACATTCTTCAGGAGGTATAAAACGGGGTGTTTTCCTGGGAAGGCAGCATGCCACAGGAACAGCAGGTCTCTCTCTTTGGTAAGAAGTGGATGCTCTTTGTGTTGCAGAAAGAAAAAAAACTCAAAACCACTTTGCTGTCAGGATGAACGAAGAAATCTGGTGTTTCCATGCGTGCATGAATGTGACGAGCAGACGTGCGTCCCAGTGAAGGCTGTTGAGCATAAGTGGATGCGAATGCCAGTGAGGGATTATTCCCTAGGTGCAGAATCACAGGTTTAATCACAAGTGATTATAATTGAGTGTGGGGGGAGGTGGGCAGCACTGGTGGTGTAACTGAATGGGGAGTGTGAGGGTGTGATTGTAATTAAGTGTGGGTGTAGCACTCTGAACATAACCGAATGTGAGTGCCAGGAGTTGGGTATGTAACCAAATGTGAAAGTGTCTGAGTGAGTACGTGTTAGTGGAGGGAAGAGGGCATGATTGAAGCTGAAGGTGAGTGTGGATGAATGTGTATGCAACAGGGATGGTGTGCGGTCGGAGGAGTCTCAGAAACCAGGGGACTATCTTCAAGGCCATGTTTCTGGAATGAGGGGTGTGAGAGGTGAGGGCAGGGGGTGTAATGAAGCCTGGGTTTTCTAAATTGTGGAGTTAGCTGGGACAGCCCTTCCACTGGTGTGCTCAAAGTCACATGCAGTCTCATTGACTTTACTGTAGCTGAACATGCATGAATAAGTGCTCAGTACTAGGAACAAGGACTACAAAATTAGTGGATGCAATTAGCAAACCCAATAGTGAATGGTGCTAGGCTGGGCTGCAAAACATTGACTCCTTGCCCAAATAAAATCCTGTACATATTTTCTGGTGTGTTCATGCTCACAGTTGGGTGGTTTTTTTTTTTGGTTTTNTTAATGTACAATTTAATCTGTAAGTATACTGCAGGAAAGTTTTTACAAACAAGGAATTTCCAATAACTATTCAAGGTTATTTGTGGCAGAAGTATTTTCAAAAACTTTTTTTTTTCACATGGAACACATGTTTCTAAGAACTAAATTAACCCAATCAAGGCAAAGAGCTAACACATCATAAACTATACATCTAATCAAAACTAATTAGCCCAGCTTGATTTTCATATATCAAACATTTACAATGAACAGCTCATAGACTTCAGACCAAGATGCCTCAAAGAAATTATTTGGAATGTGAATTCAAATAATGACTAAATTGTAACCTTGAAGCCCATGTGTGAATCTAAAAAGAAGTCAAATTAATTCAATCCTTCTTTTCCCCTCCAAACTAGTTGTGCAGCTCTAGTTGTTTGTGTGCCAGAATGATTTAAAATGATGCTACCAGCAACACTCTCATTGCCATTTACCAATATAAGCAAGTTTCCTATTATTTTCACCTGCCTTTTAACAGCTTCTCATTGAGACAGGCACACACTTCTCTTCACATGCCTTAAGGCTTCTTGACACTTCAGAATTTACCAGAATTGGTATTCCAGAATTCTGGAATAAAATTGGCTACATGGGGGCTTTAATTAAACAACTACTTGGGAACCATTATCCAGGAATAGTAAATTTCCAGGAGTAGGAAACCTTTAGTGAAACAATGTGAGGCTCAGTGAGTAGAGACATGGCATGGGAGGAGGAAAAACACAGCCTTTCCTCAGCTCAGCTGGAACAGCTGTTTTATCCCTTATTTATTATATACATCAATGGGGATAGAGAGCCATATTCTGGTTGTTTATTATGGGTCTGAAGTTAATCTCACTAGATTGTAGTTGTCTGTAAGGTAGGCACCTGTTTACGTTGCAGAGGTCCCTCTACATGGGTGGAGAGAACTTCACCCAGTGGCTCCCTTGTGCTGTCCTGACATAGGTATCTATGTAAGCTGGATGAACATCACCTAAATATCTTCACAGGACTCAAAGGAGATCCTATGAGTTACTTTTTATGCTTAGTGATACATTTAATGAACTAAGAAGCCATATCTGACACAGTTGCTAAATTAGGGACAGGTAAGTGGTGAAAAGATGACTGTTGCTACTGAATTTCATGCTAAGAAATACTTGGAAGGATTCAGATACCAAGAACAGCACTTCTCCAGCAGTCTCTGCTACTGTAGACTCTCCTCCTTCCTTGTCCTATGCTTCTTTGGGTAAGTGAATTTAACTTGCAACATACAGGGGAGACCCCCTCAGTTTGATCTAGGAGGATTCAGTTTTTGTGGCATAGTGGGTAAGGCCTCAGTTCAACTTTCACAGTATCTTTAGATGTGTTCACCACATGCAGTTTGCTCCACTGCCTTCTCAGCTTCTCGGTGTTGCTCTGCTTTTATTAGTAGGCTTTGACAGGAACAGCACATGTTTTCTACTCATTAGCGGAGGATCTTTGAATGTAGGCTAAACATTTAACACCATTATTTCATAGAATCATAGAATGTTTAAGGTTGAAAAAGACCACTGAGATGATCAAGTCCAACCATCTGTCCAAGACTACCATGACAACTAAAGCATGTCTGGGAGTGCTACACCTACATGTGTTTTGAACTCCTCCAGGGATGGTGACTCCACCACCTCCCTGGGCAGCCTTCAAATGCCTGACCACTCTTTCAGTGAAGAAATTTTTCCTAATATCCAATCTAAACCTCCCCTGGCACAGCTTGAGACCTTTTCCTTTCATCCTATTTATAATACAGAAGCATATCTAGGATGTAAAATAGTTATCCAAAGGGAAATAATATCTACCATAGAATCAGAGTGGTTTTGCTTGGAAGGGACCCCAAAGTCAAATCCCTGCCATGGGCAGGGACATCTTCTACTAGCCCAGGATGCCCAAAGCCCCACTCAACTCGGCCTTGAACACTGTCGGGAGGGCGCACCTACAATATCTCTGGGCAACCTGGTCCATCTGTTCCATCTCTCCTGTTTTCATATAGCTCAATTGCACCATGGGGAAATGAGAGTCTTTTTTTTAAAGTAACCTGGTGGTTTAAGGGGCTTTACTATGAGACAAAGGCCTGAAATCTTTCAACAGGAGCAGGACACTAACCTTATATCTCCTTCTTTCTCAGAAAAAAAGCAGCTCTTATTTCAGTTACATTTTGAATAAAAGGGATCAGGAACTGGAAGTGACACCATTTGTTATTCACCCACCCACCCTGCTTAGATCAGAGCACACTTGCTGGACTGGACTCGTCAGTGTGCTCAGGAGCAACCCCACATGTGAGCCTCAGGCAGGCAGCATTTTAGATCAGCTGAGGATAGTGGTGATGCAATGCAAGAATAATTCTCTGATTTGCTATTATCTGTTGAAGAAGTGATCTCTTGGATTGTGCTCTCAGCTTTCTCTTTCCAGAATGAGAGTCTGAGGACACAGATTCTAGTCTGATCTATGGGTGTTATGTCATTGATTGTCAATACACTGGTGCCTGATGTGACACCTATCCGTCACTGCTAAAGCTTTCAGTGACATCAGTGGCTCAAGACTGGGGCCTTCAAGTGTAAATTTTAAGGAATGAATCACTGCACACTTCTATAAAGGTTCCTGCTGGAAATGACTTGATTAAAAATAACACACTTAGAAGAGGTGTTTCAGCTCCAGCCAGACCTCATTAACAGAATCACTCTTGATGTTCTCCTTGGCAAGCCTGGCGTTAGGTCTGCTTCAAACTTGTTTATGAGGTTGTTTGAGGTTTGTGCAGCACACAAGATCTACAGTTGGAAAAGTGTCACTGCATGAGGCTGTAATCCTTGCTGTGGTCAACGTGTTGAGAGTTTTATATTTCCTGACCGCAGGATCTTTCCATAAAGTGAAGGGGGAGGGATATTATTGTGATTAACCAGCTGGTTTATTAAAACTTCTGGAAGCCATGGTGAAGCTTTAATGAGATTATTGTGTCCATAAACTGCAAAGTTTCTTCTGCTCTTTCTTATTACAGGGAAAATAGAGGAACTGGCTAGGCCTTTCTTAGGCCGTGTGAAGGGTCGTTAGTGACCATATCTCTGTGTGCGAATAGTGGCAGTGAGACAGGGAAAGGCCTTCCTGATGTACTTACCAGATGAATATTTGTGAGGTGTTTTTTTCCCCCATGGTCTCTGGAGGTGTAAACTGCAGAAGAAGCTTTTGGCAGAAAAGGAAGCAGGATTCCCTCCTTCAAATTTCCTTGGTTAACCCGAAGTCTCAAACAAGAGCAAGTTTTCCACAGGCTGGCCATGACCCATGGTTCGAAACCATGTGTTGCGTTTATAGACCTTGCTTTGGCAGCACCTACACAGCAGTATGTGTGTGAGTTCAGCCTGACCACTCAGGCTATGTCCCCAGTCAAAGCCATGCCAGGCTCCCTTTTCCTCCTGTAAGATGGATAAACCAGCAGTGTTCACATGATAATATTTGTACAGCATGACATCTGTTTGGCTTGCTCAGGTGACAGAATAATATGAGGCAGTGCACAAAGAAGAGGTTAAGTGTGGCTTGGATCTGAGGAAAAGTAATTGTAAGGTCAGCTGTAAGAATTTTTTGGCCTTTCCGTCTTGATTTCTCTGTTCTTCCTACTGACTTGAAATGATGTGAAAAAGTTACAGGCCATCCTAGTAATTTCCTAATCTTCTCCCTGTTTGTTAACTACATTATTCTATATCTTAATTTCATAATTTTCATGTATCTTCTTTCTTTTCTCTCCACTTTATTTTTTCTTTGCCCATATAGTCTATTTAATAAAATGCATCATGGCATGCAGCCAACTGTCATTTTGGTCAGAGATGTGGAAAAGACCTAGGAAAAACTTCACAAGAAAGAAGAAAAGCATGCCAGGTTGTGTCTATTCTGGTGATCTTTTTTGGGCATCCAAAATAAACCCCAAAACCAAATCCTGCAAAAGACCCAAACATTAGGAAAATCAAACTATATTTCTAACACAAGGAGTTACAAGTCCACCCTCTATAGCAGACAGCTTGGAGCTATCGGGCCCCACTTACTTGGCACCAGGCCCAAATGGCACAATCTAGTCATATCACTATCCATATGGGGCAGATTATTCTTCATTTGGGTGACTCTGATGCAGAAGCAGACAATATCACACCTTCTGGTGTCAGGCTGGCAGTAGACAGTGCCTCCAGTGCCCACCTCTCCATAATCATACCAGTAATTGTCTTTTTCCGAACACATCAGAAGGGAAATGGTTACCTTCTTCAGGAGACACCCTCTGCACATCCCAAGGTGCTACAGATCCTAGGAGCCATGCAAATGTTTTTAAAGCCCCGATTAAGCATTTCTAAAATAAACTAGTGTGTGGTCTGTTTTATAGTGAGTGCAATAAAAATTACTGGACCCAATTTGTCCTTAACAAATGCAGTGCCAGAGGTGCATCCTATTTTTTAGTTGTTACTGTAACAAATATTTACTTTCCCCCCCCCAC
>VXBZ01010797.1:196787-231583 GCA_013399135.1 Heliornis fulica
CCCCCCCTTTTAGGAATCAGCTCAACGATTTCTGTTTATTCACAGCATAAATGAAGGTGAAAGGATGTTGTTAAATGAATAAGCCATTTAAATACAGACATTATAAAAACACAGAGTTGACTATTAAAGGACTCAGAAAAGTGGTTATGAAGTCTGATTTGGCTTTCATTTCAATCAGTAGCAAAATTCTAATTGATTTCAGTAGGAACAGGGCCTGACCTTATTTTCTTCAGCCCTGTCCACTGTGAATTGGTTGACTCACATTGCTGCCCTCTTAAAGCAACACAGCATGCTCATTAAGAACCTACCCTTGTCATCTGGGATGAGTCAGAATCAGTGTGCCATAGGATGTCATTTAAGGATATAATTTTTTTATCCTCATGTGTGATCTTTTGAGGTCCCTTCCAACTCTCAATGTTCTGTGATTCTATAATATGCAAATAACTTTCTTTGTTGAATATATGTGGAAAGAGAAGATTTTTTTTTTAATGTAACCTAGTCAAATTCTGATTATAGATGCATGAGGCCATTGTATTAGTAGGCAGAAGCCACACCACTGTAGGTAGGACTGGAAGCCCTCACAGGTGGGCAAATCTGTACATCAGATCTGTATGATCCTCAGCAACCTCAACCTGTTGCAAGAAAGAACTTAGTTATATACTCTGTAGTACTCAGGAGGCTACAGTTTTCCCATTTCTTATCCAACCACATCCAGAGATCCAGCTCATTTCAAGCACTTTGGGACTGACACATAAGTGATTTGACTGTCAAGCTGCAGCGACATGGCATTTCTTCTACATTACAGCTGATAATTTGTATTGTTCATTCACGTTGGCCTTGAGGTGACACTGAAGGTTACATTTGCTCATCCTTCTGACACTGAATCTCCATGGAAAGCTAGAGGCCATGTGCTTGCATGCTCATGGTACAAGAACATATATATGGTCTATATGTCTTCTCTGAAGCTGTTAGCAAGGCACAGAGGACGGGAAGATTCGGTGTTTATGGCTGTTCCACTTGTAACCTGCTATAGACATAGCCATGTTTTGAGAGATGTCTTCTTCATCCCTGAGCCTGAGAAGTAGTTAGTGGAATTTTTACACTGTGCAAGATAATATTTTACACTTTTTTTTGAACAAAAAGCAGAAATTGCTTTTTCAAAGGGAACCCTGACCCCATGTCCAGTGACAGGGTCTGATGATGAAGTGAGAACTACACTCAACTTTTTTAACTTCCAAAAAATGCTACAAAGGTTCTTTATTTAGAGACATATCATGGGACATCGGCAACTCTCAGTGCAGTTTTGGTGGATGAATAAAGTCTGTGCTTCAGATTGTCTGTAACATTGTATTGTTCTATTAAATCACCGTGGCAGCAATGGTTGTCCCACAACAGAAAACCTCTTCGTGAGGAAAAGGTGTTTCGATCGATGTGTATAGGGTATGTGCACCCTCCAGGCAAAGGCTGGTCACTCTTTGGGGCTGCCTATATTAATTCAGTACTGTATATCTGTATACAATACAAGTTAAAGTATCAACCCCATCCCTTCCTCCGTGTCTAACAGCACAAAATTATTCTACAGGTTTCTCTTTTTGCTAATTGGCAGCAGCTCTGTAATTATGAGATAACCGCTCCAAATGAAATATTTGGGATTGGGTTTGAAATATTGTCTCTTCCTGCCTGCCTGGGGGATTTATGCGAATGCAGAAAAAATTGTACCCTAAGTCAAAAGATTCTGTGGTCTTATCCACCTCTTCCAGGACTTTATGAGCAGGAAGGAAGGTTAGGGCAGTTTTTCATTTCCTATGTGAATGTCAGAGCTTGGAACAATAATGGGGTCTGGAATTGCTCTTCATAAAAAGTATGTTGAAATTATCAGTAGAATGGAAGGGAAATGCACCAGGTGAGATAGGAGATATAAAAATAATTTTCCTGTTACAAAGTAGTTTTCTTCCTTTAAATGGCATGAAGGGCTAATCTGTTTAGTATCCAAGACAGCTATTTATCTGGTAATTTATTTTCCTGCAAAAAAGTCCATCTGATATTATTGGGATATAAAGAAACTGTATATGTATTGTTTGCTTTTTTTTTCCTTTCTTTTCATTTTTTCCTTCTGGTTTCAAATGCTGAGGAAAGCTGATTATTTCATCTGTGCAGCTGACAGTCACTGACTGTAGGTCAGAACCACAAGCTGGAGATTAGGAAATTTATAAGGCTCAACAGACAAGAGGTTAATTTTAAGTGTGAACTTTAAAAGCCTCAGCTGACTATGTTTGGACGAAAAGATGAGACAAGGTTCAAAGGTCAACATTACTTAAGTTTCCCAGTACAAGCTAACTACAGCACCTGGGAGACTGTTGTTTAAAAGGCACCCTTAAACATATAAAACTAGTAATAATTTGGTAAGGTTTGTAAATTCCAGAAGTTTCTCGTGGTTAATAGTTAACACAAAAATATAGTGTGTATATAGAAGTATATTTAGATGCAGAAACTTGGAGACTGTTAGATTTCTCAGTTTTCTGTTCCTAAGAAAGCAAACAAACCCAAATGTTATAAAATACATGTATGCTGCACTACATATGCAGATAAAAATAATTCATATGTATGCTATGTAGATGTTTTTGCATATACATACACATATACAGGGGAAGAGGAGAATGACAATGGATTGTTGAAGAAAAAGAGACACACCAGCAAATCAAAACTTGCTTCTGGGAAGCATAAATATGAAAAAGCAGTATTTGTTACTGCCACAACACTTGTGAGATTTCTAAAGAGATACTGAATATCTGGGGGGTAGATTAGTCTCATGTAATGTTAAATGTCTAGACGGTAGGTACGTAATCTAAGCTAGTTGTCTAAGCTGTTGATCATCTCTCAATAGTCAATGGAAGCAGACAGGATCCTCCAGAGAGCAGTTCATCTCACTTATACCAGGATGGATTAGGCCATTTCTAGAGGTTTGTATCTTTCTTCACTGACTATAAGAGGAACTGATTAAGCAGCGTAGACAGATGTCTAACTTTGTGATGGCTAAAGTTAGGTGAGGTGAATTCCATCTTCCTATGTTTCCCTGTTAACACCTCCAATACAAATAATTGCCTTAGTGTTTGAGATGCATTAGGTTGGATTGTTAATCTAAATATTAGAAAGCCAAAGGCTTTGAACTACTCAAGCTTTTGTACATGTCCTATTTTTAAGCATTAGTATTATTGCTAGAGCATTCTTCATCTGTCCTTCATCTGTCCTTTCTTTGTCACCCCTAGCCAAATTCATGGGGCACATGGCCACATTCCCACCATTTGGATAATACCTAAATCCTATGCCTATATTTAGGCACTGCCTACAAACCAGTGCCAGGTGTAACCAAGCATGCAGATACACCAAGTATCATTCAGAGGTAAAGAGAGCTGGGATTAAGTTATAAATAAAGGCACTTGAATGCTTTCAAGCTGCAAGTACTTATGGACTCTGCATTTATTTAATATCCTACCATGGGAAGTAGTCATCAAGGTCAGTGCAGCATAGAGGGCGTGCTGGCTCACACATTTAATTTTAATCTGATACCCTAGAGACTTAGGAGGCCAAATGTAGGCTATTTTGTCTCACCCCGACCCTGGAAAATTTCTGTGCACTCAAGGTTGTAGCCAAGCTTATGTAGCTCCTACCATCTTCCCACTGTCCACCTCTCATTATCTCTAAATGATACCCAGGATCGTGTTTGTCTTTGCTGACTCAACTGTCTCTGTGACTGATCTGTGGTCAGGAAAGGTCCCTGAAACCCAGACTTGCACAGACTGTTCCTAACACTTTCAGAGTGAGTTCCTATAAAACATCATGGTCCTGAAGAAGAAATTGATCCCCCTGCACAGGGGTGCATCTTCCATATAAATAATAGAATCCAGGAATCAAATAATTGTAGAATCATAGAATATTTAGGACATCCTGTGCCAGGGCCTCACCACCCTCACAGTGAAGAACTTCTTCCTAATGTCCAATCTAAATCTAACCCCTTTCCAATTTAAAACCATTCCCCCTTGTCCTATCACTGCATGGCTGTCTATAAAGCCCCTCCCCAGCTTTCTTGTAGGCCCCTTCAGGTACTGGGAGGTGGCTATAAAATCTCCCCGGAGCCTTCTCTTCTCCAGGCTGAACAAACCCAACTCTCTCAGCCTGTCTTCATAGGACAGATACTCCAGCCCTTGGATCATCTTCGTGACCCTCCTCTGGACCCCTTCCAAGAATCCCATGTCCTTCCTATGTTGAAGACTCCAGAACCAGACACAACACTCCAGGTAGGGTCTCACAAGAGCAGAACAGAGGGAGAGAATCACCTCCCTTGACCTGCTGGCCACACTCCTTTTGATGCAGCCCAGGATACGGTTGGCTTTCTGGACTCCAAGTGCACATTATCAGCTCATGTCAAGCTTCTCCTCCACCAGCACCACCAAGTCCTTCTCCACAGAAGAGAGCTATACTATAGCCTGAGATTTGGAGCAAAGGAAACTAAAGGAAATAGGGAATTACTCTCCATTCCTGCTGCCAGGCATAGGATGCTCTGTGGGGAGGAATGCAAAATTGATGGGACCAGGGGTACAAGAGGAAAAAAGTCTCTGCAGCTGACTTTTGTGCAAGGATGGAAGACTCCTGAAAAGTCACAGGGTAAAAAATGTCCCTGGAGAGCTCTTTGTTAGTCCTGATGGTGGCTTCCAACTTGTCAGGTAGCCTAAATGTCATCATTTGGATTACCCCATCAAGTGAGTACCTGCTGCTTTCTGTGACGCCTGTCTTGGGTGATTGTAGTAAATGATCTGGATAATGTTCTAAGATCTCAATCTATGTACAGAGGAGCACAGGCTCCATCAAACCTTTATGGGCCTGGAGCTAAGTGATTCATCATTTTTAAAAACAGAATAATGAGAACACTTCAGAAAAATGCACTTAAACTTTATATATTCATACTCAGAAGTAGCTAAAGTGAAATCAGCAAAGTGGCACTGGTATAACATCAGTGCAAACAAGGTCAGAAGCAGTCATGAAATCTGTTTTTTAAGCTTGACTAAGCCTTTATGATAATTCCCATGCAAATAAAACAGGGTACCTTGCTTCTAACGGGCTTTCTCTGAAGCTGTAACATTCTGCAGTCTGTTTCTCCCAGGCCTTGGATTTTCTGGTGGTGCACACATGCTCACTGTTAATAAAAGCAAATGGCTACAGGGGATTCTGAGTCTTAAATTTAATAACGGGTAAGAGTTAAAGTAAACAGTGACTTTGCACCAGCATGAAGAGCTTTGCAATGGACCTGCCAACAGTGAACGGCAGCCGAGCACAGACCTTTACACTCTCTGATCAGTACCCGTATTGGTAGAGAAAGGAAAACATATTTTCTCTCTCACCCTCTTCCTCCTTCCAACCTCTCCCTTATTGCACCTGTGAAGTCTCAGACTGATTTCCCCCTCTCCTACACCTTTTCCTTCTTCCTTTTTCAACTCTCTAGCTACCTATGACAAGGGAATTTCCAAAGCATTCAGGATCCCAAGAGCTCTTTGCTAGGAATAAATAGCACAAAGACTAGTCATTCCACAGCAAATACCACTCAGTAGGAAGCAGGAAAACCAAAGCAGTAAGTATGCCAGTAATTCTAATCAATATGCCCTCTTTGCATGTCAGGCTACAAATGCAGAACAAAGTTGGTTAAAATGCACGTCCTGGGACATTTTAACATCTGGAACTTTTTATGTATTCATGAAGATTGTGACTCAGATTCAAAAAGCTGTTTAAACAAGTGTGTTGATACACATAAGGTTTACTGTATATATAGAAAAAAGCATCATTGTTAACATGTTTTTTTGTATCCCTGCCAACCTCCTGCCAACTGGGGATAGAGTGTAGATTGTTGGCACGAGTTCCTAAAGCTCTCATTGGAATGGAAACTTCCCAATGCTAGTTCAAAGGTTAGCTGGGTGTTTGATTTAAGCCAAACAGCCTTAGAAAACAGGGATTTATTTTTTCATCAAAATGAGCGTTTATATTGGTAATTCTCACATTTGTTTTTTTGTTGTTACAGGAGATGTTTATTTGGGCTTGAAACAAGTGGTCTGGTCGATGTGGTACTAAAAGAGGCTGATTTAATTTGGTTAAGTCTTACATTATAGCAGTAGCTGACTGTTTATGAAGGGATTAAGCTCACTTCATGTTGGTTGTCTATAGATTAGACATCTAGACTTAGTAAATCAACCAGCAACCCGTTTTAGAACTGAATGAATCACTGTCTGGAGGTTCCTACCTCTCCTGCACTGAGCACAGATGGAAACTGGAGGAATGGTTTGCTCCAGGTGCTTAACACAAACTCTGGTGTGCTTAGTGTCATCATTAACAGGTGTTAGTGACATGAGCTTCATGTGTGCTTCAGATATATAAGCACCTCAAATCCATTGAGAAATCTCCAGTTCTTCAAGAAATAAAATTTATCTCCAAATTCCTTTTGGCTTTAATAAACAGGAGCCAACTATCCATTTATTTTAAAACCATGTGCTTGGTGGAGTATGAAGGTGCTCTTCATTTCATGAACCTTTCCATCAGCAACCATGATGACATGCAGCCTCAGAGATCCACAGGCAACTGGTCTAATGGGTTGGGACGAAAAACTAGCCTGAGCCCCGTGGTGTCTTCTTGGGAGTAAAGCAGGAAGCAAAAAGATTTAATTTTTCTACCCACATGTTCTCTAACCATAAGGGACTCTGTGCCTCAGGGAGCCCATCAGGTAGTTTTCTATCGAAGAGAATGAGTTTGAGCTATAATTAATTAATTAATCACTATAAAACACTCTGAGATTTCATAAGAGTTAGAGGCAAAAATGCTAATACTCAGGTATATGACAATAATAATGATAGTACACATGTAAAAAGAAATAATATTTTATGTATGTGTTTACAGTATCCTCATTTGGTTTGATTGCCCTTAAAAAGCATCTTTAGTCAAAATATTACACTCTTAGCTCATTGTAGACCCATAAAACGTAAAATGTAATGCATTCATTCTTAAAAAATGTTATTGTTTTCTTAACAAAAAGTAGTGTTTAATGAACAAAAATCTAATTGTAAATATTCTGCCAGAAGATGTTGGCATCCATCTTTCTGGCTAGAGTTAAAAATGTTATATTATGCCTCAGTGCTTATGTAAGGTGGAATTTAGGTGTGTACAAGTTAGAAGTCTAAGGAACTTGTTCTGGATTCCCTTTGTATGCAGTGGAGAAGACAGATAATTCCTGGGATAAACAGACCTAAAATAAGAAATTAACATAGTTGAGACGCTCTCATAGCATAGGCTCTCTGGAAGTGCCTTTTGTCTCTTACTAAGGGAACTTGAAGTTACTACTGCAGGTGACCACTATATCTTTAAGTGTGTTAGTATGACTGAAGTAATGACTTTAAACACACTCAGGTAAGATGAGTCCCACCTATGGTTTTTTTGTGTTCTATTTATTTATTTATTTATTTTTTTAATGAGGCAGTACAGTGGATTCCTGTTTGGCCATGTTTGATTTACAATACTTGTGTATGACTTCTCACTACAGAAATTGGAGAATTTACAAAGTAGTTATCTTCACAACTAGATGCTTCTCACAGTTAAAATTCCATAGAAATTAAAGTATATTATGGATTCAGTACCAATATCCTATTTAAGATTGCAGAGAAAGGCAGTGATACAGGAGAGATGGATCTTGGTCCCTCCTCAGCTACACTCACATTATAATTGCTGCCCCTCTCTCTTCCTACTGTCTGAGGAGCTTTTCAAAGCTGCTGAGCATCAATTAAATCATGCTGAAATCCAGTAGGGTAGCAAAGTGCCTCTGTGAAAAATTATACTCTGGATGAATGATGGGATTTTCAAAATCTGATGCAAAAACCCATCACCTTTCCTTGAAAAACTGCTTCTCTCACTGTTTTCTGGATCCTTCAATTTTTTTTTTTCAATACCTTAATATTAGTGCAACTAATTAAAGGGTCATTATTTTTAAAGAAATGCTGAACACTAATGCTTTAAACTATGGGTCTCATTTAATCTATCTTCAGTTGAGCATGTAAAATCAAGGTATGTTGAGGACTTCAGTTAGTGACTTAGGTCTTGATCCCTTTGAGATGCTCCAGGATATTTCAAATGACTATGGAGCTATTGGATATGATGCAAGAGACATTATAAACAGAGCTCTCTTGGAGTGGAGGCTTCAGACACCTGTTCATTGAAGTCTTGGACTTTTTTTGTTAAAAAAAAAAAAAGTTCCGATATTTCTGTGAGAAGATCATCTCTTCAGAGATTTCTTCAACATCTGCTTCTCATCCAATCACAAATGCCGCCTGTCTTTGGGATACTTTGGCATTTCCACTTCCAGTCCCAGCTTGCGACCAGCAGTAAAAGAACATTAGAGAAACTTGATGAAGTCTGGTTTGAGTTTAGGTGTAAAAATGACTGAAACTCATCTGCTTTCTATCTTTTATGAATTGCTGGCTAGTCTTTTTCAGTCAAGATGTTCAAGTGAAGATTATGTACATTTCTAAGGAGATTGTGTAGGGGCCTAGAATAGGGGCTAGGTTAAAAGAACCAGGAGATCCTTCTCCCTGTGTCTCCTTTATAAATCTCTCATTATCAAAATAATGCCTCATTTGTGGTCTTGGATGGCTCTGCCTTGAATGACTCATATTTCTTTTGATACAGATGATTCATATCACATCACTTCTAGTACAGCCCAGGCTTGATCTGCAGAAAAGCTTAACAGCAGAAAAGCTATAGCAAACAGGCTCTGCACATGCTCTGAGTTTCTGATAATCAGCCTTTATTTAATTAAGCTTCATATCTTTCTTGTGAGGTAATTATTATTATTATACAAGTTGTACTGTATTATAAAAAAGAAAGAAAAACAGAGTTATTAAGAGATTGATGAAAGTGATGGGAGGTGTTATTGTAAGATCTGGATTCAAAAGTGTCTGCCTTACTATTCCTTGAAAACACATAGCATGCCCTTTTCTAATGCAAGTTGTTGATACACATTCAACACAGTCCAGAATTGTCTTTATTTAGCTCCTGTTGCACATCATGTTCAGGTTCAAGGTCCCCATCTGTAGTGATGAAAGAGTTTGTTTGTGCCCTTTTTCAATAGATAGCAATCAGGAAGCAGAAATATGTGCCTTGGTGAGGTTTTGCAGCTAGAATTATGCAGGTTTTTTTCAACTTCTGGTTCCACCAAACTTCATGGATGTCTTTTCTTAGTTTTATTCCTTCAAAGGATAATAATTCTCTTCCACTATCAGCAAACAGGATTGTCTGGCATTTATACTGGGGAGAAAGGGATGCTTTTCAACGTAGACCTCACCGTTTCTTCACTCTTACTACACAGAGATATTGAGTATGGTTTTTGCATGTGGGGAAGCTGCCAATGTTGCAGTTTTAACTGGTTTCAGCCTCCAAGATATGTAAGTATACTTTAGGTGTAAGAAGTTGTGAATTAATCCCAGGTGAGAGAATGTGTAGCTCGTGATTCAAGACATATTGCTGATGCGGCCCTCTTTGCTGATGCAGAACTACAAGGCAACATGATCTTCACAGCTGAACCCAGCAATTGAAAATGTGTGTTCTGATATTTTTGTGTTTCACTGAGGACATTGGAAACAATTTTACCTTAACTCACCCCTCCACAAAACAATACAAAAAGATCTAATCATATGTTAATAATGTACCTTGTGTAAAAATAACCCAAATAATATGCACCTGTAAAAAGGTCAACAAATTTCAACATTAGAGAACTATGTATGTTTGTTTTCTTATTCAAGTGTTTATTTACATCACTGAAACAAAGACAAATTATCCTGAGAAGTCTAACACTGTTGAACTTCTTCATGATTGCTCTGATGTATCAGCAGATATGATCTAATATCAGATTTCATCCTCTTTACTCCAAATGAATTATGAGGACATCTTCAAAGATAAAAGTAGAAAATACATTAGCTTTAAATAACAACTAGATACATAAGAGATGTTGCCAAACATTATAGAAAGAGAAAATAGAAAACTGAACAGCATGCTGCCCTGCTTATTCAGACACCCAAGTTGTTTGCTGTTATTTTCCTGAAAGAACTTCAAAAAGATGCCTGATCCTCTCTCACCAGTATTTATGTATATGTGTAAGTAAGTGGGCACTTGGAAATGAGTGATGAGATGATACAAAAATTTGACATCATCTCTATCAATATAACAGCATTAACCAAACAAATTCAAACCAAGTTCACTAAAACATCACTCACAACTTCCAAACTGTCCATCTCACATGGAGTTTCTGTTCTGAAATGTTACATTTAGTGAGTCCACTTTTAGCTTTCCAATTGCTGTTGACTTCAGATGAGAGACAGCCATATACAATGATCTTAGGCAGCGAGCTAACACTAGAATGGCAGCATGATCTTGTAATTATTGTGTATACATGTTATCAGGAGGTTCACGTTTGATTTCTAGATTTTTGAAATTATTTTTTCTGTAAAGCTCCTGCTGGATCATGTGGACTAAGTTGCCTTTCCCAGTCCAGTTCCTCACTTATCAACAGGCACATAACAAATGAAGTCATTAGACTCCATTGCATTGTGGGTTATATTGCTATCCTCATTCCAATGAAATAGATGCAAAGCCCTTTTTCTTCTAGCTGTGCTTCACAGATATATCTCAGAAGGAGCTAGTGGGCTGGAAATTTGCAGAGATGTTGTATCTGTTTGTGTGGATAAGCAGAGATTCATTTTCCAGGTGAGCATGCTTTTGCAAAACATGTAATTTGTTTTCAAAAAACAAAATCAGCAAAACCAACCTTCAGACAAAACAAACTGCTGAAGGCCTTTAAACAAAACTTCATTTTTCTGGAAAGAAAAGCATGTCCTAATATCAAGCTATAAATTAAATAACCAAAGAGATACAACTGTAATTAATTCTATTATAATGATGCAATCAATACATTGACACCTTCTGATTTGACAAGGATAATTACTGGATCACCATTTATCTCCCAGGTTTCCCGATAGTCAATGCTTGTAATGAAGTCTCCTTTGACTCTTTCCCATTTGGTGTTTTAGCTTGTTTGAATTATTAGCTCTAATTTTGTCAAGCTGGAATGTTACAGACCAGGCTGCTAAGATACTGCAAGATTCATGGGTTTTGGATATTGTACCACAGTAAAACAGCTGGAGGGGAGGGGAGAACCGGTATGGTGAGTAATGGCAAATGCATCCATCACAACAAAGAAACTTCTATCAGCCCCACTGGCAAAACAGTGAGTTACTGAACTATCAAGGATATCAGGCTGAGGATTTTGAATGATAGCTATATATACTTTCCCCTTAGAGGAGTGATCTTGCTTTGGACTGATTATATTTGCTGCTCTCAATGATGACAATGAACAGCTGTGCTCGGTGGTAGCTGCTTGTAATTTCTTTGCCAAACATACCCACTCGCAGGACAAATAGATGTATTTTGAAATTAGCAATAAAAAAAAGAAACAAAAGGAAAGCAAGATGTGCAGATATGTAGTACTGTCCAGCCATCTTTGAAAGAATGAGTTAGTAGTTTGACTGACCTAGTAGCATCACTAAGTCTATTTATACTTATTCTCCTGAATTTTCTTATAAAGCTTATTTTTTAGCAGTGAGCTACAATATTCCCATAGGTTAAAAGAGCTATCAATGCCCAGAATTTCCTTCTAGACTAATGCCAAGCCATGGGCTCTGTTGACTCATAGTTTGTCACAGAATAGGTACCTTTCTTCAAAGCTGTGTAAACATATGTACAAGAACTACCAGGAAAAGTCTTGTGGCACAATTGAAGTTAATGTCAGAAGTCTCATTGACTTAAAAAAGGCCAAAAGTGTAATCCTTAACACTGCTCTGAGGTTCTCCGGTTTTGGTATGACTTCGCTAAACAGATTTTACAATAGTGAACAAGGTTGCAACACCTAAAGCTGGTAAATGTTGGTTTTCAAAAACTTATTTTCCTTAGGGTTGAATTTAGATTTGAAATTTGGAACTATCTTTGGTTCATGGCTCTTATCTTGGTTTAATCATTTTGTCATCATCATTACTTTGCTTGATAGGTTATCATAAACGAATATGTTAGCCACATAACTTCCAGATGCATATGTAAAGTCAGACTAGATAACTATAAGGAATTCTTATTGTTGTAAACGTCTTTTTTTTTTTTTAAGGTTGTAATTCACACATTTCATCCTCTTCTTTCTTCCCATCCCAGTTTCTTAACTGAGAACAATAAAAACTGCAAAATGGGGGAAAGACATAAACATGATGGAAACATAATGAAAATAGCAGTGAGCACACCTCAGAACTTGGAAAAAACATTTAAGGAAAATATACAGTAAAATGATGCACAGACAATATTTTATGCTTGAACTCTGGTGTCAGGGAAGTAGTTAAAACATACCATCCAAAGAGGAGCAGTAATTATGAGAAGTGAACTGAGAGTGGGCAATATTTAAAATCAGAGACTGCAAAGAGACAGTCAAAATAAACTAGGGAATGAGGCCACTTAAAGTGTCGAGGCTAAACTCAGTCAGGCATGGCAGAGGCTAGTAGGAACTGATGTAATGTTGTGAGGGACAACTGACCTTTTCTTAGTACCACTCAGGACCCTCTTGGCTTTGGCAGTGACAAGAGCTGTCTTCAACTGTAAGTCTTGAATGACTTGAATGAAATTTGTATTTAAAATACGTTTAGACCAACAATATCTTGTAGGTTTGAAGTAGCCACAGCCTGTGTCTAACTTGAGCAACCACAGCTGGTGGGGGAGGGAGCGCTGTCCTCTACATGAGAACTAAGTTGATGCTTAGTATTATTTAGATTTCATGCACCTTTTGTTCTGGACTTTGTCGCTTGATCTCTATCAATTTTAGAGACTGTAGTCTGTCCAAGATGAACGGAAACATGTTTAGATATTGTTTTCTGTGGGAAAAAGCATAGGGAGAGAAAAGGAGATGGACATATTCATGTGTCCTTTTATGATCTCAAAGCCCATGTAGTCCCACTCCCTGCAATGGGCAGGGACACCCTCCACTAGTCCAGGGTTCCCAAATGCCCCATCCAACCTGGCCTTGAACCCTGCCAGGGGTCCAGGGGCAGCCACAGCTTCTCTGGGCAACCTGTAGCAGTGTCCAACCTCACAAGGAAGAATTTTTTCCCAATATATAAAATCTACCCTTTTTCAACCTAAAGACATTCCTTCTTGTCCCATCATTCTCTGCCCTTGTAACCTGTCCCTCTCCAGCTTTCTTGTACCTTTAAGTACTGGATGGCCCCTGTAAGGTTCCCCTGGACCCTTCTTAACTCCATGCTGAACAAGTCCAACTGTCTCAGCCTGTGAACATAAGGAAAAACTTTTTCACTGAGAGGATGACAGCGCACTGGGAGAGGCTTCCCAGAGAGGTTGTGGAGCCTCAGAGAATTGTAGGAGTTGGAAGGGACCTCCAGAGATCATCAAGTCCAACCTCCCTGCCAAAGCAGGTTCCCTAGAGCAGGTCGCACAGGTAGGTGTCAGATGGGTCTTGAATATCTCCAGAGAAGGAGACTCCACAACCCCCCTGGGCAGCCTGTTCCAGTGCTCTGTAACACTCACCATGAAGTTCTTTTGCACATTGGTGTGGAACTTCCTGTGGTCAAACATGTGACCACTGCCCCTTGTCCTGTCCCCAGAGGCCACTGAAAAGAGGTTGGCCACCTCCCTTTGTCTCCCACACTTCAGATATTAATAAACATTGATGAGATCATCTCTTGGTCTTCTTTTCTTGAGGCTGAACAGCCCCAGTATCTTTCTTTGAATGTCTCCTTCTCTGGAGACATTCGAAACCCACCTAGATGTATTCCTGTGTGACCTAATCTAGGTGATCCTGCTCAGGCAGGAGGGTTGGACTAGATGATCTTTCAAGGTCCTTTCCAACTCCCAACACTCTGTGATATGTCTTCACAGCAGAGATGCCCCAGCCCTCTGATCATCTTTGTGGCCTCACCTGGACTTGCTCCATGCCCTTCTTGTCCTGGGGACCCCTGAGGCGGACACAGTACTGCAGAGTGTAGCACAGGGGCAGAATCACCTCCCTTGACCTGCTGGTCCTGCTGAATGGGGATTCAGCCCAGGATATGGTTGGCTTTCTGGGCTCGAAGTGTGCAGTGTTGGATCATGCTGAGCCTTTCATCAACTAGCATCATGGCTGAGGACTTATGAAATCTAGGCTCAGAGGAATTAACACAGAACAAAGAATTTTCTCCCCATATTATTTTGGAGTCTATAAGAGTTTTAAATAATGCAGGTGGCCCAAGAGTGCCAGTTGGGAAAGTGATCCTGGCATGACTCTACTGACTGTATTGGTTACATCTGTACTGACAATGGGAGCAGAAACACCTCCCACCTGTTTATACACCTGTATTTAGACATTAAAGTTTAGTGTCTTATTCTTGAGCTGGATCCCACATCTGGAGCAGGATGGGGTACTGCTGGGAGTAGTCTCCAGCATGGAGGTGTTCAGGATCAGGCCGATGGGATGTAACTAGGGTTAAACACAGTTCCGTGATGGCCAGTTGGGGCCAAGGCCTGTCTGCATGTGTTTCAACTCCTCTCCAGGCGAAACCTGGACTTTTTCTTATCTGTTCAGTCTGGCAGAGGTTTGAATAAGATGTTTGTTCGTTAGAGCTATGGTCTCACAGATGCTCTTAACTGATCTGTTGGACTGTAGTATGATGACCCAGCACCTGCACTCATATATCTTCCTCCTCTCATGCTGTTTATTTTTGGTGGATTTTATTTTTTTATGTTTGTTTGTTTTGGTTTTTTTTCCTTTTTTTGTTTTAATTTAATTTTATTTTGTTTCGGGTTGGGTTTTTTTTTCATTGAGCAGTCACGGAAGTATTTGCTTGAGCTGTAATCTTGTCCCTCTACTCTTCCACTTTAGCATGATCAGTTTGGGGATCCAGCCAACAGTGAGGTTCCATAGTCCTGAACGATAACAGAAAGGGTAAGGATAGATAGCATGGCCTTGGGTGAGGCTAGTGATTTTTGTGGTTGCATATGCTTAGGGTGGCTTAAAGCAATGATGAACCACAGCATGTGGATATATGATGCTTACTTGGTGGAATCCAGCTGGGGTCTCTGAGTATTTAATAGTGCTTTTATTATTGTTGGTATTAAGAAATTATTCAGGGAAGATAAGAAAAAGGAGGAAATAGAAGCTAAAATAATTCCTCCAAAGCAGCTCTGTATTTCCTAGGCAACAGTGAGAAAAATAATGGAAGCCTAATCATATAATTCAAGCTCTCTTAATGGGAATAGCCTCTTGTAATTATCTCAGCAATACATTCTCTTTTCTTTTTTTTTTTTTTCTATTTACCCATTACCTTTTAATGTTAAATAGCATGAGCAATAAACAGAAAAAAATGGGGATATTTCCTATATACAGTCACTTAGTAGACAGGCAAATGAGCAGCTTGCTTCTTGGATTTTGGAGCTGGGATGTAATTGAATTTCAGATTACAAATTTGGATCTGAATTTCAGTGGTAGCTCTAATACAGGATTTGACTCTAACTGGTGTCAGAACTTGTAGTTTATACTCCATGAAAAGAGAGCTGAAAGTATCAACTCCAAAACTCACTCTGAAATAATTAATATTTAAAGCATGTTAATAATCTGCTATCAAGTTTGCAAAGTAAATTAGTTATTCAGTTTACCTTTGTGCTGAAAGGAGAAGAAATCCCAATCTCCCGTCTGTGCACTAATCTCGAATCTGTGGGATACTCAGAACTTGTACCACTGTAATTGGGTTCCCATGCCAATCCATTCATTTCACTACATTTCCTCCTGATTTACATTGGCAGCAAATGTTTTTCCACATCACTAAGATACAGTCCTATTTAAGACAGATTTATTTCTCTGGAAATGGAAATAAATCATTCCTATGAATACTGTATTAAAAAAAAAGTTTTGCCTCTTTTGCGTTCTACCTCCTGCCCCCTCTCCTTTTCTGTAATGCTGAAGGTAATGAAGCAAAATTCATTGATACAGATCTAAACATGACAATTCGGCAAATTTTATTTCCTTAGTTCAGCTGAATTTGTTATTTCATACAGTTCTGTAATTGCCTTTTTTTTCCCCAGCTATCAAGTTCACACAGGTAGAAGAAAGACTGCTTTAGATCTGAACTTGATGCTGGAGGTCGTTGGAAAGATTATGTAACATGACTCAAAAAAGCTTTACAAACTGTTCAAATAACAGAACATTTCTAGTACAGTGCATGAACATAAAAGTGAAAATAAACAATCCCAAACCATTCTGCAATTACTGACAAAATTGTGCAGCGGCAGAAAATGTGAAAGAAGAGCAGGCACAGAGAAGTGGAGGTTTTCTTTTTTTATTTCCTCCTTTTTTCCTTCCTTCCTCCTTTCTTTTTTTTTTTTTTTTTTCTCTTTCTCCCCCTTTCCTTTGGTACCAATAAAGCAATTGCATCTCAATTCTTGAAACAACTGAATATATGTCCACATCCCCTGCCTTACTGCTTTCTTTGTATTGATAGCACCAGTAAAAGATCAAATAACATTAGCGCCAAGTGTAAATTAAATGATGGATGTTACAGTTCCCTTTTTTCTGAATCTAACTCTTTAAACCTTAGTTTAGAAGCTTAAATGTGGAATGAGGGACTATGTCCTGCTTCTCCCTGCTGGGTTCATTTAGGATAAAACCCAGGCTGTCCTGCATTTTAGTTGGAGACTTGCACACAGTGGGGGTGATTGGACTTTCTCTGCCCAAGGCACAACATATGCTACTTCCCATCACTTTAATAGGCATTAGTTCCGCAGACAGCACTGGTCAAATGTACATTATTCACAATCACTTTAATGCAAATATGCAAGGATGAGAGAGAAAATATGTCACAAAGAAAGAATCAGCCATTTCCATTCTTTTTTGTTTTTCTTCTTCCATCTCAGTATCTCTTCTTTGATCATGTCTGTCTGCCTACATATCTATGTGTCTATGCAATCACTGCATTTTCTGCAGGATTTGGCTTATACCTCTCAACGCTGTTGGTTGAAAGTGTTTAGATGTAAAATATCAACACTACACTTTTCCTAAAGCTTCTGTCTATTACTGTTGTGCTCACAGGAACAACACTTTTTTTTTCACCATCAGTCTCTTCTTTTTCAGAGGGTTCATCCTAATTATAATTTTTATTATTTTTGTTCTTTTGGATTCTTTTGTGCACCCTCAGAAGAAGCTGTGCTTTTAGCAAATAAAACTTCCTAATCAAAAAATTGTCACCAGTAACCCATTCATGTACTTCTCTGTAGATGAAAATTAGTTTCTTTTTTTTTTATTTCTTACCTGCGTAAATTACATGTAGGGCTCTGCACACTGACACTGTGCTGTAAATCCCATTACAGTTCTGTGGTATAAATGAGACCACAGAGATGTTCTTAGTATCTACCTGGCTGCCTGGCTGCCTGGCTGCCTGCCTATCTTTATTTCCTTGCGATAGGTCCTGAACAGATAAGAAACAAGTGATACTTCTTCTGTGAAGATCTCATCCCAGGGCAGACAACCCTAAAAAGATAATGAATACAATTCAGCAGCTTATTCAGAGCATGGTGTTGCAAGTCATGATATCTAAACACTTTACCAGTTTTCATTCTTTTTTTGTCATTTCACTGCCAAGTGCAACACTTCACTTCCACCCTGTCCATCCATTCATGCAGGTGTCAAAGTTTTTCTAAGTTATCACTATCACTTACAGTTGTTTCTTTCCAACTAACTTCCTACAGAAATTTAGTGGATGTTTGGACTGAGTATTGAGTGTGAATCCAAGCTCATCAGGCGCTTGATAAACTGGAAAGATATTGCTCTATGACAGCCAAAATCAATCTAACCTTTGGCTGCCACAGTGTTCCTTAAGAGAGAGGAATTGTTCCTCTCCACCTAATAATCAAGGCCAGTGGTAAAACCTTGGACAATCCCCAAATGAAGTATATCAGTTCATAAGCTATATCAGTACAGCCAGAGTTACCTATGCAGTGAGGTTACACGCCACACTGGAAGGCTCTTTAGTGTAACAAAAAGACAGAGGCATAAGAGCCAATGATGTTGTTGATGGATAAATTACAATAAAAAACTCAAAGAATCATAGAACAGTTATGGCTGGAAGGGACCTTAAAGATCATCAAGTTCCAAACCCCCTGCCATGGGCAGGGACACCTCTCACTAGACCAGGCTGCTCAAGGCCCCATCTAACCTGGCCTTGAACACCTCCAGGGAGGGGGCAGCCACCACTTCCCTGGCCAACCTGTGCCAGGGCCTCACCAACCTCAGAGTGAAGAATTTCCTCCTAAAATCCAATCTAAATCTACCTCCTTCCAATTTAAAACTATTCCCCCTCATCCTATCACTACATGCCCTTCTAAATAGTCCCTCCCCAGCTTTCTTGTAGGGGCTGAAATGTACTGGAAGGCTGCTATAAGATCTCCCTGGAGCCCTCTTTTCCTAGGCTGAACAACTCCAACTCTTTCTGCTGTTCTTCATAGGACAGATGCTCCAGTCCTCTAATCATTTTCATGGACCTTCTCTGAACCCACTCCAACAATGTCAACAATGTCAATGACTCCAATGTCATTCCTATGTTGGGTACTCCAGAAATGGACACAATACTCCGAGTGGGGTCTCACAAGAGCAGAGTAAAGCAGAATCACCTCTCTTGGCCTGCTGGACTTCTGATGCAGCCCAGGATATGGCTGGCTTTCTGGGCTGCAAGTGCACATTGTCAGCTCTTGTTGACCATCATAGAATCACAGAATCTGTGATTATTGAAATGATGAAAGCTTGAAACCTTAGATTTTAAATGAAAACTTGAAACCTTAGATTTCTATCAGAAAAAACGCATCTGATCTACCAGGATAACTTTTCAGGGGAAACAGTAGAGTCTACAGATTTTATTTCTTTAAAGCTGTTTGCCTTTTCTAAGAAGACATTGAAGCTCTACCACAGTTTTTTTGGGGGGATCAAGATAAGACCTTATCTGTTATTTTTTTTAAGTTAAATAAACTATGCCCAATGATACAGAACACTATGGCATCAGAAATTCAAAACTATGTGTTTACTGTAAGAAATTAATTAGGAAAAAAATATTGTTAGACACACTTGTGAAACTAAAAAGATGTATTTTTAAATAAATATATTCCCATGAGATATTTTAATTCAGACAAAAAGGTGTTTTCTTAAGAGATATTATTGCCCTCTCTCATGTACCACACACGTGCAGAATACTGTCTTAGAATCATAGAATCATAGAATGATTAGAGTTGGAAGCAACTCCCAGAGGTCATCCAGTCCAATCCCCCTGCAAGAAGCAGGGACACCCCCAACTAGTTCATTTTTCTAGTTTCACTAGTGTCAAGTGATTAGGCATTAATTGCAAAATATTACATTGCACCAAGTTAAATTTATAATAGGTGACTTTCAATGACACAACGCTGTATCAGTGACTTCTAAATAATGCTCAATTTTTTCCTGTTTAGAATAGAAAGATATACAAAGCAATATATGCGTCTATGTATGTTGAAATGCAGTAAAGATTTTTAGCCACCCTTCTATAGCATTCCTTTAAAAATGGTACTCAGAGCTATGTAAAGGATTAAACGATGTCAACATGATGAATGAAACTTGGTGATTTTTTATTTTTCAGAGTTATTTTATTGTAACCTCACTAGAATCAATCCAGATTTACACTACCAGAAAAGGAAAGAAAATGTTTGCTTTTATTTTTTATATAGCATTAGCTCGAACACTTACACAGATCATAATCAGGGCTGGCCTAATGCCAAGTACCAGGAGTCCTGGCCAATGAACTATGCCTTTTCCTGGCCTAGTGAGATAAATTACATCGATTTTGCAAAGAACTGCAACAAGGAGCAAAGCATCAAGCATTGCATCTGGACACCTTTAACTTCTTACCTTTTATGATCTGATGCCTAATTACATCTGGATTAACTAAGAGTTGGGCTTTTTGGTATTATTTCTAGTAATCTTTGTCTTCTCTGTGTGTATAACAAGGTGCTATACTGTATATGTTGCTATCTTGAAGAAAAAAATAAAGGACAATAAAAATAATTGAAATTACTATGTTCCTGCTCCTCCTCCTTCCTCTGCAGCTATTTGCTTTATTTATGTTTTTTGTCAATACCAGAAAAGTTACATGAGTTTTCAAAAAAAAGGTTTGGAAATAGACAAGCACTGCTTCCCCTTGAAACAACTGCTTCACGGACCACTTTATTTCATATCATAGTATTACTGTTCAGTTCAGATTTCAGATATTTACATTGTAGGCTTTTTATTTTTAATAGATTTTTTCAATTGAGAAAGCCTGTGTTCTCTGAACTTGGTAGGATTTTATCTTTTCTTACCGGCGATGAGTGATTTATGTGGACAGCTCTTATTAATGCTAATGGAAAGCAAATGCGTAAATCTCTCCACAGTAGATAGATAGCAATCTTACAAAAGTGGTCCAAGCAAAGCGTGTCTTTGTACAGGGTCTAACTGGCAATTAGCATAAAAGATTGACATCAGCTCTAATTCAGTATTTATATGAGTACCGTTAATCTAAATACAGAATCAAATTAATCCCTTGTGTAACTCCAGTGCCTGCTTTGGAATTTCAGCACTGAAGATTGTGACCTACCCTCTCTTCAAATGTGTAAGCTAAATATAAGTGCACAGGTTTTAAGGACTAGATTTTTATATCCTCCCTGTTCAGCCACAGGGAGCCTTGTTAATTAAGCCAACCTGTATAGCTCCATTTGAAAAATGAGATTTGTAAAAGATGCTAAGAGAATTACATGCTTTTTGGGGTTAGGCACCTAAAATACCTTCAAGAAGACAAGATCTTTCTGCAAAGTTGTTGAAGAACTAGCATAGATAAAGGACCATTTGAAAGGGACTTCCTATGAAATTCTTGTAGGGAAATGAGCTGAGGGTTGGGTAGGGAAAGGAATAAGAACACAATAAAGGCACCAGTTTTTAATCAGAAAAGCATCACCGTTTTTAGGTTGGAGTGCTTTTCTTGAGAGATTTTTTTTTCTTAAAAAACATACTGCAAAGCAATGCCAATATTGCTGATTCTTGAATGGAAGAGTTCTACATTTTAGGTAAAATTTGGGTACCATTTCACAACATAACGTAGTGGTAAATAATAGCCAGTGGTATGCTGGTAGAGATAATCAGGCTCAAGCTGAAACTGGGACACTACCGCACAGCAAGACCTTGACGCCTCTCATACCACCACTGCCTGGAACTTGGGTTTAGACCAAACTCAGGACATAGGTGTGGGACAGTATAAACTCATAAATTTCTGTTTAACATCTCGAACAGAGGAAAAAGGCTGACTTTAATGGAAGGCAAGTTCTGTTTAAATAGCCTGATTTTATTATAGTACAAGGTGACCCACTAATGGGTGTGGGAGTGCCTGTTCATGTAGTCTACCTGGACTTTAGTAAAGCACTGTCATGGAGAAACTGGCTGTTCAAAACTTGTCATACTGTTTGCTGGGTAAAAAAAAAGGCTTAATTGTCAGGCCCAAAGAGTTGTGGTGAATAGATTTAAATCCAGTTGGCTGTCAGTTGCAAGTGGTGTTTCCCAGGGCTCAGCACTGGGACTAGCTCTAATAATTTTATCAGTGATCTGGCAATGGTATTGAGTGCAGACCTGCTAAGTGTACAGGTGATACCAAGTTGGGCAGGAACGTTGATCTGCTTGAGGGTAGAAAGGAAGGGCCTACAGAGGGTTCTGTATGGGCCGAATTGATGGTGGGCCAAGACCAACTGTATGAGTTTCAACAAGGCTGAGGCCTGGGTCCTGCACTTGGGTCATAACAACACCAGGCAATGCTAAAGGCTTGGGGAAGAGTTGCTGGTAAGCTGATCAATGGATAAGGGCCTGGAGGTGTTGGTTGACAACCAGCTGAGCATGAGCCAGCAGTGTGCCCAGGTGGCCAAGAAAGCCAACAGCATCCTGGCTTGTATCAGAAACAGTGTGGCCGACAGGACCAGGGCAGTGATCTTCCCCTGTACTGGGCACTGGCGAGGCTGTCTCCTGAGTACTGTGTACAGTTTTGGGCTCCTTACTACAAGAAGGACATTGAGATGCTGAGGCATGTCCAATGAAGGGCAGTGGAGCTGGTGATGGACCTGGAACAAAAGTCTGATGAGCAGTGCCTGATGGAATGGTGTTTGTTTAGCCTGGAGTAAAGGAAGATGAAGAGAAATCTTACTGCTCTCTACACTTACCTGAAAGGAAGTTGTAGCAAATGGTGTGCTAGTATCTTCTCCCAAGTACCAAGTGACAGGACAAGAGGAAAGGGTTGCCAATTACTGGAACAAGCTGCCCAGGCAAGTGGTTGAATCAACATTCCTGGAGGTATTTAAAAGATGTGAAGATGTGGCACTTAGGGGCATGGTTTGATGGTGGACTTGGCAGTGATTAACAGCTGGACTTGATCTTAAACGACTTTTCCAACCAAAATGATTATCTGATTCTATATATGCAAGTTTGATGTAAAACACACTTTCTAAACTTTGTCTTGGGAGAGTAGCTGGGGAAAGGGATTGGGTATTTCTGTTGCCAGTGATGTGACAACAGTGGAAGTCAAAGGTAGCCATAGTACTCCAAGTCAAATTCTTGAACTCTGAAGTACACTTACAGCAAATTCTTTGTTGTTGTTTAACTCATTAGGCAGCTAAACCAACCACACAGCTGTTTGCTCACTCCCCTTCCCTTGCAGTGGGATGTGGTAGAGAATTGGAAAAAAAAAAGGTAAAACTGACGGTTTGAGATTAAGACAGTTTTATGGGACAGAAAAGGGACATAGTAATAACAATAACAACAATAGTGATTAATGAATACCCAAAACAAGTGATTCACAGCACATTTGCTCACTGCCTGATACCCAGATAGTTCCCAAGGTGGAGTGGCCAGTTATATACTGAGCATGATGTCATATGGTATGGAATATCCCTTCAACCAGTTTGGGGCAGCTGCTCACTGTCAACTTTTTCAGTCTTTGTTGTGGTCTCTTTCTCTGGAGATATTTAAAACCTGCCTGGACACGATCCTGTGCAACCTGTTCTAGGTGATTCTGTTTTAGCGTGAGGGTTGGATAATCTCCAGAGGCCCCTTCCAACGACAATCATTCTGTGATTCTGTGATTCTGTGATTCTGTGATATGATGAAAGGGATTATGGAAGCATTTTCTACACTTCTTACTTTATCCAGCACAGGCACCAAACTGCACAAAAATACACAAGCAATTGGTGGAACATGTTTTCTCAGGCATACTGGGCAGAGATAACCACAACAGACTGGTGTCTGAAAGTGCAACAGATCTAAGACCTGGGAACTACTTGAAACATTTGGCTGTGTACAATCAAAGTAACTCTTCTTTTTTTTCATGAGGTCAAGGTTGCTCCATTTCTTCCCCTTTTCCACACTGCAAATCAACATATGCCTTAATTATTTTTTTTAATCCTTACTGATTTTATTGGTGCTTATAGGCCCTAAAATAATGAAGAACATAAAGATCTGCTTGTGGAAACCTCTCTCAAATCTCTCAATCTTCCTAACATTCTTCAGAATCCAAAGGAGTCCTCTGAGATCAAGGAGGACTTCAATCTTCAATGACAACTTGACTGGCAGTGTTGTGAGGATAACCAAAGGCAGCAAAGAAATATCAATTGTCTTTGCCATAGCTGCCATTACTCAAGAACAGATATGGAAAGATCCCTGAAGACTATGAGGAAAAGATCTGTTCAATATGGATTTAATGCAAAATTGGTCTGATGGGTCAAGTATCCTGCATCTGACAGGGCTCAACAAAGTGTGCCTAAAGAACTGTATAAGGTGCCAAGTGCATGGCAATATTTCCTAGGTTCTTGCAGACTCATAAAAACATATGTGCATGCGTTCTGTGAAAAGCAGTTTACACGATTGGGATTACCACAAAAGATAAAAAATGATCAGGGAACTCCTTGAAAGAGTCCAGCGCAGGGCCACCAAGATGATGAAGGGAGTGGAACACCTTCCTTATGAGGACTGGCTGAGGGAGCTGGGTCTCTTTAGATTGAAGAAGAGGAGACTGAGGAGAAACCTCATTGATGTTTATAAATATGTAAAGGGTGAGTGTCAGGAGGGTGGAGACAGACTGGAGTTCAGTTTTGGGCCACTCACTACAAGAAAGATGTTGAGATGCTGGAGCCTGTCCAAAGGAGGGTGACAAAGATAGTGACTGGTCTGGAGTGAGGTTGTTTAGACTGGAGAAAAGGAAGTTGAGGGGAGAAATCACTCTCTGCAACTACCTCTTAGGAAGGTGTAGTGAGGTGGGGGTTGGTCTCTTCTCTTGGGTAGCAAGCAATAGGATGAGAGGAAATGGTTACAAACTGCACCAGGGAGATTTATATTAGATATCAGGAAGAAAATCTTTACTAAAAGTGGTGTTGGGCATTGAAACAGGCTGCCCAGGGAGTTGGTGGAGTCACTATCACTGGAGGTATTTAAAAGGTGTGTAGATGATGTGCTGAGGGCATGATCTACAGGTGGACTAGGCAGGGTTAGGCTGTGGTTGGACTGGTGATCTTAAAGGTCTCTTCCAACCCAAGTGATTCTATGACTTGATAATCTAGGCAATCCTGCTCTGTCAGGGGTTTTGAACTGGGTGATCTTTCAAGATCCCTTTCAACTCCTTACATTCTGTGATTCTGCAATTCTAGCTTCAGGTGATCTGAGGCTCAGGAATCTCTGTGTCTTCCTATTTAGTAGTTGTCAATGTGTTTTTCTACCTTTTTCTACCTGCCAATATTTTCTAACAGAGAAAACTACTTGAAGTGGTGATAATATTCTTTAGTTACAGATATACTTCAAGGGCACTGTGTTTCCCAACTAAAAGAACCCACAACCAAACAAACAATAGAGCTACAGAATAATCTTGTGATCAACTATCCTGTTCAGTGTTGTGTTGTTGGCATCCAATTATTTGCCCAGTTTGCAGATGTCATTTTATAACCACTGAAGTAGTGAAATCTGCCATCTTGTGTTCTTGAATTCCATCAGTGATGCATACTCACACATTTTAAAAAAGCAAACCAAATAATTCCAGAAACACAATGACAAAGGAAAACAGTGTTTGTGGGGCTTTTTTTATCCTTTGGCTTGACTGATATTATAATTGAATTGGGTGGATCATTTATTTTATCTCTACATATGCCTGTAGAAATGAGACTGCCACAAAGTAGTTGAGCAATGGCAAACAAGCTGTCATTCATGTACAAACCAGATTTAGAAGCTTTCAGGCTGAGTTTATCCCTTTTCTCCCAAACCATCTTTCAAAATGAAATAAAAAACCCCCACAGAATTAGCCACAAGAGACCTACCTATGTATCAAATACCATAGCATCCATTCAGGGAAAGTCACGTGGCAGGGGAGATTCACCTACTGGTTCAGCCGCCTAATTGTGATCATTCCGGTGTGGCAGTTTGTATGTACACTTGGTGCCTAAGTTCTCATTGTTGTCAGCAAAAATCCATATCTCAGTGTTTGACTTGACATAGTATTTGGTGCTGCCTGAGACATCCAAGGGCCTGTGAGACATCCATGTGTGACTGACAGATATAACTCTGTACTTAGAGGAGACCCTTGCTCTCCTAGAGAGACAGCTGGATGTGAGATGATCCCTTAGGGGCATCTCAGATAGCACTAGATACCTGTGTGTGGGTGGCTAAATCATGCCCTTCATTGGTGTTGTCAAAGGGAGCCTGGAGAGCAGTTCAACACACCTGAAGGCAATTGTCTACTATTACATAGGTCTGTAGTTAGGAATCTAAAACTTAGATCTGTTCATCAGCTCTAGTCATCTAAGCTATCGTTATAATTAACGGAGATCCTGTCCATACAAGTCAATGAAAACTGGAAAGCAGTTCAGCTCACACTAGAAATATCTACCTGCATTTGGTCAGGTCAGATACTCTCTACTCTCTGGACTCTGCTGATGGTATCAACTGGATCATCACTGACTCTGACTCAAATCAGAGATAGCACAAATGCAGACATGCACTTCTGAGGCACCTAAATGTAGATGTCTGGGTCTGAATCCTATCTACAGACACTCACTGGAACAAAATGATCATGTCTGAGCCTTGCTTCATAAGAAATTAACTTGAGAAGCCTCATAAGAATCAAAAGAGGAGACTGCTAAGACACTGAATATCTCACCACGTTCATGTATGAAGACACTAATTTTGCTCTTGAATCACATTCATCTGCCATTTCACTCATCACTACTCACACCGTGACAAGTTATGCTGTTGAATATAAGCCTTAAGTCCCTGCCCACCCCATGCTTCAACATATCCAAATTAATTTATTTAAAACACTAAAAGTCCTTGGTCTTAAATTTTTTAACAGGAGCCTGTGCTTATTCTATTAAAAAAATTAATCTGCTAGGATGTCTTTAATCAGCCAAGTCACACAGAGGCAAAATAATGACACAGTAACTTTAAGGATCCTTGACTTTGAGCTGCCTTTTATAAGCATGGAAGGCAGAATAAAAAAAATCAAAAGCAGTAAAAACTTATATTATTTCTGTCAGTAGCTCCTTTTCAGAAAATGTTGTGAAAACAATCTCTGTGTGGAGGAAGCAACATACTGAGCAACAAGCCTCAATCACAGGAAGTTCATTTTTTTCCTTGGCGCGTCGCCCAGTGCCATCAGAACTAATTAAAAACAGAGCCACGCTGGTAGGAAGCTCAGTGTTTGGGTTTTACAATAACGGAGCAGCAAACCAGGGGGACGTCTAATGAGAATAGTTTCTGAGTTTGTTTTCTAGCATTGGGCAACTATGTCAATTACTGGAACTACAGCTCAGGGCCAGCAACCATGCTGAGACATGAAAGAGTGTTATTTGCAGTACAGATTGAGCTGCTACTTTGATGCATGTGTTCTGCATGTCACTTGTATACTGGTGTAGTTCCTTGGCTCATGACTAAATAGGAAGAGGCTGATGCCACCTTGCTCTTCTTGTCTGAGGCTAGATCAAATGTTACGAGACAGGGCTTTCCCTCGGATCATTGGATATGCTCCAGTTAAAAAATGAAATATGTCTTCTTGTAAGGGTTCTGCTTGTAATAAAGGATCTGACTTGCAAGGGGAATTATCAGCCATGGACTTAACCGTTTGAGGGTTAGAGGAAAAAGACAGGTTGACCTGAATATTTTAAAAGCGATCCTCATGACTCAAGCAGTCCCTCTCCCAAATGAAAATAGAAAATAATGCATTTAAAGCAAGCACATGACTGCAAAGTTACACATATACAATTTTTACCCGTACAAATATACTGCTTAATAAAATGAATGTGGAATTAATATATATATGAAATATTTTATACTCCTATTTTAGAATTATTATTAATATTATGAGCAATGAAAACTGGAGTGAGAGGGGACAACAGGCAGCATCTAAAGAAAGGCTTGCTGCAAAGATGAAGTAAATGACTTGTTCTCTATATCCATGGGGAATAGGATGAGAAGCAGTGGGTTTAAGTGTAGTCAGGAAGATTTAGGTTAGTCATTAGGCAAACTTTCTAAGTGTAGGCTAAGTCTTCCTGGGGAGCTGGTGAAATCTCCATCATTGCAAGGTTTCAAGAGTAGGTTAAACAAACATATGTCATAAACAGTTTGGTATAGAATATCCTGCCTGGAGGGAGGAAGATGGACTAGAAGATCTCCTGAGGTCCTGTCCATCCCTATTTTCTCTGCCTGTTTTTGCATATTGTGTCTGAATCTTTGCCAGTGAAAGCTATAATAAGCTAGCAACACTTTACCTCTTAGGAGAGGCAAAATTACCTGAAAGTGCTAAAATTAAAGATTTTCATTCCCTACACTGGACTGCTTTCCTCTCTGGTTTAATGCACAAACCACGTCTTTGTGCAGCAAATTAATTCAGTCCAACAGCAACCTCATGAAGGTCAGAATACGGGCCCAGACCTTGCAGTTAGGTCAACCATACTATTATATTGCTAGTTTGGTTTACAGCTTAGGCCTGTTGGTGCTTCTCCAGAGAGTGCCTGGGCCTGGGTCAAGAATAGCACAGTCCAGAGGCCATTCCCAACAGACAGGTTGTGTGCAGCAACCTATTTAGATGTGAGACAGTTTAGCCACAGATACAAGCTACACTGTGCCAGATGGCTTCAAGGTAGAAGCTGTTCCTATCCTCTTTTATGTACTATTGTAGATAACGATGTACTTATTTAAGAAGATAAAAGGTAAAGACAACCTAGAATCATAGAATCACAGAATGCATTTGGTTGAAAGGGACCTTTAAAGGCCATCTAGTCCAACCTCCCTGCAGTGAGCAGGGACATCTTCACTAGATCAGGTTGTTCAGAGCCCCATCAAGCCTGAACCTGGAATATCTCCAGGGATGGGGCCTCCACCACTTCTCTGGGCAACCTATGCCAGTGATCTACCACCCTCATATTGAAGATTGTATTCCTAATATCCAACCTAAACCACAAAACACTAATATTAACTCAGTGTATCAAGAACACTCTGTATCAAGAAGTGAAAGCTAATGGAAATAGTTAGGAATAAATAAGTTATATGGTCTAATGGCTAAAGGACTAAGCTGAGACACTGAAGGACAGATTTCTTTCCTGTGCAGAAAAGCCATCTATCCACCACTTCTGTCTCAGTTCTCCTAACTGAAAGTGCCTTTTCTGCAAAGAAGAAAACCACTTTTACAAAGGACGCTGAGATGTTCTTAAAGTTATTTAAGACTGTCTGCTGCTATAATTACTGTTATACAGTCACAGAATCATAGAATTATATAGATATATAGAGTCACAGCCTAATCCTGCCTAGTCCACCTCTAGATCATGTCCTTCAGCACATCATCTACACACCTTTTAAATACCTCCAGGGATGGTGACCCCTCCACTTCCCTGGGCAGCCTGTTCCAATGCCCAACTATTCTTTTAGTAAAGAATTTTTCCTGATGTCTAACCTAAACCTCCCTGGTACAATTTGTAACCATCTCCTCTCATCTTATCACTTGTTAGCCAAGAGAAGAGACAAACCTCAACCTCACTACACCCTCCTAGCAGTTATATATAGAGAGTGATAAGGTCTCCCCTCAGACTATTTTTCTCCAGACTAAAAAGCCCCAGAGCCACTGGGGCTCCCTCAGCCACTCTTTGTAGGAGCTGTGCTCCAAACCCTTCACCATCTTTGTTGCTCTTCTTTGGACATGCTCCATCATCTCAACATCTTTCTGGTAGTGACTGGCCCAAAACTGAACACAGTACTCTTGATGCAGCCTCACTAGAGCTGAGTACAATGGGATAATTCCTTCCCTACCCCTGCTGGTCACACTATTCCTGATACAGGCCAGGATGCCATTGGCTTTCTTGGCCACTTGGGCACACTGATGGCTCATGTTCTGGTAACTGGAATTAGTTTTACCACTTACTGTAAACCAGTATATCCAGCCATCTAACTTTACAATTCATTCCACTTTATTCAAGCTTGAAACATTTTCTATTGTTAAGTAAATATCAGAAAGTTTCATTATCACTGCAGTTTTGTTTGTCTTCACTTTCTTGTGTTACACAGTTGGGATTTGTTTCACGTGGCCTCTTCTGGTGTCTTAGGCTGCGATCCACAAATGTGGGCAAGGTATCGAATAATGTTGTTGCAGATTCACTGCTGTAAGCATGCTTTGTAATGTATTTATCATCATTGTTATTGGTCATTGGTGGCTTTCTTTTGACTCTGTGGGTCAGCTCCTGTATCGCCCTCCAAAGTTGTCTTGCATGCACATCTTCTTCCATTTGTGCTACAGTCAACACACAAATCTCTGCTGTGGAGAATTGCTATCAGGATGGTAATCACTTTTACTAATTATGCAGTCTCCATTGACTATAGAGAGAGTGTAGAATTAAACCTAGCTGTTTAAACTAGTTTCCTAATTACACATTCAACTTAGACAATGTGAATCCTAGTTGGTGTCCTGTTGTGCTCTTAAACGGTCTAACAATGTGAGTAAATGAGACCTTGTAACCATAAGACCAAGTTATATCCAGCTGCTGGGACTCATTCTTTTTGCCTATGTATTGCAGCTCCTGCTACCTTAGATGTGATTGGTGAGGCAAAGCTGTAGATACTGTGTGTTTCCCAAACACAGTGGAGTGACTTCAAGACAAGTTGTGTCATTTTCATCAGCCAATTTAAGCTTTAAGTTCTATTTTGAAAAGCTTACATTTTTGGAGGGAATTACACATAAGTGTAATGAGCAGCAGTGTAAGCTGCTCATTTGTATCATACATGTTTTGCCTTTAATAGCAAATATTGCATGTTATCTTAAAGGCATTTAACCTCACTATTTTATCAACTTCCGTTCCAGCAGGAGATAAGCTAAGACATATTTCTCTGAACTTACAGAAGGTGAAAAAATGGGATTATTTATCATGACTCAGTTAAAACAGCATGCCTATAAACCTCTACCACTCATATATCCCAATGCTTATTCTTTCACTGCCTGCCCAGTTAATTTGCTAACTGCTACTACCATCCATGTCAAGAACTTCGGGCAAAGTCACAGCTTTCATTCAAGCAAGAAGTTGATCTCTTGCCTGTGTGTTTGACTGACCTTTTATTACTTCAGTAAAGGTCTGGGTCCCAATTCATGGTGAAAGTAAACGGATACAATTGTGTTGACTTCAGTGGAATTGCACACACTTAAGCCAATGGTGAATTTGGACCTCAGTAACTACATTTCTTTTTATAAGGCTGGTGGATGAGTGCTTGGGGAACAGTTAGGTTGTCAAATAAAGGCAATAGCTATATCTTTCTAGACTGTATTTATAGTCTACTCTTCCTACCAGGCTTTGCCCTGCTGAAGCCAATTGTTCCAGGTTTTATTTCAGTCAGATCAGAGAAAATGGGAAATAATAAAGGATGAAATACAAGGAATTATAAAAATGTTACTGATTGTAGTATGATGATCTAAGCATAAAACAAATCAGAAGGCTGAAACCCTCCTACCTTCCCCGATTCCTGTGGTTAAACCAATTTGTCTTTTTTTTTCCCTGTCTTTCCCAGCTGGCTGCAGGTCAATGGGGAATTTGGCTAAGCCAAAAAAAAAAAAAAAAAAGGCATTTGGACTGGATTAAAGTGAGTATGAGGTTGAAGCAGTGGCTTATTTGATTGATTATATCTATTATAGAAAATTAAACAGGACTGAGATTTGGATTCAGGCACCAGAACTTATTATGGTTCTTGGTACAGTTTTGTTCAGGGAAAATTAAAATTAACACTATTAAACTATTCCTAGACACAGTTCATGTGTTGGGTTAGGCTGGATGCCTCAGATATTCTGAACAAGTAGGATAGATGCAGCCACAGTGATTTGAGTTCGTGCAGTTGGCCAGAAAGCAGGACCTAGAAGTATTTAGTTTACTGGTGTAAGCCACACTTTGTGTCTAAGTTAGGATATTTGGGCACAATCCTCCTAGTTATTAATGAAAGAGAAGCATTTTCACCTCTCAGGACAGAAGTCTAGTCATGGAGTGATAGTTTGAGGATGGATATATCAGTTCTCTCAGCTTAAGCTGTTCTCTATATATGTAACAATGTATATTGATTATGTGAGGAAAAGAGAGATGACCCGTGGTGGGTTTTTTTGGCACAAGAACAGTTTGTTTGTATCAGTCAAAGCAAAGCACTCTGCCTGTCCCATGCCATGCCATGCCATGCCATGCCATGCCATGCCATCCCATCCCATCCCATCCCATCCCATCCCATCCCATCCCATCTTATCTTTCTGGTACTCTTGACTGCAAAAGCAGGTTTGGCTTTTGGTATGGTTAAACAAAAGGTCTGGTTTGAGTGAATCAAGAAGTGCCCAATTCTATCCAATTATCTGTGAAATTTGATGCTATCTCCCCTTTAACCAACAATGAAGTGCATTACAGAGGTCCTGTCACCATAACTTTTCTCAACTTCTTATCCTGCTACCTGTCACAGCCAGCAGTTTCTCTTATCAGGTCCTGTAGCTTCACAGGAGCTATTCAACGGCTTTGCCATGTCCCTGTAGCATTAACAAGGGACAAGTTTGCCATCTAACCAGTAATCTAGGTTCCTGCTAAAGTCAATAGACTATATCTCCAGAAAACAGGATGAAAATTGTATTATGCATTGGTTACAGAAAAAATCCCCATGACTAAAGATCTAATTTTTAGATGAGGAAATTTAGATGAGCTCAATCTGATTTATGTATGTCTTCTGCCATAATCAGAAAACCTGTTTTGTTTCTGCCCAGAGAAGCCCAAACCCAGATTGGTTGGGAGTTCAACTCTGAGGCACTTCAGCTAAATATTAATGTAAAAAGTGATCCTAGACCTGGATGCAGTCTAGCCATTCTAATGTGATGCTAAGATAACTCTGACCCTGCAAACAGGGCTCTATAACTCAGGTCTGACACTGAGTTTAAATAGCTTTTTTTTTTTTTCTTTTAGTCTGTGCAATGCTGCACCAGTTCAGGCATGGCTGCACTACAATTTATCTTGTGAAGTTCTGCTGAACAGCAGATAAAAGTGGCCCTGCAGCTCACTTATTAGAGACTTTCACTTCTTGAAGGCATTAATTCCTATAGGAAACTCATCCTTTCTGATACGTGATGGTGATGTTCGTGTTACTATAGATTTCAGGAGGTTCAGGATAAGCTTTACATACAACACACTGACTGCATTACTCTTTCAATACCTCTTCTTTTCCCCCACAGTATTAAGAACTGGTTTTAAAGCAATCTGTCTGTGTAGTTCCATTTTTAATGAAAACTTGTGCTGATTTTGGCTGAGACAGAATTTATTTTCTTCATAGTAACTAGTACGGGGCTATGCTTAGGATTTAAGCTGAAAATACTGTTAGTAATACAAAAATGTTTTAGTTACTGCTGAGCAGTGTTTACACAAGAACTTTTCTGCTCCTCACCCCACCCCACCAGTGACTAGGCTGGGGATACACAAGGAGTTAGGAGGGGACACGCCTGGAACAGCTAACCCCAAGTGACCAAAGGGATATTCCATACCATATGACATCATGCTCAATATACAACACAGAGAGAAAGCTGGCTGGGGGGGATGCTGCTGCTTAGGGACTGGTTAGGCATTGGTCAGTTGGTAGTGAACAATTGTTTTTCATTTGCATCACTTGTCTTTCTTGGGTTTTATTTTTCCATCTTGTTGTTATTTTCATTTATTTTCAATTTATTCCATTATTATTATTAAAAGTTATAAGTATTTTTTTTCTTCTCAACTTCACGGGTGTTATCAGACATACCTTTTCTCCCTAATGAGTACTGTTATTGCTTATTTACAAACCCACACCAATAAGCACTACTCTCTGAATTATGCAAAACACAGAAATCAAACTGGTACATGTCCTGGATGAATTGACTGTTGTGATTTAAAACCATGAAAAAAGTGTCATCCAGGTAAATGATAATTTGATGGAGAAATTCTGTGTTGTTATTCAGTACTGAGGAGATAACCTGGAAGACAGTGATCCGAGGGAAGAGGAAAAAGGAAATACAGTCTTGTTGGCAGATAGAGTAGAAAACTGGATACCAGGAGTGGAATTAATCTCACTTAACTTTGCAACATACATGTTTATCTCTGAGCCAGCTGTCCTGAATTCCTTTCACAGTTGATCACCAAGATAAAAGGAGCTATGTACTTCAGAATAGCTTTTTCTATACTGTTATACCCTATTGTCCTGCACTTTTTTGGGGACAACCCCTGGTATTGATGCAGGCTGGGATGTGAAGGATGGAGAGCAGCCCTGAGAAGGACTTGGGGGTTTTGGGGGACAAGAAGCTTAATGTGACCTGGCAATGCATGTTTGCAGCCTAGAAGGCCAACTATGTCATGGGCTGCATCAAAAACAGTGTGACCAGCAAGTCAAGGGAGGGGATTCTGCGCCTCTACTCTGGGGACACCCTCATACAGTGCTGTGTACAGATGGGGGTATTCAGTACAACAAAGATATGGACTTGCTGGAGGTGGTCCGGAGGATGCCACAAAGGTGATCAGAGGGCTGGAGCACGTATTTTATGGAGACAGGCTGAGGGAGCTGGGGTTTTTCAGCCTGGAGAAAAGAAGGCTGCGGGGAAGACTTATTGAGGCCTTTAGTACTTAAAGGGGGCTTATGAGAAAGATGGGGATAGACTTTATAATAGGACCTGTAGCACTAGGAGAAGTAATGTTTTTAAACTAAAAGAGGGTTGATTCAGAGCAGATAGAAGAAAAAAAAATTTACAGCAAGGATGGTGAAACACTGGCACAGTGTGCCCAGAGATGCAGTAGATCCTTCCTCCCTGGAAATGTTCAAGATCAGGATGGGTGGGCTCTAAGCAACCTGTTTTAGTGAAAGATGTCCCTGCTCATTGCAAGAGAGTTGACCTAGATGACCTAGGAAATTAGATAAGGCATGCAAGTGGGAAGTTGAAACTCAGGAAAGGTAGTAAACTTGAAAATATGATCCAAGAAAGAAAGCAACAGAGCAGAAAAGAGAGCAATTACTTGCCAATATTTCAGTAGTTTAGGAGAAAAGTAACTAATCATATAATCATATAATCATATAATTATATAATTATAGAATGTGTTAGATTGGAAGGGACCTTTAAAGG
>VXBZ01010797.1:238081-355436 GCA_013399135.1 Heliornis fulica
GGGGTGATGTTTTAAGAGCTGTTTGTATTTCTCATTATCCAACTCTGGTTTCTCTGTGTGTGTGCAGTGTAATAAGGACTTTTCTTGCTTTTCTTCTGTGTTGAGTCTGTTTTGCCTGTGATGCTAATTGCAAAATGATCTCTCCCTGCTCTTATCTCGACTCCAAAGCTTCTCCTTTATTTTTCTCCCCTGTCCAGCTAAGAGGGGAATGATAGAGCAACTTTGGTGGGAGTCTGGCCTCCAGCCAGGGTCAAACCACCAGAAAATTGCAGCAGGGTAGAAAATGATTCATGTTGTCTCCTGAGTCTCCTCCAAAAGTGCAGTAAAAAAACCACAAAGAAGTTAAATTCAGAAGTATGTTTCATGATCAGAATTTTTCAAATGACAGACAGATCTGGAGATGAGTACTGCTATCCTGAACTATGTGGTAGACAGGAAGATATTTATCAGGGTTGTTGGATTCCTCTTGGCATTTTTAAAAATTCAGATTTAAAATCTTTCAGGTAATTTTCTTTTTTAGTATCTAGTCCACCTCACCATTCGGAGAGGAGGTCACATTATTAGGATGTGTTTTACTGATATTGCCTCTACATCTCCTTTTTCTTCTTTTGTGTCCCTCTTCGTTCATAGTTAAACGTTACCCAGTGAGAGCAAAATGCTGTAATCTAAATCCAGGCTTTTTTTTTTTTTTTCAGTTAGAGACATTCTTGATATTTAGATAAATGACATAGACAATATTAATAGGTAAGAGACAGGATGATTACAGGTGAGGAGGTAAGACAGAGAACAATGAAGTGTTTTGTGAAATGTCAGACAAAAGGCTTAGTGAACACATATGAATGATTCCAACTGGGGACACACAGGACTATCCTGTCTTTTAAGTGAAATTAAACAAAATATATCATCAAGCAAAAAAATAATTAGTCCATGGTCATTATTATTATGTTTTTTAACATTTCATGTTTGATGAATTTTTCTCCAGATAAAGACTGGATTTTTCTAGGACTGGATTTTTCTGTGGTTACTCATGAACTATGGTGGGGATCTGTCAGGGAAAATGTGAGTTGGCATAGGTCAAATCAATGCAAGGGACTTGCAGGCACTGGCACATGTTGCCCAGAGATGTTGTGGAAGCCCCATCCCTGTCAGTGTTTAAAGCCAGGTTGGGTGAGTCTTTGGGCAACCTGGTCTAGTGAAGGAGTCCCTTGCCCATGGCAAGGGGGTGGAACTAGGTGGTCTTGGAGGTCTCTTCTAACCCAGTCTGGGATTCTGTGATTCTAAAAATTAATCAGGATAGAAAGACAAGGACGCCGGCTTAGGCCATGTCCAAACTCTGTTGGACTTACTAGTACAGAGCTGTAAAAATGAATAATCACAGGGCTTTATATATTTCTGTTACGAAATTAGAGTTTCAAAGCTATACAAACATTGACTTTGCCCAGGCCAAGTTTGCAGCAAGGAGTATAAATACCCAGAGGAGTCAGACAGAGTTACCCAAACTAGTTTTCTTGCTCTAGGACTCTGGCTTTATCCTAGGAAAAGCTGGGATGAACCCTCAGGCTTTGTGGGGATCTGGAAGCTGCCTTTATATCTCTCATAAATAGGACACTCTTGTAAATTCATGGTTCTTACTTTCAGCAGTGACACTGAAATTATTTCAGTTTCTCTGAGCCACAGGGGGTTTCTCATTGATGTGAAATATTGCAATGGTTTTGTTTCAGGCCAATTTAGACATTTGCATTATATTTAAAGAACACTATAATTTCCTGACATCTCAAAATCCCGCTCTTCAGCCAAATATAATTGCTTTTATTCCATCATTTGACACTCCAAAGGTTAGAATGAAGCAGAATATGACTGATTTTTCCATCACGGCTGTATTTTCCCTTTGTCAGAGAAAGATTATGAAAAATTTAATCTTAGAAAGGATTTGTGGCCGGTTTGCTTCCCTGCTATAACAAAGTGTGATGGGATTTGCTTGCACCCTGGGAGTTAGAGCTGGGGTCTCTTGAATTTGCAGGGGCAGAGGTAGACACACCAGTCTGACCATTTGGCACACAAAAAATCAAGTGAAGCCAAGAAATATCTCCAGCCTATTGTCCTAGAAAGGCTGAGACAAGAGACATCTGGTCTTATTCCCACAAAGACAATGTTCTTGCAAATGAGTGCTCGTTACGTAATTAGATCCAGTTCTGTGATCTTGACCATAATCTCTTCCCTCACCATTATCTAGACTTTGACTGATCAGGTTTTTGGTCTGTGTAACTGTAACTATTGATAGCCTGCAGAATGTTAAGCTCCTTTCAGCTTTCATTTATCTTCTTTCTAGCTAAAAAAAAACCCCAAAAACCAAACCAAGCCAAAAAACCACAAACTGAGGCTGTTTCAGCACCCAATGGCAAAGTCAGTGTAAGTAAGAAGGTTGGTTAGGATTTGAATGTGAATTTTCTGTGGACTGTACTGAACTAATGCTTAAACTCTTCTGTTTTGTGTAGGGTTCATTTTCCTAAGACCCTGGTTCTTTAACAATATTTTTTGATGCAACTGTGGGCATGATGCACTGAGACTTACCCTGGCTAGTTCCACAGACTTCAATAAATGAGACCTCCTAAATTAATATCAGCACACACTATAGTTTTGCTAAGTCAGACTTATTCTAAGAGGAGGATTGTATCTTCAGTCTACTTTTGAAGAGTGACACAGGACCTTTAAGGAGGCAGGACTGATAAAATCGCAGGAGGTGCTACTCTCAGAAAGGAAGTAACTCCATATTTTTACATGGATGGATATGACAAGAACATCCTCTTTCTTTTGCAGTGGGTTCTGCATTAAGCTGTTTCCATCAGATTTGAGTAGGACCACCTTTTAAAGCTTGACTGTGTCCCCAAGTCATAAAAAAATCACTTGCTGTCTGTAAAGTTGTTATGCAACTAGCACAACTGCAGAGCAAGAGTGGGTGATGCAGGTTTAGCACTTTGCTGTTGGCAGGCATGAGCTGTGTTGAAGCGGTAGATGACAGGAGTCTTTTCATTTCTCCCACTGTCTGGAGGCAGGCAGCAACCAGCTGCACCACTGGAAGACTAACACTCCTTCATGACCAGAGTTTTTCCACTTGGTAGATGTTGCTGGAATGGACCACTGTTTAAGTTACCTCCTATCCCTTCTTTCTTCTGCCCCTTTGCTATGACTTGGGGAAAGGGATTCTAAGGAGTCAGCTAGGGGTGATCCCAAGTAAGGGGTGATCATGGTCATGGATCTGGGCAGACATCCTGTGGTACTCACTTGCTGAGCACTAATAAAGCTCTCACCCATAATATCACTGTGCCATTATCTTTGTCTGAATGTGTGTTTAGAGGAGGAGTTGTTTGATTCTTGGAGAAAGAATAAGTAACAGAGAAAATGCCTACAGCATAATTAAAAAGTTGTTGCTCTAATTTTTCTCCTCACTTTAGAATCCTCTGTTGGCTTTAATTAAGTGCTTGAATTAAGATTGTCAGGCAACATTATTTGATGATTTTTTAAAAAAAAATGAAAGCAAGCTCACTCACCAGGTGGGTTCCTCCTCAGGTGCTCACTGCTCTAATATAGACAATCCACATGGGCATCTCTGCAGGCAGTATGCTCACTTCCTGAGGGCTTGGGGGTTCAGCAGAGGTGTTTGTCCGCTCCTCTACCCTACTGTCCTCAACTGTGTTGTGAGAAGATGTTCACAGTTCTGTGAGTATTTGAAAGATGTGTGCAGCAAGGAGGGAGAGGGATTGTTGAGGGTGGCTCACAGATTCATAATTAGGGGCAATGAGATGAAATTGAGCAAAGGGAAAATGAGTTTGGATATCTAGACAAACTTCTTAAGTGTCTGTTAGATCATTTGTGAAAGAGTCTCCCACAGGTAACCACAGATGCTCTGTTGCTTGAGTGATTTAAAAGTATCTGTCTAGGTCATCATATGCTCCCTATTACTGTAGCATCTAAAAAGCAATCACAGAGACAGAAAAATTGGGCCAAGAGGGACCTGCAGGGGGTCATTTTGGCCTCAAGAGGCAAAGGATTCTACTTAAAACATCCCCAGAAGACATCTATCAAACAATAATGAGCTATTCAGCCCCTCACAAGGAAAAGATCTGTTTTTTCCCAGCATAAATATGAAAAATAAAAAATGCAAGGAAAGTAAATGCTTTAACCAAGTCACACAGAAATTATACGTCAGAGATGGAAATTGAAGTCAAAGACTTACAGACTAAATGCAACACCAAAACCACTCTTCTCTGGTCTAATTGGTCTGTACAAGGAATTGGTGAACATCTTGTTCCATACAGCACTGGTTTTATTGTTTTCAGATTAGTCAGGTGTACTTCTGCTTATCCTCAGTCCCCATGAAATTTCTCATCTCCTCGGCATTTAAAAAAAACCAAACCCAAATTATTGGCAATTTGCCATTTCTAACAAAACTCACATTTTCACAAAAATAATAAAATAGATAATTTAATGAAAAATACTTTTTTTTTTCCTTTGGGCAGGGCACTCTTCAATGCAGAAGGAAAAACTTCCCAGAGAAAAATGGGAATTTGAGAAGTAATATTTACTAGCTGGTATTATCCATCTATTCTTCCTATTATATCAGCTAAGACTAGGAAGACAATGAAAACCACTTGACAATTTCTAAGTGGAAATATCTTCCTATTGGGATGTTTTCTGGATTGTATTGTGCTACAATGATCTCAAGGTGTTACAAACATTTGCTGAGAATGATGTGCAAGCATGTGTAGCTAGATGATCTAGCAAAACAGAGAGAAAGAAAAGGCAAAAATATCTTTTCAGTGTAGATTGCTTGCTGAGATGGTTTGGATATTAAGATAAAACTTTTTAATATTTGAAACTGCATTGAGACTTAGTAATCAGTAATCTGAGTCTGGCCTATTGGATTTGCCAGCAGTTGAAAAACCACCACCTGTTTTGGTAATGGAACTATTCAAGTTATTCTGGATTTACACTAGTGACATGAGATGATAATATAAGCTATAGCTTTAGAAGATCTTAATTTGAAAACCAGTTACTTTGGATGTCTTTGGTTTTGGTTAGCAACTTTGCTTTATTTGCTTTGGTATGGGTTCACATGTGTGATCATGATTTTATGAAAATCAAGCACCTGTTTCACACTTGGTGCTCAAAAAGTCACAAGGCCAAAGGGATTCCGAACCTAGCCTCCCATACTGCCAGCTTGGAATCTGATCTGTGTGCGTATAACTATGCATGCAGTGATTACAGAAGGGAGGGAATGAACAACTCTGTAGGTAGGGAGGAGGAAGGTGCAAATGCTAGTAAGGTCGGGAGACTTGATTGCCTTTTTATTAATACTGCCTGCTAAAGGATGTGTAAGTCTTCCTGCTGAATTTGTTCAGCTTTAGTCTATATCCAAAAAGAATTGAGCTTTTTTTTTTTTGGTGGGATTAATCTCACTGAAATTTACATGTCTAAAAATTAGATTTCTATCTGTGAAATAGTCACCCCAGGCTCTCTTTAAAATTGATGGAAAGAAATGGGGATCTTCTGAGAGTCCATTTGGTGACCTACTCTACACATCTCTTTTAAGGAGAAATTAACTCCTTCAGTAACTGCGTATTTTCCTGCATTGAAATGAACATCATCTAGGCTAGATACGGACAACTGTATTTTAGACCCCAAGTTATGTGCAATGTGATTTGTCTGTCTTTAGGGATCCATTTATTTCCCATTGAGTTATAGGTAACAATTCTGAAAGCATGTTCAGACATTATTTCTCAGTGAATGAGTTAAGCAGCTCTAATGAGAATACAAGTCTAATCTATACCATCCTCAAAGGCACTCAGAAGACGCATGCATGTCTGGTCCTGACTTGTTAACAACCATAAAGACAGCAGTTGGAAGCATTTAATACAGCTGTATGAACCATGCACTCTCAAACAGCTTCATTTGCTGTATTCTCTCCCAGTGGCAAATAAAAAAAAAATCTGCTGTAATTAGGGCATAATTCTGTTAAATTTGTGCAATAAAAGCATTATTAAAAGAAAGGATTTCCCTTATAGTCTGCGCTACTGTGGAATCAAGCATAGCTTGTTGGAGTTATTGTTGTTATTATTGCATCACTTGGCTATTGGGCTACCCCTGAAATGCTGTAAAGGAGAAAAAGGCAAGGTGGATGGAATTTCAGAGTGACTCCTGTATTTGATGTTGAAATCTCATTGGCAACATATGTACTGAGTGAGGTCTTGGAGTTGTTAGTTGTGCATTTTACTGAAACTAAGTTCCTTGATACCAAATTTCCCAACCTGCCAACAAATCCCATCAGTCTTCATATAGAATTGTCTTGGTTGGAAGGGACCCTTTAGATCTTCAACTCCAACCATAACCCTAACCTGCCATCCACTACTAAATCATGTCCCTCAGCATCACAGCTAACCGTTTAAATACCTCCAGGGATGGAGACTCTACCACTTCCCTGAGCAGACCATTCCAATTCCTAACAACCCTCCCCAGGAAGAAGTTTTTCCTAATATCCTATCTAAACCTCCCCTGGTGTAACTTGACATGATTTCCTCTTGTTCTATTGCCCATCAAGAAGGAAAAAAGGTCAGCCTCTGCCTCTCCACAACCCCCTCTTCTCCAGACTAAACAACCCCAGCAGTTCCCTCAGCCGCTCCTCATAACACTTATTTTCCAGTCCCCTCACCAGCCTTGTTGGCTGGTTTCTCTGCACACGCTCCAACACCTAAATGTCTTTGGCCAGTTATGTCTGGACCTTTCTACCACAGGTGGTGTTGCCTCCTGATGTTCTTCATGCAGTGCTGTGACAAGTTAGAGAGGACAGAGTTAGAGTCTGAGGCAGGGCAGGAATGCCTTTGAGATCATAGCCAACATTATTCAAATCTTAAAAAAAATAATTTTAGCAAAGTTAATGATTTGATTAGGAAGTTAAATTAATCCCAAATCTGCCTTGAGTTAACCCTTTGCAGAAGTACAGACACAGCCATCCTGCCTCTTAAGAGCAGAGGCAGAAAGCTTTGAAAAACACTGATGTTCAGCAGAACATGACATTTCCTTAACTCCTGGGGAAGATAAACTTCTACCAGGATATAGAGTATGTCTTTATTACTCTTCACACCTCTTCTCTCAAAGCAACACCTACAGTCTATTGTAGATAGACTGAAGAACTACCTCACTTTAACTCAAGTGTCAACATTGACTACTGGAGCATAAAGTGTGATATGCAGAATCTGCTGGAAAAGATACTTCAGCTGAGCTCCAAACCCACAGATTTAAACTGCTGGCAAAAACTTTAAGAGCTCATTTAAAGTGCTACTACCTGAATCTGCAACAGAGATTTTAGGGACAAGTCCACATCTGAGCTGAAGTGGGAAAACATATTCTCTTCCCATATTATTTGTGAGTACATGAGAAAACAGTGGAAACAGTGGGAACTTTAGTATGAAACCTTCCTGAGAAAACTATGTTCCTTAATACCAAAGAGGTGCTTATTTCTTTGTCTAAAATCTGAGGTTGACATTCACTCAACAAACATTGAATTAGAATTCAGTTTCAGAACTCCTTCTGTAGAGAAGGTGTCTTTATGTAAGTCAGGGGAGATCTTATCAGTACAGACAACAGAACTTGGGCAGTCAGTAACTTCATCTTGGAGCAGACACTTCCATCTGATCTGTACAATCAACTAGACTGTTGGCTATGCTGACCTGAGAAGAGTTTAGTTCCCTACACATATTGAGCCACTTCTGGCACTGTGAGATTTTCCATTTGGCCTCCAGTTTCTGCTCCAGACCTTGTAGGACTCCTATAAGGCTTCTGTCACATCTGCCAGTGTTGTGCAGATGTCTCAGGAATGTTGAAGCGTCTCAACTGTCACTGGAAACCTTTATTTCATAACTAAATCTGGAGCTTTTTCTAAATCTGTAACTGAATTCTATTAGAGCAGCAGAATTCACTTGCCTTAACATAGGCTTTTCTTGCCACTTGAGGTACCAAGACATCTGCACAAAACTGACAGATATGACATAGGACTGATGGAAACCAGCAACCTTCTGGAGAGGCAGCTGGAGGCCAGGGGGGGAGCCTACGAGGTCTCAGATGGCACAAGATGGCTACATGTGAGTGACTGAATAGATGCCTAAGCGTCTATATTGGAACCAGTTTCCTTCAGATCCCTTTATAGTCAGTTGAGAGAATCAAGGAGCTCAGTTTATATTGCTAAACCCAAGTCTTCAGTGCCATTGGAGATGCTCTAGGTTTTCCATCTGTTTTGCAGCTGCCAGACCAGGTGGGTCCCGGTCTCCTATAGGTCCTGGGACCTATCTGCCAGGCTTGTGTGGCTGTCTCAGGTACCCTGGGGCATCTCAGATAGCCCTAAACACTTAGAACTATTATACCCAGGCACATTTATTGCTTACTCCTTCATTCTCTATGGCAAGGTTTTCTTAATTATTCAAGAAACATCATTCAAACGGTCATTTAAATGTTCATTCACATCTAATGTTCCTGAATGCTAACCCCATTTTCCTGTTATGCTGCTTATGTTCTGGAGTGATTCTCACTGCAGCACCCTGCTGAAAGCAGCATTCCCTTTTGGGACACGCCCTGAGATGGGCTGAATGCTGAACTAAACATCGTTTACAGGCCTGTCCTCCTCTGACAAGCCACTAGTGATTTTGGCAATTGTCACTTTTCTGATAGAGTGTCCTTAAAATAGTTTAAGGTATGGACTCTCCAAAAATGAAGACCCACATTTCCATGCAGCAAGTAAGCACCTATTGAATTTTTTCTTGTTTCAAAGCCAGATAATCCTGGAATTTAATAACAACAACAACAACAACAACAACAACAACAACAACAACAACAACAACACAACAATAATAATAATAATATAACAACAACAACCACTGCCACCACCACTAATAATAGACTGCAATATTATTTTTAATTTTATATGATTGATTTCAATTGCATGGTCTTCTTTGAAAATAGATTATGGCATTACATAACAAGTATGATGTGATAATTAAATATTAACAACATTAGTCCTTTAATTCATCATCATGTTCAAAGGGAAAGGAAGTCTGGGCAATATGGATTGCTCATTTGAAGCTTCTTGATCTACATGCCATAGTCTTTTCTGGTGACAAGCTGTCCTCTGTAACTTTTTTTCTAGTTTTAAAATGGGACTTACTTTCCCATGTAAAATTTAAACATAAAAAAAATCACGTTTTGTGCAAAATAAACCAAGAACCTTTTATCATGTATTATGATTTCTCACCATGCTGCTTTGTGGCTTGGTCTGTATTTCCCTCTCAAATCTGCACCATGGCCCTTCTTTCATTTGCAGCTCCAAAAAATGAACCAGATCTGGTTGGTCTGATCTGTGTTGTGATTTCTGTTCATGTTTCTTGCAGGAAAGAAGGACTACTACTAAGCACAGTTAAAGAGCATTCTCCAATACAACACCTTCACCAGGGGTTCATACTGAATCTGTTTTATCATGTGCTGGATTTTGAACTGGCAAAAACATGAGCATAGTTTCCTCCCCTCTGAGTTTACACCAGCCCTGTACAAGCAGGGAAGACCACAGAACAGATTAACCGAGCTGGACAGCCTGGTGCACAGTTTTAAAGTGTATTTTATTCTTTTTTCCTCCCTCTTTGCATCTGCCAGTTCACATGGTACAGGCTTTTGCTGTGATATCCAGGCTGAGAAATGTCCACACCTATCAGTTTTCACCAAATTGCTGAAGGGTGAAATTTTACCATTTCTGCCAGAAAAAAACAGTTTTGATTTTTTTTTTTTAAACTTATTTTCTCTTTCCCCTCATCTAGGCAAATAACATCATTTCCCAAGAGAACCAGATCCTCTGTAAGAACAGAAGGACTTTTTTGTTCCTTTACCTCAAACAGAAATCTGTCATAGCCTCTCTCTCTTTTCCTCATGATACAGCCGTACTATTCAGTACTATTTTCTGAAGCTGGGATATATTAGTATAAAGGCAGGATTGGTGGAAAGAGATGTTACCAATAGGCTGAAGCTCAGTCCTGAGAATCAGGACACCTGGTTTCTCTCTGTGGCTCTGTCCCCGTGCCACAGCCAGCAATTTATCCTCTATGAATGTTTATTTACCTTTCTGTATTTGCATTTAATTATAAACCGTTTATAATTTCCCAAGCGTGAATAAACAGATTAACATTTAGGAGTGATTTGATAACTCAGACAAAAAATGATCTGTGCTGTAAGACTGAAAAATATTAATGAAATTTATTAATATTAATGTAAACTGTTACAGGTATCATTTATTCTATTATTGCAGATTTCCTGGTAGGTTTGTTGCTGAGCTGTCATTTAATCTTTTCCAGTTCCCTGACAGTTTGAAGTTGCTTTTTTCTGAATCCACAGCTCTTATCCAGCACAGAAGAGTGATTTTTTTCCCCCTTTAAACCCCCCTCCCACTACATTACATTTCAAACTATATTACACAGGTCACATTATGGGCTGCTGTCACATGCGGGCCACGATGTAATTTGTCATGACACATGACAAGCAAAGATGTGTTGAAATACCTGAGATTATTAGATCCAAACAACCTTCTGTTTAAGTTTTTATTACCACATAAATATTCTCCTAGCTGACCAGTGTCTCAGAGGAATAAATACCCCATTAGAGTCCAAGTATTTCCCAAGTATTATTAAAGGGTAAAAGGGAGAAAAACTAGTTTTGTACATGCTGTTCTGATGTTAGACATTAAAACCCCACATCAATAATAACAAGAAAATTCAAAATCCTGTGTAATCATACTCAAAAGAGATAACAGAAGATACTGATAGCACTGAACATCAGAAACATAGCAGTTCTTCACTGTGAAAGGTCTGATGAAGCAGAAAAGAAGGACATGTTGTTGAGAGGAAGTAGCTTTGGGGATACTCTAATCTATGCCATGAGTAGGTCATGTCCTTGGTGACATGAGACATTTGGGACTATTCAAACATGGAGTCAGAAAAACTAACCTGTTCTTGGACCAGACACAAATTAGACTGGAAAAGACAGTGTTCTTAACTCAGAAGCTGTACTTGGAAGTTCATATTTTGCTACAGTATTAACCTAGACAAAATATTGTGATAGTAGCTCAGAAAACAACAAAAATGCAATTATCTATGCCTTTTATTCTTCATAGGTAGTTGGGGGTTTTGTTTGTTTTTGTTTTTGTTTTTCTTTTTAAATGATTGTGTGTGTGCCTATGTCCGTCTAACATGTTGAATGTTGATGTTGAATGATGTTGAATGTCCACTGGGGAAAAGAAAATTTTTCCTTTGACAGACTTCAAAAGAATCATCTAACTGTTGACCATAACATAGACTCATAGAGGCATAGAATCAGAATCATAGAATCATAGAATGTATGAGTGGGTTGGAAGGGACTTCAAAGCCCATCTAGTTCCAAACCCCTGCCATGTGCAGGGACACCTTTCTCTAGATTGTTGTGCCCAAAGACCCATCTAACGTGACCTTGAACACTTCCAGGCACCTACAACCTCTCTGGGCAATCTGTTCCAGTGTCTCACCACTCTTATCATTAAGATTTTTTTTGTAATGTCCAATCTAAATGTACCCACTTTCAGTTTAAATCCATTTTCCCTTGTCCTTTCACTCCCTGCCCTTGTAAAAACAGTCCCTGCTCAGATTTCTTGTAGGACCCTTTAGGTACTGAAAGGCCACTATGAAGTCTCCTTGGAGCTTTCTCTTCTCCAGGTTGAAGAAGCCCAACTCTCTCAGTCTGTCTTCATAGGAGAGGTGCTCCAGCCCTCTGGTTGTCTTTGTGGCCTCCTCTGGACTTGCTCCAACAGCTCCACATCCATCTTGTCCTGGGGACCCCTTAGATGGACTTAGTACTGCAGAGAGATTTTGCCAGAGCAGAGCAGAGGAGCAGAATCCCCTCCCTCTATCTGCTGGTCCTGCTGCATTTCATGCAGACAAGGACATGGTTGGCTGTGGCATACTGTCAGCTCCTGTGGCGCTTCTTACCCCCAACACTTTCAAGTGCTTCTCAGAGCTGCTCACAATCTGTTCTCTGCCCAGCTCATATTTGTGCTTGGAATTGCATCAACAAATTCGCAGGCCTTTGCACTTGTCCTTGTTCAAATTCATGAGGTTTACCACCACTCAAGCCTGTCCAGGTCTGAATGACAATTTATTTTTTTAATTCAATTTATCGAGATATGTAGGTTAATCAGCCTGGTTCCTTGGTTCTATAATTTTGTGACTATATGTTGATTTTGACATATTTTAATTCCATTCATTTTCTATTTATTTTTAGACCATGGAATTGAGTAGCCAATTTTATTCCCCACAAAATTAATCTGACACATTTTTTGTTCCATTGAAATCTTTCCTTCTTGTTATGGAATTCCCTTAAAGTTCAGAGTGGGTTTCTGTTGTGTGTGTTAGAATAGGTGGTAACAATTTGAAGTGCCTTCAGATATATTAGGTTACCTACACAGTCTATCAAATGGACTTGTAATCTCATCACGGAATCACAGAGTCAAACACTGATGCTAATTTTTAATAATCTTGGCATAACAAGGAAATTCTAGAAAAGGAAAATATGCTGGTGTCATATCAGTATATTTAAAAACAGAGATAAATGAACTGACAAGAAGGAGAGAATGATTACTTTGAAGTTGACCCTAGAAAAAATACTAGAAAAGTTGCCATAAGACTAATTTAATAATAACTTTCAAAATTACAGGATATAGAGCACTCCTCAGTGTATAAATTCTTTGAGGATGCAAATTGTTCTAGCCTTATTAGATAAACAGAAACGTATGGAGACCTGACCCTACACTGTATGGTTTAAACAGTTTTGCAGTTTCCATTACTAAATGGTCTTATGCTATTTGTAGGATTTAGTTTGTTCCTAATTATTCCTAAAAATTAAGTTCATTGTCATTAATCCTACTAACCATGGGTTTTTCTTTGATGTCTTTAGCTTCCCTTATCAATTTTCTACACTTTATAATGTTTAATTTATATTGCTGTGTGTGTTAAGGTCTCATTCTTTCCCGTGGTCACATGTTGCATCCTTATTTCTAATTAGCGTGTTTCCTTTGCCTTTGAACAAAGTTTTACTTTTACTCAAAGTTGGACCTATAGCTTTATAAAGTTCTCTAAAAAAACCCCTAATGTTCATTCTCATTTTCCTGATTTTTTTTTCCTACCTATTAAATCTCATTCTAATTTCCCATTTCTGAGAAATGGATTATTGTAGAGAGTCAACTGTATCTATTATTGGTTTGCCCATCCTCTGTCTGTATGGAGTGCAAGCTGATAATAACAGTTGATCCCTAGGCTACCACCAACTGCCAGCCCATAATTAATTCATCTTCATATTTTTTTGTATATCTGAAGAGAAGTTTACTGCTGGCTGCATATGTCTCCCAAATTGAAGTTCCCCATTAAAAAGATATTTTCTTCTGGGTTTTTTTCATTATAGATAGTTGCTCAGGGAGTATCTCGGACTGTTTGATTCACTGAACTGTGACATCTCGTGCTTTCTCAAATACCTCAGACAGACTTTATAAGACAGCAGATACACTTATGTAGACATAACACATTTGCATGATCAATAGTCAGTTGAGATCATCAATTTCTAAACTTTCAGTAATATAAAAAAATAAAATTGCTCTAAATGGAACAGAACCAATGAAGACCATAACCTATATGCTTGTATCTCCAAGACCATACTCTCAACTCCCATGTAACCCCATGGAAATATCTCTGGTTCCTTCTCAGGACATTATAATCCCAAATATCAATTCCAGGTCTCTTCTAGCACCCGATTGTTGCTGTTCTTCATCTTGTGTAGCTGTTCAAAAAGTGTCAGCTGAATATGGCTTGACTTGGGCATATTTTCAGTGGGCCTCACAGCCATGGGGAGACAAGCTTCTTCTTCTTCTCTTGCTACCTCTTTGTTAAAACAGATTTAAGTTAGCTAAGCATTCCATGAGCTATTGGTGGAAATAGAGACTGATGAGCAGATGAGACATATGGGATTGTTGTGTGAACCTCATCTCTATGCATTTATATGCTGATTTTGGCTGGGATAGCGTTAATTTTCTTCAAAATACTGGCTATGATTTGGATTTCATTTCAAAACAGTGTTGATAACAAGGGGATGTTTTAGTTATTGATGACCACTGCTTACACATTGCCAAGGCCTTTTCTGCTCTTCACCCCACTCTACCAGTGAGTAGGCTGGAACTGCACAAGGACTTGAGAGGGGATAGTTGACTCCAAAAGACAAATGGATATTCCATACCATATGACATCATGCTCTGCTCAGCATATAAATGTCTGGGGGAAGAGGAAGGTGTGGTGGTGGTGGTGTTCAGAGTGTCTTCCCAAGTCACCATTAGTCATGATTGAGCCCTACTTTCCTGAGGATGGCTGAACACCTGCCAGCCCATGGGCAGTGGGAAATGAATTCCTTGTCTGGCTTTGCTTTAGTGTGTGGCTTTTGCTTTTTTTATTAAACTGCCTTTATGTCAACCCATGAGTTTTCTAACTTTTACCCTTTCAATTCTCTCCCCCATCCCACCCCTGTGAGAGTGAGCCAGAGGCAGTGCAGAGCTGAGCTTCCAACTGGGGTTAAACCACAACAACTTTTAAATAGGAATGTCTTCATTAAGAAAGCCACCATTATGTACCCATAATACCTTAACTTGTCACTCACCCCTTCCTAAACAGGTTATAAACAGTGACTTTAATACACTACTCATGACAAGTATCCTCCTAAATTTCTGTTATTCTGCAGTGCTGCAGCTCCATGAGAGCTGTGACACCTTAGCTAGATTTCTTGTACAGATACTAAAAGAAAAAAATTAGATTGACGTTTTATATTGTTACCTACTTAATCTAAACCCTTGAGTTTGTTAACAGTGGATTAAAGTTCTGTATGGCTTAAATATGTCTCTTTCACATCTTATTCCTGTGATTTTACTCTTGGTTTAACTATGTCTTGGCTGCTCAAAAAGCCTTCAGGATAAAAGTCTCTAGTCTTGAGATCAGTTATCATGCTCTTAAAACTATATCCTGTTTTATATATAAGTGTAATCCTGTAGTGACTGAACCCAGATTTCTGTAAAAGCCCGATCTCAAAACCAACCTGTTGTTCACCTCCTGCACTTTCAGTCTTTAGCCTGAGTTATGAAGGATCCTAAAGCGAAGTCTGGACAGTTACTGATGCAAATCATGCCCAGCCTTTGAAAAGGGAAAGATTCTGAGTAAACCTGAGTAACCCTGGGGCGAAAAAGCTTTCCTGTGTGAAATACAGGTGAAATCCTACAACCTCAATGACATTGGGTGATTTTCCCTATGAGTTTCTGACTGTTTTCAGACAAAAGGTAATGTAGACAGAGTATAAAGCAGTTAAAAATAAAACAAAAAGCTAAGAGGGCTTAGATTTCAAGTTCATATCATAGCTGAACCATTTGCACTGTTATTTTAGGAAGGACTCTGGAATAACTGCAAGTTAGCTGTCTGCTGTCACAGACCTGTAGTCTATAATTTTGTCCTTTGCTTTCCTGTGGAAGAAACCTTCTTTGGAGGCTCAGCAATTGTTTACATATGTTTTCCTTTCAAACTCATCTCTTGACTAATCTAAGTTCACTGGAGGTGGCCTGAGTAGTGAATTAGCCTGTAAATCATGTACTTACCTCACACTGAGATCTAGTCATATGGTTTTGATAGCTGGTGGTTTGTATAACTGCAATGAGTCCCTTCTTTTCATCTATTTTCCACCCTTATTTTCAATCACCAAATCATGGATGTAAGGACAAAATCTGGTGCAGCAGCACGACTTGCATTACTGTAGATGTAGTCCAAAGTCTCTATTCTTGCATTTTGAAGGAAGAATAAATACTTATGTGTATCTATGTTATTGTAAAAGGACCTCTTACGTGCCACTGGTGTTCAGCCATATCACTGTCAGATTTTGGCCTTTTAATCCTAGAGCTCTCACAGAATCCCAGACTGGTTTGGATTGGCAGGGACCTCTGGAGATCATCCAGTACTACCCCTTGCTAAAAGAAGGGTCATCTTGATCAGGTTGCAGAAGATCGTGTCCAGACAGATTCTGAATCTCTCCAGAGAAGGAGACTCCACAACCTCTCTGGGTAGCCTATTCTAGAGCTCTGTCACTCTCAGAATGAAGCTGTTTTTCCTCACACTGAGATGGACCTTCCTGTGTTCCAGATTGTGCTCATTATACCTTGTCCTGTTCTCAGGGTAAGCAAGTATGGGAGATCTCCAGAGAATGTTTTAGGATGCTTCATTATGTTGATGCTCAGTATGTCACTGGAAAAAATAAATCTTTTATATAAGAGACAAAACTCCAAAGCCCTGGCTATTTGGGCTGATATGGCAGCGAGTGAGTGTTTGTATCAATCTGGGGTATGTCTGATTTCCTATTGTGTTTTATGGTTTAAACACTGGGTACTCATGAGAACCTTACTCAAGTCTTCAGTACCTCAGGCTCACAAAGCAGTTTCCAGCAGGTAAGAGAATTTCATAGAATCATAGACTCATTGAATCTGCTGAGCTGGAGGGGGCCTGTAAGGACCATTGAGCCCAACTCCTGGCTCCACACAGGGCCAGACAAGTCAGAGCAGGGGACTGAGTGCATCGTCCAGACACTGCTTGACCTCAGCCAAGCTGGGTGCTGGGACCACTTCCCTGGGGAGCGTGTTCAAGTTCCCGACTCTCCTTTTAGGAGAGCCTCTTCCTAACATCCAATCTAAACCTCCTCTCTAGTTCTTCCTTTCCCCTCCTTTTCCTGTTGTCTTTATTTCTGTGTTGTACAGGGTAATTACTTTGTAAATAACCTGCACCTTCCCAAGCAACAGAAACTATCCTGCAACCTGGGGTTTCTGAATGGTTTAAGTGTGTGGGCACACTTCTTCCTTGTCTGTCCAGGCCAGCATTAAAAATGAAAATAAATGCCTTGAACTCAGGACTATCCTTATGCTCAGAAACATCTCAAAACTGGAAAGAGCATAGCAGTGGTAGCAAAAGGGGGCAAGTAAACCAGAGGGTCAAGCCTGGGGAGTTCCCAATATCTTTCACACTGCTTGTTAAAGATCTTCACTAAATCCTACTCACTGGTGCTTATACCTGGAGGCAGAGGCTGCAGGCAATTTCTAATTCATTACCTCATTGTACTTGTCTTGTCTTTTCTTAAGATCCATGGAAAAGTCTAAGATGATTCCTACCTTTTCTGTTTCAAAAGCCTGTGGCCATGAATTCTGCATAAGAGATTTTAGTAGTGATTATTCATTACAAATTTCTCCATTAAATCGAGAATAAATAAATGGAGCTCCTGCATATGGTTTCCCTCTTCCTTGTTTCTTTTGCCCCTCCTTTCTTCTCTTTTCTCAGAGCTGTTTTCTCACAGAGCCCCATCTCTAAGTCTCGTGCCTCGTGAATTTGCTGATTTAATTCAGTCATTTTAATATCGTGAGCACTACAGAGAATAGGAACAGGAATCAGGTTTGTGCTGTTGGATTGATAAACAGATGCTAAGCCGATGTGACACAGATGCTACTGCTGAGCCAGGAAAAGCAGGTCAAGGTTATTAGGAGAAAGTGCAGTACTGTCTCATAGCTGTAAGCAAAAAGGCTCCGCATGGAGCCAGCTCTCTCTCTCTCTTTCTCTCTCTCTCTCTCTCTTACTCTTGATTGTCTGGTGTTGGTGCATGTTTCAGAAACTTTTTTATAAAAAAAATTAATTGCTGTAAGAACAGGGATCATATCAGATTTTACATGTCTTTTTTATTATATTTACAACAAAGCTTATAAGCCTCACACAAACACATGGCATGAGTGACTGGCTCCTCTGTTTTTTTTAGTGGCACTGGATTTCTCTTATAGAACATAGTAATACTGGGGCAATAATTATCTGATATCATCCTGATAAATGTGAAGGCTCTATGAGATTGGCTGAAATCCTTGGGCTTCTGTTAGGAAGGATCTCAAGCTAAAAATAGAACAATGCATTTGAACTGTAAAAATAGGTTTCATTTGCAATAGGAGCAACATTTCATATAGATATGACTTAAGAAAAATCACTTATGCCATGAAGGGGAAAAGTGGAGTTAGTCCAAGAACTGTAAAAATGGACTTTTTTTTTCATTGCTGTATACGTACTCTTCAAGTAAAATATTAAATATTGGGTTGGATGTGAAAATTCACTATAGGTTGCTGTATGGGTCTAGACCATATTATGACTGGATGATTAGATGGGTGAGAAACTGCCTGGATCAGGCTGAAAATGTGGTGCCGAATAGTTCATGCTCTACCTGTCACAGCATCTTTATCAGAAGGAGACATAGCATACCGTCATCAAGTCTGTGGATGATACTAGATTAAGGAGAACTGATACACTAGACTGCAGATATACTAGATAGAGGGATCTAGATAAGACAAACAGCCCCACAAAAATCTCACACCGCCTAGCAAGGGAAAAATCTTTGCTACATGGTATGAATTAACTCTCTGTGTCCACGTGGGCTGTGGTCTGACTGCTGGGGACCAGCAGTTCTGAGAAGGACCTGTTGGTCTTAGTAGGCCAAGCTCTTTAAAGAGGTGCATGGATGGGAGTATGAGAAACAGTGGTCAAAAATGTGCTGAATGCTGCCTGGGATAATGAGTGTCTCTCCCAGTTGCTGGCAAGGATTTCCTATGTAGTGCGTAGGAATTACTAATTGAAGTAATTATTAATTATGAGGGGTTTTTTTTTCCTTAAAACCTTGTTTTGTTTTATGTATTTTATGAATTTGTTCTAACTTTTATATGGAATATATGTACATAGAAATTAAAGTAGATGTAAGTAAGATGTCTGTCTACCCTCTATGTATCCACATCCATGTTATTGAATTTAATGTAATATTTGTATTATCAATCCTGCCAGAACAAAAAATTCCTGGAATGATGTGTGCCTTTGTGCCCATTTTTCTGGAAACACTATGTGGTTACATTTGGCAAGAAAAGCAGCTACACAATAGAATGAGCAGGAATCATTATAGACATCTGTATCATCTCAGCGACAAATTTGCCCCAGACATTATTCATAAATTCAGAAGCCTTAACCTGGGAGAGTCCATTAGATAATTCATTTTCTCATCCTGCATACTACAGGACATTGCACTTCATCCACTGATCCCTGCATCAAGACCAGTAATTTCTGTTTGGCTGAAGTAGTTCACATTGAGAGACAACCGGACCTAATCTGAAGATATCAAAAACTGGAGACTCCATCTGTCGTCCTGGATGTTTATTTCAGTGCTCGAAAGACATGACTGCTCTTTTATTTCAATTTGTCTGTCTTTAACTTAGAGTCAGTCTTGTTATGTCTTTCTCTGCTGTCTCAGTTGTCTCATGCTTTGATTCATTTTCTCTGGGCTTCAAAAGTATACAGAAGTGTGTGCATGTGTGCTATTATTTTTTTTCCCTCTGGGCTCTTTTTAATTCTTAACATTTTTTCCAATTCTTGTACACCAGAAAAGGATGTGACTCTTCAGTGTGGATGGGGATGCTGAAAGCAGGACTGAAATTGAGAAAGGACTAAGATGGAGGGATGATCTTTCAAGAATCTTTAGAAATACGACAAATTCAAACTCAAAAGAGTGTACCAGGAACAGAGAGGCTTTGTGAGCTTTCAGGAGCTGGAAATTTAATGGCTAGGTAACAGTTCTGTTGTAAAGGATGCTTGATGGACAACGAGCTGAAGATGAGTAAGCAGTGTGCCCTTGCAGTGATGGAGACCAACTCCATAATAAGTACATTAACAAAAATGCAGCAGCAGATGGAATGAAATGATTACTTCCCTCTGTTAGGCTTACGGGAAGCCCTATGTTGTGAAACTGGAGTGTGTCCAGTGAGGCCTTTAAGGTTGTTGGAGTTTAAAGCACATTTTGTGCCACACTGAAGGGACTACATCCGTTCCACCTTGAGAAGGGAAAGAAGGACCAATGTAATTGTTGCTTTCGGCTACCTAATGGGTGGTTGCAGAGAGGAGAGACCCATACTCTCATCAGGCATGTCCAAGGACAACACAAAAGACTAAAGTTAAAATAAATTTAATTATAATTAGATATTAAAAAAAGAGGAAAAAACAAGAGAGAACTTCAGACACTGTAATTTGGGCCCAGAGAGATTGTATAATCTTCATCTTTAGAGATACTCCAAACCTAACTGGACAAGACCTTGAACATCCTGACTGCAGTTCACCCTGCCTTGAGTGGGAGGTTGAACTACAGTCTTTCAGATATCCATTCCTAACTATATTGTTTGGGGTTTTTTTTTGTGTTCATGTTTTTAATTTTCGTTTTCAATAAAGTTATTTGAAAAATAGTAGAATAAAACTTAAGACCTGTGACTGTGCCTCCTCTACACAGGGGAGACTCACTCCTTTTATGAGATACATCTGAAAAAGTAAGTTATTGGAAATTGGAAAAAAAAAATCTCATAGTTTAGACTATTAATTAAAAACAGGATGAAAAGAAACTTATTTTGACTGAGAAATGTTGTAGTGCCTCATAGGATTTTGGATGCCTTTGTGTCTGTATGATCTGTGCTACACAGGGTCTTCTCTCAAAATAAGGGGCAGTGGGCATGTCGTGGGGTCTCACATCTCAGAGCAACATGAGAGATTTAATGTGACCGTGGAATTCAAACCATGCTGGAGGAAGATATAAAAGAACTGAAGCCGCAAGCCCCAGCGTGGCCCCACAGGCATTTTATGAGACAAATTATTGTGGGAAGTTTTTTTCTGCATTTTTTTTTCTGAAAAGGTCCCATCTTTTTGCATGTTTTAAACTTTTGAATCAGATTTTTCAGTCAGCCCATCTTTTATGAGTCTGATCTCTTCAGTTTGTTAGAGATTTTATTACACCTAATCGATTTGCCAAGTCCTTTCTGGGATATCTGACTTGTTCGTTACTTCTTAAATCACAGCATATGTTACCACCAAGTACTAACTCAGTTTTACTGACAGTCCAGACCATCATCAGACTAAAACTGGCAATTTTTGCAGGGACCTGTTGTTTCAGATATATATGTATATCTGTGACAAGCTATAAAATTTCCAATTCTTAGGTTAGCCAAAGGTTTTTAGTCTTAAAGTGACTAGATTTGAATTCAGAATTGGGAACTTTCTGGGAAAAACAGAGTGCAAAAACATGAGACACAAACTTCCACATCTCCTGTCCATTCCCTACTACATATTTCCAGTAATGTTATTTTGAAAAGTGCGGCTTTCAGTTTTTCCAGCCTGCTTTTCAAGTCTTTTCTGTTATATTGTTGCTGCTCTAATGTTTTGGGTTGATTGTTAATCAAGCCTACACTATTCTCTTCTAAACAGAGTCCTTTAATGAAGGTTTAAGAAAAAGAGAAGGAAAGAGAAGGAAAGAGAAAGACAAGTTCAAGAAAAGAACAGAGAAAAAGGAGGAGAATCATCTGGTTAATTGTTTTTAATATGAAAAAAATCTAGATATTTCAATTCTAATGACTGGAATAGGCTCAGAGAGAACCATGTAATAACAAAGTATGACATTTCCAGCATTTCTTTTCTATTAAAAGAGAAGTGTATCATGGATCCACAATATAAACCTGCCCCCCTACTTGTGAATCTGAGGCTTTAACTCTTGCACCAGCATGTTTCCAAGGACACTCACTGGTTTCTCAGCTGAGCCATTTAATCAACAAATTATCAAACCAGTTAGATGAAAACACAATAATAGTTAATCAGCTTTTACAAGCTCACACATTGAACTCCAACTGTAAAAACACTTCATTAGTAGCTTCTCATTTGTGTGGCTTTTCCCCACATCTCCTGTGTTCCACTTCGAATATTTCTACGAGATACAAACCAGTCAATAAATGCTTGAACTTCTCCGTTTCTTTACTGAGGGACCCCTCTAGAGCCTATTAACACCCGTTTTATGGAAAACAGAGCAGGTAGCTACCTCCACCATGTGTTGGCACTCTCTAAAAGGCTGTTAATGCTTTGTGTTTCAGGGCATAACAAACTAAGACATTCCAGGGGAAAAAAAAAACCAAACCCACAGCCCAACAAACCCAGTGGGTAGAAAGTAAATATGCTAAGATAACTGCCCCACAGAACAGGGCTGAGGACAAAACTGAAACATACTGGCAAGAAAAGGAGAGCCATTTTGGCTGTTCACACAGAGAAATAAATGCTTTCGAGCAAGGTGCTTTACATTGATGTAGCTTATGTCATCTGTGCAGTCAGTAATTGCACCAAAGGAAAAAAAAAGGTTGTTTCCTGCTTGGGTAAGTATACTACAACTTTTACTAGTTTTCTCTGTGGCAAAGATGCATATGATTGGTTTAGTTTTAAGGGGAAATATCCTACCCATGGGTATGTGTTCCTCTTTCTACCTCAAATAGTTTTCAAACACATTGGCTGATTTCAACCACATTTGTCTTAAAGACATGATCACAGAATCACAGAATGTCAGGTGTTGTCAGGAACCTCTGGAGATCACCTAGTCCAAAACCCCTGCTAAGCAGGGGTTTTGGACTAGGGTTTTTGGACATGATCCTGTGCAACCTGCTAGAGCAGGTTGCACAGGATCATGTCCAGATGAGTTATGAATCTCTTCAGAGATGGAGACTCAGCGAACTTTCTGATCAGCCTGTCCCATTGCTCTCAGAGTGAGTCACCCTCAGAGCGAAGAAGTTTTTCCTCACACTGAGATTGAACTTCCCATGTTCATTTGTGCCCTTTGCCCCTTGTCCTGTCACTGAGCACCACTGAGAAGAGTCAGGCCCCTTCCTTTTGGCCTCCACCTTTTATACATTTATAAGCATTGATCAAATTCCCTCTCAGTCTTCTCCAGGTTATTCAGACCCAGCTCTCTCAGCCTTTCGTCATATGAGAGGTGCTCCAGGCCTCTCATCATCCTGACAGCCCTCCACTGGACTCTTTTCAGTAATTTTTTTTGTCTTTCTTGAACTGGGGACCCAGAACTGGACACAGTACTCCAGATGTGACCTCAGAAGAGCTGAGTAGAGGGGGAGGAGAACCTCCCTTGAACTTGCTGACCATGCTCTTCTTAATGCCCCACAGGACACCATTAGTCTTCTTGGCCATGAGGGCACACTGCTGGTCATGGAGAGTTTGTTGTCCACCAGGACTCCCAGATCCTTTTCTATGCAGAGCTGCTTCCCAGCAGGTCAGCCGCTGTCCTGCAATGGTGTTTGTGTTTGTTCCTCCCCAGCTGAAGGACCTTACACTTGCCCTTGCTGAATTTCATTAGGTTCTTCTCTGGCTAACTTTCCAGCCTGTCCAGGTCAATGATGTTCTGACAAGTTTTATGGAAGCTGTCAGCAGGGGAAAGGAAAGATAACTAACAGTGCTCTTATCATGGGAAAGAGACTTTAAATCACTTTTCTTATTCTTAGGAGAAAGCTGCCTGCTAGCCAATCAGATCATGCAGCAGCTTGCCCAAACACACAGAAGTAGGAGAAAGTACAAGACCATATACAGAAAGATGAGGGAATGGGAAAATCGTGAAAGTAGACAAAGACATAAATCACGGTTAATTCTTGGGCCTAGAATATTCTTTGCTTGTATTCAGCGGTTATTTTGGTAGCAAAACATTTCAATATGAAGACTGAGTTTCTGTGTTTGAAATGCCTTCGAAGAAATAATTTGATCTACTAGAGTTATATAAAATCAGGTCTGCAGCTCAGACAGGTAAAATCTAAGCTTCCCAGGGTGAAATGCGTATGCCCTAAGTTAAATGCCTGCAAGCTGGCTGCTTAAATCTGAACCTACCACCCTTTGGCTCCATTGACAGTAAGTGAAGAGCAACAAGCTCCTCTTAAGGTGATTCATTTATCCTAAGATAAATAGAATGAATCTGCCTCAGAAGGCTTCCCTCCATTGACTCTGACAGAAGCCTAGGGTGACTTGCTTATTTAGATGTCTAACTGCTACCCGTCTAAAGTTATGAGATGCAAATCTTACCCCTGATGACATAAATGGGGTTTGGATTACTCCTGAAGTCAACTTGTGGTGCAATGAAATGAGTTCAAACCGACTTGGAGAAAATGTGTCCAATTTACTGCATAGGAGAAAAGAACTGTTAAATTCTTTCCTCAGAACTACCTATCGTGCAATGTTTCACTTACTGAAGGAAACTAAAACTTGTCAAGAACTTGACCAGCAACAGAATTACACTTCTGCCTACTGGGTTTTGGTTTTGCCTTTGATTGCTATGCCTTTGTGATCAGTGTTTAGAAAGTGTTTAGTGCTTAGAAAGAAATTATTCTCTTCTTTCCCCTTCAAAATATTAATTTAAATAATAATAATAATAAAGTATAAAATTAGCCTAGGTATAGTCATCTGATTTTTTCACGGGAACCTGAATCCTTGAATATTTATTGGGACAGAATATTTATTCGGCATAACTGAATTTCAACCTGCATTGGCCTAATACTCAAGGATGGTGAATTTTGAAATGATCAGTCTCATTGCTAAATCTACCCTTTGGGAGCTCTTGGTTAGGTATGTAAATTATTCAGACAGGAAAAAGAAACAATGTTGCACAATATATAATGAGCTGCAACAACAGAGCCCTTGAATGATGTTTTTACTGGTGATATTTTCAGTACGGATGTTATAGAAATGCTAAAAGAGTGCTTTTCAGATGTTGATAGGTAAGTGATTTGCTACTACAGGAGAGGCTAGGAGGTTAAAAAAAAAGGCAGTATTCTTCCTGGGATAAACAGGAACAAGGAAACATGTTGTTCATTACAAAGTATGTGTCCTGGACCATTCACAGCACGGCATCAATATTTTAGTTTTTATTCTTCCAAATCTTTGTAGTAGTTGTTCAGAACATCAACTCAGCATGATCTGGCAAACTAAATTATCTCCTGATAGGCTGGTATGTAGCATTAATCAAGAAGTTAAGAGTCTAACCTAAGTTTAGATATGCTCTATATCAGAAGAAACAGAGAGGCGTCAAGCTATCATAGGCAGTTATTTTGGGATGGGGTAAATAGCTCAGAGTGTTTACATGTTACCATGCTCCCTGGAGAGGTTTTGATCCAAGTCTAGAGAAAAGAAGGCTCAGCTGGAATCTTATCAATGTATATAAATACAAGAAGAGAGGGGGCAAAGAAGTTGGAGCCAGGCTCTTTTCAGTGGTGCCCAGCGCTAGGACCAGAGGCCATGGGCACATACTGAAACACTTTTTTACTGTGAGGGTGACTGAACACTGGTACAGGTTACCCAGAGAAGTGACAGTTTCCCCATCACTAGAAGTATTCAAGGTGAGGTTGGACAGAGCTTTTAGTAATCTCTATGACTGCATGAAGTAGACCTTCAATGTATCAAAGACAGTTTTTCTGTCCTGTTCTAAACTAAAAGTAACCAAGTAATCTGATCTGTAAAAGGCAGGATCTGAACCAGGTTATTAAAACTAAAATGAGTTACCATTAACTACACATAAATTAAGCTACAAAAAGTATCTAAGTGGCTTTCTCACATCTACAACCTCTCTCTATACCTTCCAGTCCAGTGCACCTTTGTGTTTGGGTATGGTGCTGGCTGTTCACGTTCTTTCTGAGTCATCTCAGAGGATGGATAAAACTCTCTTATTGCAGGCAAGCTGGAGACAGATAACCTTGATTTTGGAAATAGCTTTTATGAAATGGATGTACACAGACAACAGCTATCCAGGTGTGCACAGGAAAGGGGGATTCTCTGAAGGAAGGGAACATGATAGAGAAGTGTAGTTAATGATTAAGTCAAAAAGACTTTAGAATTTGTATTCTAAACTATGTAAAGCAATTTGGCTCATTTATCTGTTTACTTTGTTTAAATTTTCTCCATTTTTAATAGGCATTGATTTGATTAATATTACAGTCATAAGAGCATTCTAAAGAGAAGCAAACTTACAAAAACAAAGATTAAAATATTTCTGTCACTTTCATTAGTTTACTATCTGAGAACTCTTTGAAGAGCTTTTCTGAGACATTCGGGGGTTCAGAAGCAGTGATTAGGTTGGAAAAGACCTCTAAGATCATTGAGTCCAACCATACCTATCCTCTCCTAAATATATCTCTAAGCATCTCATCTACCCATCTTTTAAATACATCCAGGGATGGTCACTCAACCACCTCCCTGGGCAACCTGTTCCACATCCCAACAACTTTTTTTGGTGAAGAAATTTTTCCTAACACCTAATCTGAACCTGCCCTGGTGCAGCTTGAGAGTATTCCCCCTTGTCCTGTCACATGTCACCTAGATGAAGAGACCAGCACCCATGTCTCCACAACCTCCTTTCAGGTAATTATAGGCAGTGATAAGGTCTCCCCTCAGCCTTCTCTTCTTCAGTGGATAGTTGGAGTCCTAGCTTCTGTTCTGCTGAGTCTGACAGTAGGACTGGTAACCTCTGGTAACGAGACAGTAATAAAAGACTGGGAAATGGCAACAACTCATTACAGCTGTTTGCTCAATTAACATGACTGGAGCCTTCAACATATGAATTTAAATCCCTCTGTGAACTGGAATGGCTATAATTCAATTTGGCTTAATTTACTTTGAAAGTTAATTCATCTAAATTGAATTAAGCCTCTTTAATTTTGAACAAGGGTGTCCACATAGGAGTTTAAAGTAGTTTAATTAATCCACTTAAAAAAGCTAATTCAGATTAATTTTGGTAAGCATTGTTATATGGGTAGGTTTGCAAGTTCAGTTAAGTAACATCAATTAAGGTGTTTGCTTCCAAGAAATATACCCCTCCTAAGCAAAGGTGGGTGAGCACAGGTTGGATAAGTTGCAAGACAGAGCAGAAATGTAATGGTGTGAGGAGTACAATTTTCTTACTGAGAGAATTTAAGAACATGATACTTTGGATTGGACCAGCTGACTGCAAGTGAAAAGAAGGAAAAACTTCAATGTTTTGTCCTTATTACCAGCCCTTATATAAGTATTAGTAAGGGCCCAGGGAAGTGAGACCTGAAACACATCTCAGAAATAACTCTGCTTTCCAGGATTTTTTAATGGCAATATATCTTTGAACCCAACTCAGGAATTTAAAACCAACCTTGGCTACAGCTTAGTTCCTGAAATGAGGGTGTAAATAATCATCTCCTATAAACCCCTCCTTCCTCAAACACCCCAGTTTTGCATGTTTGATGGCACATTCTTGGGCACCAACTCGATCCACCTGCAATAGGTGGAGGTGTGTATCCTTATACTGTTACATTATCAATGTTGGCATTACACCAGGAGGTCAGAAGTATGGCTATGGATTAGCAAGAACAATTTCTTCTCCATCACTGGTCCTCCTTCTTCATCACATTTCTCAGTGGAGCTGCAACTGCATGCCCCCTCAGGGAGAGAAAGGCACGCATACAAGATGTTTTTCATTGAGAACTTTAAAGGTCCCTTTAGGCTTCACAGGTGGATTTTTTTTTTTTACATTTCCTCCCCTCTGGCTGTGTGAACACCGCCAAACTCAGAAGTGTGACGTGGAAATCTGGGATGGCAGATCGGTCAGTCAATGAATGGAAAAAGAAGTAAAGGTCTGCAACTTGGTGGAATTTCTTGTTAACCTCAGCACTGAAGGGTCTGGAGTCAGTGCCACCAGCCTGAGAAACCATAACACCTTTTCCTAGCTAACTCAGTAGGCAAGCTTCATGAGACTGCCTTTCACCTACTTAACACTTTCACAAATGAGTAATTTAACCACTGTGGGCATCACCTCCAATCTCTTGTCCTTCCTTTCTTTGTCTCTCCATGTGTAGTCTGCTTACAGATATATGCACATTCACATGCACATTTACTCTAAGCAAAATTACATTTCTCCATCTTTTCCCTCTCACAGTCAAAACCTGGTGATCCTGTGCATGCAAATAAGCTGCATTTCTGGTTTGGCTATAATCTTTGTTGTATAGCTGAGGTCTGTTTGATGTTCTTTAAGTGGTGGAATTGAAAGAACATTTCATTGCTAACTGGAAGAGCGACTAGTTTATTAAATCCTTGATTTGAAATCTTGCTGTCAGAGAAAACACAGTCAGCTGATGCTGTGAAAGGCTTGCATTGTCAATTCTTGCTGAGCCTTAAAACTGGCATGAAGCATGAAGTAAAGTGACATTAAATGAACTGACAATCTGAGGTTTTGAGTGTAAACCTCCAGGAAATAATAACTTGGCTTTTCAATGTAAAAAAGATAGCTTATGGTTAAAAATAATATAAAGTAAAATGAAAAAATAAACCAAATTGTTATAAAGAAAACCCAGAATAGCTTTTTAGAGGATCTTTCTCTTCCCCTTCCCCCTCTTTTCAATTTAATGTTAGCAAAACAGAGGTGACAGAAAAGATTTATGAGAAACATTTTTAAAGGTGGGTTCACCATGTGTGTAGAGCAGACAGTGTCTGAAGGGCCTGTAGCATTTGCACTTCACAGAAAATGACAAATAGTGACTATTGCTACAACAACCAGCACAGCAGAGGTTTAAATTGATTACACTAAGGGAAATATGTAAGAGTGGTATGTGATAGGCAGCTGCTGGGTTTTGAAGTCCAGCTCTGAAAAGTTCAGAGGTGAATTAGCAACTTGAATGATTTTATTGTTGGTTAAATTTAATGAGTTTGAGCTGGAACAGGTTATTTTGTGACTTACACACATACAGGAGTGCAGGATGAGAAAATGGGATCACTGGATGGAAGCAAAATGGAAATGTTGCTGTTATCATAGAATCATGGAATCTCCTGAGTTAGAAGGGACCCATAAGGACCATCGAGTCCAACTCCTGGCTCCACACAGGGCCAGACAAGTCAGAGCAGGGGACTGAGTGCATCGTCCAGACGCTGCTTGACATCAGCCAAGCTGAGTGCTGGGACCACTTCCCTGGGGAGCCTGTTCCAGTGCCTGACTCCCTCGTCAGGAAAGAGGGTGCTGTTTGTGGGGAGAACATGTGAAAAGTAGTGGTGGAGAAGACTGGGAAGAAGGGAGAGGTGAGAGAAAACCTTTTTTTGTTTCTTAGTTCTACTGTGTCATTAATTGGTAATAAATTAAATTAACCTTTCCCAAGTTGAGTCTGTTTTGCCTGTGAATGTGAATGGTGAGTAACCTCTCCATTTATCTTGACCCACAAGCTTTTCTATCATATTTTTGCCTTTTGTCCTGTTGATGGAGTGGAAGTGCTTGGTGGGCACCTGGAAGCCAGCCAAGGTCAACCCACCACATCTGGCTCTGCCTCTTATTTACTGAGTGTCCTTGGGCATCTCATATTTCCTTTTGTCCCTTTTTCCCCATGCTAGATTAAGCTCTACTTTTGTAAAGTGGAGAGAGGCACTGACTACTTCAGTAACATGTTTTCAGACAAAATGCCAAAAAATTTTGCATAGAAGCTAGATACTATTATTGCTCTGAACAAGATGTAAGTTTGACTCTTCTTTTTTTTTCTTCAATAGCTTTTCCTAAATATTAATTCAAGTCCTTTACGATTTAAGGTCAGATTGTCAGGAAATATAACAAAGGTGCCAGTTACCTCCTCCGGAAAACACATCTCCTGCCTACTAGCATTTTTAGTTTGTAATGAAGGTCCCTTCGTTCTTGAAAATGTCCTTCAAGATTGTCAAGTTCTTTTAGAACAAAGAAACACATGCCTGAAACAGGCTGTGGTGTTGTCTCAGAGGCAGCAGGACAGGCCGTGCTTAGGCATTCAGAACACTCAACTCAGTTTTAGCTTTGTAAAATTGTAAAATGTGAATCTTCTTAGTCAATAAAGTCAGCACTTCATTCAGTTATTCAAGCATGAAGAGGTGGTGCTTCTGCAATGACTTGGGAGTATCCTAAACTGCCCCAACTCAGTCCAGCATGGATCCCTATTAAACTCATCTTTTGGCCCACTGTAAATATTTCAGATAGTGGGGGACCTCTCAGATGACAATGGATGACACAAGATTGGGGAAGTGAGTCAAGCCCCAAATATCATACATAGTGGTGAGGTAAATTGTGCTATGGAGACACAGCACAAACTGTTGGTCTATGTTGGCTCAAGAATGAATGAATGAATATCAACTCCCCTCAGTGTAGATTGATAATGAGAGTTCCTAACCATCTGAGGAAAAGCAGATTCTAGAACACCTGGAAGGAAAGTATGAAGAAAAAAATCTCATTATTTCTATTTTGGGAGTTGACAACAGGGACATGACAAGGATCTCCTAGACCCAAACCTTTCTTCTATTTCTGTATTCCTATGAAGTGCTGGAGGTAAGTGGACAAATCAGAGATTTGGGATTTTCTGCACTTCATAAAGGCATCTTCTATTTCTAATGCAGCATAAAGCACTTTCATGCTCAGCACCTCTGTGGCCTGAGAATCAGGGTTTCAGTTTGGCTTTGGGACACCCCACAGAGGGTTACCCAGGTGGAGAGATGACTTGTCTTGGAAATAGCCTGTGACAAAGCCATAAAGTACATGCTAATCTCTTGAGTGTAATTCTTGTTTGAATGAGTTATGTCTAAGTTTAACCAACTTTGTCTTCATTTGAGCCTCCCATTTATCATGCTGGTCAAAGTCTGCATGTTGGTGTTTGACCATGTCACTGAGAGCATTCAAGTTGAGAAATCCGATATGAATTTGAGTTTCCTGTATAATTGGATTTTGAGTTGTACGTTGTCTTGTCTGTATGTCTCAGAAGTGCTCATGTGAAACCTTTTCTCAGAACAGTCTGACCTGATAATTTTGTGGGAATATATACCCTTTTTCAAAACTTACTCTATATTTGGATCTTATCTTAAATGAAAAGGTGTTATTTTCCATTATATCTTGCTCATTTCATTCCTTATAGCAATTATGTCTCTGAAATCTCAGTACCTGAGCTCTTAAATACACTTTTATTTTGCATTAGCTCTAGATATAGATTAAACTATGTAAAGAAGAAATGATTTCTGACAGGATAAGTGGAATTACATCAATTTACACTTAGATGAAAACCTTCTGTCTCTCCTTAATTGCTCTTCTCTCTGTGGTTATATACAGAATCTTTCCATAAAGACAGTTATCAGTTTTAAAGCTTAAAGAAAAAGGAAAAACCTGATAGCAGTTAGCTGTTCTGTACTCTTGTCTTATTTGAATCTTTAAGTCACAGATAAAAGAAAATAGTAGTTAGGGTGTGTTTCTAACAGTCAACTTGTAGAGAGGAAAACTACATTTAATATATTGTTCTTATTTAATTCGGCTAAGTTTTCCTCTCTGACTTCAAAATGAGTTGGCTTGATGGATGTAGAAGAATAATAATATATTGCTTACCTACTACTCCAAAGCAGAAGCACTGATAAACTTGGCAGTTGTTCTGAAAAGAATTGTGATTAATAATTCAGGCTACAGGATAAAGCAAGGGATAATTTCACAGAAATTCAACAGCTGAAGGAAAATGATAGTTAACCAGAGACACACTCATTAGAATTTCTTTTTGTGTAACATAATCTGGTCCAGTGAATTGATGCATTCAATTCAGTGATAGCTAACAACCATTTTTCTGCAATAACATAAGAGCATTTGTTTTGGTTTACATGGATTAATTCGCAGTATGTATTTAAATTTGCTCTCTTCCCTGCTTAGGTATATTTCTCAGTTTACAGCATTTCTGCTTTCTAAATTGAAAATTGCTTTTAAAAATCCTTATTGCTGATGTGAATGGTCATGTCTCTGAAAACAAATTAGTCTATCTGATGTTCATATTTCAGGTTTAATTTTAATAAATCCACCCAACAGAATACACAAACTACTCCCCTCAAAAAAAAGGCATCAAAAAGGTGATCTTCATGGTGAAACTAATTCATTTATCACATATAATCCCAAAATTATTTTGATGGAAGTGTTCTATGCAGGTCATCTACCCCAACCTGCTCAAAGCAGGGCTTATTAAATCAGGCTGCTCACATCATTGTCTGGAGAAGAGTATACACCTTTGTACAGAATGAATATGATGTCACCAGAACAGAGCATTTGATAGATATGATCAAAACACCTAACTTAAATATATGTCTAGGGTACTGCAAAACAGCTATGAGTCTAGCCAAAACTAACGGTATCCTGGGCTCCATCAGCAGAGGGATGACCATCAGGGACAGGGAGGGGATTGTCCATCTCTGCTCTGCTCATGTGAGACCCCATCTGGAGTACTGTGTCCAAATCTGGGGCCCCCCAATTCAAGAAAGATGTGGAGCTGTTGGAGAGGGTTCAGAGGAGGCCATGGAGATGGTCGGGGGCTGGAGCACCTCCCCTGTGAGGACAGGCTGAGGGAGCTGGGCTTCTTCAGCCTGGAGAAGGCTGCAGGGGGACTTCACTGCAGCCTTCCAGTACTTAATGGGAGTGTACAGACAGGAGGGGAATTGGGTTTTTACAATGATAGGTAGTAGTAGGACAAGGGTGAATGCATTTAAGCTATGGAGGGAAGGTTTGCATTGGATATCGGGGGAAGCCTTTCACAGAAAGTGTGGTGAGGTGCTGGAACAGGCTGTCCAGAGAGGTGGGGGATGTCCCAACCATGGAGGTGTTCAAGGCCAGGTTGGATGGGGCTCTGGGCAACCTTGTCTAGATGCAGGCCTGGAGGTTTGTGGCCCTGTCTGTGGCTGGGTGGTTGGAACTCGCTGATCCTTGGGGTCCCTTCCAATCCAGACCAGTCTGTGATTCTGTAATCACCTTAGCCATTTCTGATGTCAGTAGGAAAAGACAAGCACCAGCAGAGAAGAGATTATTTCAAGTAAAACATCTAAAATACCACCAGAATGGGAAATAAGTGATAAAGATCACAACTGACACTCCTGACAGCCTTGTGTCTCAAAGAAAGACTCTGCAGTACTGGTTTTGAGTGAGAGACTGAGGATCCTGAGAAGCATGGAGGTCTAGCTTCATGGAGCATCTCTGAGCTTTTCGGAAATGGGTCTTTTATCACAGATATACTAAAATATTTGGCTGAGCAACATGCAAATAAGGCTTTAGCTGTATTTTCACCAACAGAAATTTGTGCTTTGCATATGGTCTTTCCTTTCTTCAGAAAACAGATGGAGAATGATATGATGTTAAAAAAAAGTTTATGTCCTAACATAACACCTACAGATACTAAGTACTTGTCTTTACATGCACATATCTTAAATCTTACTGAAGGCAAATTTTAAGATCTTTAGTTAAAGGTGAAAGAAAAAAAAGGCAGCTTGCATAAATCATGGTTGCTATTAACTACTATATATAATTGTTATATTTATAATACATTAGGATCTGAAAAAACAAATTCATAGAAGCACAGTTGCTGGTTGCTTCTAGCTGCTAGCACAGACAGTTTGTATCTTAAAGCTTGCAGCTTAACCATGGTCAAGACAAAACTCTGTAGTTACTGTTCTCAAGACATTTGAAACAAAATGGTCTTTTTTTTTATTTTGTGTATAATATCATTAGAATATTTTATGGTGAAAATTAATTTAGTAATGTAACTACAGATGAGAGTTCACCTTAGTCGTAAAGTACAGTTAATTCAAATAATCACATCAGAATTATTTGGCAAAACTATTTGATATGTTGTGTAGCAATATCTTGATATTTTTACTAAATATAAGAGGGAACATAGGTGGCATTTCACTTCAAGTACTTCATCAAATATCCGGTTGCTTCGTTATGTTTCCTAAATATATGTGTCAAATGCTATCTGAGATGCCTCAGGTATGCTACTGTCCTCCAAATGGGTAAAAAAGTGTGTCTCTCACAGGTCCTGTGCCATGTCAGGTCTTGCTGTGTTGAAGATATGGATGCCCTATGATATCTTAAATTGCACAAAATACCAAAGTTCAGTCAGTTGATTCAAGCTGCCCACGTCAGCATGAGTTAAACTGCAGCAGATCTTCACTGGGTACCACTCCACTGAGTAGACCTCCACAGATTGACTCAGTTTCTCATGAGATGGTTGAGAAAGATGTACTATTAGATATGTCTGTACAAAGGTTTGGGCCCTCAAGTTTTGGTAGATCCAAAAGATATATCTGTCAGCTCTCTGGGTCCCAGAATTCTCAGCACAAACAAATGAGAATGGAAATAGAGTTTCCTCTGAGTTCTGCTCTGTATTTTACAAAAGCCTATAAAACCTGAGGTGTTTCAAAGCTGAGCTCATGAAGTGTCATTTTTGTTTTGTCACTGAGTTTTTCAACAGTTCATTATTAATTATTCATTCAAAAATTGCTTTATTTGACTAGTTTTTCTGTGCTTTTCTCATTACTAAGAAAGTGAGTACTGATTTAGTTTGGTACCCTCCCATGTTGAGTCACTGATCTTTTTACAAAGATACATGCATTGCCGCCTTCTTCCCCTCTCTCCTTTATGTGTAGAGCTTAGAACACAAAAGCACACTAGGGTAGATAGAGTGTGATTGATTAGTTTCATATCCAAATGAGGACACTAGCAGTAATCTTTTTTTGGTTTTTTGGTAGAGTATTATAAATCTTCACTAAGATGCCCATATCCATAGAGTCTTTCCACGCTGGATGATCTTAAAATCTGACTGTTTATTATCATATTGATTTTATTTTCAAATCAACTCTAGCAGAACATAAGACTCCGCTATGACATACCAGCAGTTTGCTGGCACATCCTGTCTTGAGCTCTGCATCTAGCCATGGCCAGAAGCTCCAAGAGAAGGTGGAAAAAACAGATGATGATGATACAAATATTATAGCATAATACCTCTCTGCTGTCTTTTAATAAGCCCTCCATCTTTGAAGACAAACATAATGTCATATATTTCCATACTAAGGAACAACAGCATTGACTGATTCCACCTTCATATTTTAAAAACTGTTATTTAGTTGATATTTTTGGTTTGCTCAAGAAGGATAATGAAATCTGAAGGTTACAGACAAGAACTTGTATGAAAATTGTATGGTCTTACAGTTCACTTTGAAATATGCAAACAACATCTTGCCCAATATAAAAAGCTATAGAAAAGGCAACACATTTTTCTAATACCTCTTTAGGGAAACTTTGCCCTACACTTCTATTTGGTGCTATCATTCAGAGGCATAATTTCCGCTAACATTGCTATGCTGATTACAGTCAGGTTTATGTTTCGATCTCAGCTGACCCTAGGGAATTAATTTCTGATTCAATTAAATGACTAGGTGACATTCAGTCTGCATTTTCTCCCGAAGTTAAACTCTGAGAAAGCATAGCTCATTTCACATTGCTACCATCTATCTCCTGAACAGTGTTGCAATATCTTGAGAACTTTATAGAACTGGACATCTAGGTTTACAACCTTGAGATTTGCACTGCCTTGAACTGTTCTTTGGGTTCTTATGGGGTGATGTCCCCAGAATCTCCATGATACTCTCATTTACTATATATGACTTCCTGAGAAGGGTGAGTCTTGTATGTTCACCTTGATTTTGTCTGGGCTGCTAATAATTAATTAGTTCTAAGACAAACCAGTCAGCAAGGTTGCATAAGTTATTACAGAAAAGTACAGCAAATATTACCGTGCAATTCTAAGGCCTTCATTCAGTATTTTTTTAAAAATTCTTTCTTATAGCACAGACATTAAGTCTCACCAATATTAAGAGTCTCCAAAAAGAAGCAAAACTGTGAAATCAGAATTATTTCTCAACGCTGGAATAAAGTTACAGCTATGATAGGCAACATCCTAAAGTGAAGACTTACTTTTCAGGGGGCTTAATCACAGTTTCTTCTTCAGAAACCTACAACATTTGAATACCAGATATTCAGCTTCAGCAGAGAATGGAAGATCATTACTTAATGAACCAAAGCTCATGAAAGCAACTCAGGAAACCCTGTCTGTATTTCTCCACACCCCCAAGATTTTGATTAAAAAGACCTAATGATTTGACACTGTGGATGTGTGTCTTTGTATAACAGTTAGGACACAGCCCAGGACATGCTCTTCTGTCTGAAGATCAACCTATCACTAAAGATTTCTACTATTAGTCCTTCTCAGACTGTCTTGCTTGTGTTATTTTGAATTGAAGTAGCAGATGGTATCTTGTATAATATCTCTGAATGTCTCAGGATATTAAAGATGTATTTCTTGTCCTTCTTCACCAATAAGATTTTGAAGATACATCATTGGAGTGTGCATAACACAACTTACTGGCCTAAAAGAAGGAAAAGGACCCTGAGAGTCTACACTAAAATGCTTTGACTGAAACACCAGAATCAATCCCATCCTTTTGTTTTTCAAGTGGATAGAACACTTTTACTGAAGATGGGAAATGCAGGTTTAAGCTCCATATTTGGATGTCCCGGAAGTCTCTTTTCTCAAATGAATGCATTTGTAAACACATGAAGGGAAGCCCTCAGGCTGTGAACCCTACTTTCCTGGTGGGATTTAAGCCTAATTTTAAAATATGTGTCTTGGGCACAGAAATCCATGCTGTCCCTTCTATTTTTTCTCTTTCCCTCAGTATGTCCTCTTTCATTGTCTGAATTAGGTATGGCGAGCAGCTGCTAGTCATCCCATTTTCAATGTCTAATTCCAGGTATAGGTGTTTGAGTGTCAGAAAAATTAAATCTTTCAATATTTAATACCTCAGAAAATTCAAACTGGGTTTTTTAGCTGTCTAAGTAAGGAGTTATGTTGTCCTTAAGCTCAGATTCCAATCATAGCCTTCATCACTTCCCTTTTTTGACTGCCCATGTTCATTTCTGTAGAACAAGTAACACATACCTAATCTATGTATGTAACTAGCCACAGTAACCTCAAAGATAAATTAAGCACATGTCAATCCATGATTATCAGCCAAAAATTTTCAAAAATCTGTGCCAATGCCAAAATGTCATGAAAGCCCCCCAAAAAGAGTTTTCGGTTTATTTAAAACTTAAGTAAATGTTCTGATTTTCTTTTTTTTTTTCTTCTGAAACACCTTTTGGTATTTCAGGGTTTTAATTTTTTTTTCTTTTTTAATCCAGTAACCTTAAAACTTAAATAATGTTAAAGAAATGAATCAATGTTGACTTTTTAGGTAAGGTATTGATTTTAGAAAGTGAAGCTTTGAGAAAGTTAGGACTATCAGAAGATACGATGGTGAATGAAGGTAGTACTGTGATTTAAATATTTGTACTGATTTTGGTAAGCTTTATATAAAGTCATTCCTGTCTTTGTATTTAATTCCTTATTTAAAAATGGGGACAATAACTCTTCCTTATTTCAAATTAATTTTGTGAGATTAAGTTAGTTAATGGCTGTGATGTCATCATCTCCTTTAATGGAACATAGAATCATAGAATCGTTTGGGTTGAAAGGGACCTCAAAGGTCATCTAGTGTGAGATGTTTTCAGCAGAACTTAGGAATTACTTAGAGTATGAAGAGTAGGATGGAAGTGTGAAATGCTCCTTATCATTCAAGCTCTATGACAGAACTTGTTTGATTATTGTTTGTGCTGTACTGAGTGCTGGGTTTCTCTGCTCTCGCCCTTCCCCTGCAATTCACTGGATCTTATTTCTCAAGATTTTAGGTAATAATTATCTTGAGAAAGAATCTCACAATCTGATCTTGTTCCTTTCTACCCAGATTCCGTGTAGTTCTCTAAATTCACTTCATCCAAGGGCAAGGAGTAAGCCTTCCCTTTTCCTAACTCTAACTTTCTAACTTTCTGCAAAATAATTGAAAAACAGGAATGAATTCAGCTCAGTCATTCCCAGTTTTATTGAACATTGCTGAGCTTTAAGAAATAATTTTAAGCTATGTTGTTTTCAGCTGAGAAAGGTATTTAATCACAAACTGAGATTTAAACATGTACTCAGCTACTATTTATATTTATGAAATTCAGGTGCATGTTTTGCTGAAAAGGCTTTTATTTAAGCATGAACTTAAACACAAACTTATGTGCAAGACCTCAGCTCAGGGCAGAGACTAAACAAATGCCTGAATAAACATATGCCTAAATTCAGGCATATGCTTTAATTTTAAAATGGAAATATCGTTAAAAATAAGCACATTTTAAACAAAACATACCTTAGCATAAGAGGGCCTTGGAACCTGACAACTGGAAGGGCTTTTCCTTCTGTTTACAGTGGCAGAAGCCTGACAGTTTCTACAGGTAACTTGTAGTATAAAAGTGTGAAATAAATCTGTGCAATGAAAATTTTGACAGACCTTAGCTTTTAGGGTCTTAATCTATCAAGAGTGAAGCTGTTTCATCACTGTTTATATAGTGAGCAACTATATTTAAAATAATTGGTGATGAAGATAGATAATGATAATAATAATAATAATAATAATAGAAGAAATCTCATGGAGTGGCAATGCAGCTTGTAGTTCATGCCATCCATTTTTATTTCATGTGCACTATGGAAAATTCACTGATTTCCAGTCCATTAAAACACATTTCAGAGCTGTGCTGTTTGAAGTTACTTTACTTCAGAAACAGCTCTTTTCAATTAACTCTGAAACCTCTTTCAACAGCCTTTCATAAATAGGCCAACATCAATGGCATGCTCTGAGTCAGTATGTATCTCTAATGGAAATGCACAATGGGCCACGCTCCATGCCTCCAGGGAGAACATCTTCCATTTCAGACAGATTCAATGAGAAGTTTTGCCAGCTATTCTGGGTCTCTCACTTTTTTGTCTCAGGTTTAGCTCATAGCTGATCAATGGCTGTGCTTTTTAATTACACTGTATGGTCTGTAATGATTTGTCACTCATTGAACCTGGGTGTTCTTTTTAGTCAGCGCAGGGTAAAAGCAAGGAAGGAAAAGAAAGTAACATTAACCCTCTAGAAGACAAGCAGTTGGGATTAGTTCATGTTCTATTAATTTGTTTGGCAGCTGTTTATGAGGAAAAGGGGAGGGAAACAAAGTTAGAAGTCAAGATTACGGGAATTTTTCAAAAAACTGTCACTGAAATTTTTCCAGTTAACCAAAATGAATCAAGATTCTAATTTGTGTTTTGCAGTAACACTTTATATTAACAGACCAACAATATTAATAATAAAAAATATATTTATTTTGCCATGCATATGGCTCACACTGACTTAGACTTTCTGGAAACTCAGACTAAACTTCTCATCCTCTTCCCCAAAGAGCAAACTTGTAGCAACACTTGTACCAAGCAGGGTGCATTAGTAAAGGCACACTCACACCTATACAGGCCTAAACATCTTTTACGTTGATTCTATCCACACTTTTGGGTGGAACATGGGTAATGCTATTGCATGGCTACCTGCACCTGTACTTTGTACATCTGGAAATGTGCATCTGCATTCTATGCTGGAGTGCAATACAGAAATCCCCAAGATAATGCAATTTGAGCTAATAAGTCCCCATGACACATCCCACTTCTCTCTAGCTTGTCACATGTCCCTAACCCTTCAGAAGAGGTATGCATTTAACCATTTTGAGCACAGACCCCTGGGGCTTCGGTTTCTTATGTCACTGTCTAAATACGATCTTTTTTTTTTCTCTTAAAACCAACCTTTCAACAGCCTTTTTGGACTTTAATGTGAAAAATTATGTGCTTAATTTTTTAATTGCATTTAAATGTAGGTAGACTGGGAGTCAGCAGTATGTTTCTAAGTAGCAGAGAAATGAAATTCTAGAACTACTTCCCCCTAATAAAAGAGGCAGAAAAGTCTTATATTTGAGCGCATGACCTGTTTATAAAAGGTGTTAGACGATGTGATACGCTGCCAGAACAGGAGACTAGAGCTGATGATGTGGGAGCAGGATCCCTTTCAGATCCTATGAAATTCAGACTGCTATAATAAAGGTCTGGACACAGATATAGGAATCCCAGTTCCAACTTTCATTTAGGAAATTCTTCCTTTTCAAAGACACATTATCTGACAATATAGTGTGGATATCTTTCTGCTATATTCTTTGCAAATGTACTGTCTGACACACGTGAAATGAGCTAATATCAGCTGAGTGATTTCACTGCTCTGTATCTCTAATTTTCATTCTTGTCTTCTCGTTTCTAAACTCTCGCATATAATGACTGTTAGACATTAAGCCCAGTGCAATCCCAGTTTCTGCTTGCACTTATGACTTTATATTGTGATGGTAATGACAATCCTAATGGTGGGTAGATTAGTGTTTCAGATTTCATTTTGCGGCCAGATAAACCAATGGAAACTGGACAACTTAATATTTTACCACTTCAGAAGGCCTCTGGGTTAAGTTCACAAAGTGCTTTAGAAACATTTGTTTGTCCATAGGAGTCATGTCAGTGAAGGGAGAATACATATCTAAAATTTACTTTTCATTTTTATTTTAAGGTATAGGGCTTTTAATTGTGATATAAATTCTAACAGTGATAGAAAATTTTCTATCTCTATAATTCAGTTTTCACAGGATTTCCTAATGGCTGTTAGCTCACTTAGTCACTGTTTTCTCCTAGGTGATAAAATTCTATTTACCTGGATGAAAAATGAGGCTTTTCTGTGTAGGCTAAACTCCTGAATGATCAGAGTCGCAGAACGTTAGGAGCTGGAAGGAACCTCCAAATATCATCTAGTCTAACTCCCCTACCTGAGCAGGATCATCTAGATTAAATCACACAGGAATGTGTCCAGATTTGTCTTGAATGTCTCCAGAGAAGGAGACTCCACAACCTCTCTGGGCAGCCTGTTCCAGTGCTCTGTCACCCTCACAGTGACATAGTTTTTTTTACATTCAGATGGAACTTCCTATGTTCCAGCTTGGACCCATTGCCCCTTGTCCTATCACTGGCCAACACTGAGAAATTATGATGATCCATTTAATTTTATTTTTTCCTGTCTGAAGAGTTTTTCTGTCCCATTCTTTATAGTATCACAGGACATAAGTGGGATGATTTCTTGATTTCTTACAGTTCTTTCCCCTACTGATTACCCAACTTCCTGATCCCTTTTGAAGCACATGGTGCATAGAATGAGAGCCCAAGAGTGCTTATAGATAATGTCACACTTCTAGAAAATGAAAGAAATTAGTTTTGACCAAGTCAGGCTTTGCATTTCCTGGTGAATGTTGTCCTACAAATGGCTTGCCCATGACATCAGGGATATAGATCTGCTATTACCCGTTTTGCAGTCTCAAATATGCTTAGTTTCTAAGCCAATTAAAGAGGAATGGGTTTCAGAGTAAATTCCCTGTACCTGCTCTGGACAAGGTCTTTGAACATCCACAGACAATGACTGTTGTAAGTTGAGGGACCTATGTTTTTCAGGCAGAGCTTGTGGCTTGCTTACCAGGACTTGGCCACATAAATCTAACCTGTGTTTTACTTATATCCTTTGAGGGGTCTGGATCTAAATAATTCCAATGAACTTTCAGATATAACATAAATAACACTCCAGCACTCACTATAATTCAGCTGTAACCATTATGAATCAAATATATCCCTCCAGGCAATGCATTTACCCCAGAGATGCAGTTGGCCTACAGTTGCTGAAGCTGTGTTAGTCTGAATACAGGCTTACAGGGAGGAGTGTATACATAAGTAGTTTTGCACGCAAAAAGCTAAATAAGTAGAGGGGAAAAATATTCTGCTCAAAACCCAATAAACTGGACCCACATTTTTGTAGAACCCACATACTCTGGTCTTGTAAGTCTTCAACATTTTTTTTTGTGTGTGTGTGACCTGGTTCAAGATCAAACTGTAAAGTGAAATTCAGATTAGATGTTAAGAAGAAATTCTTCACCAAAATAGTTGTCAGGATGCGGAACAGTCTACATTGAGTTGCCATCTTTTGATATATTTAAAAGACAGATAGATGAAGTGCTTAGGGATATAGTTTAGGAGAAGATAAGTATGGTGTACTCAATGATCTTAATGGTCTTTTCAAACCTAGTATTTCTGTGAAATAGAAATAACTTTCACCTACAACCCAAACCATCTGAGATGGTAAAAAATCAGTCAGAACAAGGTCCCTAACCAAGAACACATTTAAGTTCATATTTAATCCTAAAGGCAGGCTTAAATTTTACTAATTTCTATGGAACTTAATCACTTAAATGAAAATCAAGCACATGATTAAGTGTTTCATGAGTCATTTTCATGAGATGAATCATTACGTTTAGATTTTAGTCTATAACGACGGGGAAAAAAATCAAATGTCTAATTTTATCTAAGTAGTTGCAATGTTGTACATGTGTTTCTGTGGTATTCCAGCCATGCTAAATGTGAATGTTTTCTGAATCAATGTCCAACCTCTTTTTCAGTTTAGGGGATACAGAATATCTCATAGTGGAACTCTTGAGAAATTCCTGCTTCCCATCCCATTAATACTCACAGAAATGCAAATGTTGTGTTCCACAAAAAGTTCTTTTAACTAGAGTTCTCACAATTTTTAATGCACAAATACATGCTTGTCCAGGCAGCTTCCTCATTTGAATTTTACCCTTTTCTCATCTAATAACACTCACAATCTAAAGCTGTCAGTATCTTCTCTTCTGATGAAGCCACCTAAGACAACTGTGGTACTAGTTGATGTGTAAGTGGATGTGGATGTTCATCATGAAGGATTAATGTGAAAGCCATTCATTTGTCTGTGGAAATATGTGTCCTCTGACACAATCATTAAATATTTTGAATTGCCCTGAAAAAAGCCAGCTAACACAGTTACAGTGTATTAAATTAATTTAATTGTTACTACTACTACTTTTACCACTACTACTGCTGCTACTGCTACTACTAGTGCTGTTACTGTTACTAAAAATAATGCCTGTAATGAAAATACAAAATCTGGAACTTTTAGATCCAGCTTCCAATCTAAAACTACATTAAGATCAACATTTAGCAAAACAGAGAACAAGTGAAAGTAAAACATACAAAGACCAATGTAAGGAGACATTGCAAGACAGAGGAAAGTATTGATATATTCCTCAAATCAATGGAATAATTATCACTGACTAATGAGGTTAGAGAGCTACAGAGCAGTCCTGTAAAAAGTCAAGCAAAAACCTGCATCAGAAAACCTCATGTATTTTAGGGTGTTCAGTTTGAATCAACCCTTTCTGATTAGATCTGAATGAAAACCTGCTTTATATTCTTGGTATGCATTTCTAAGCTGTACAGAAAGAGCATTAGACATGGGAAATGTCCTTGAAGTAGAACTGTCAGTTCCACTGTATAATCTGTGCTTTTTATGAGACCATCCAGGGTTTGGCCAGCAATGAGATTTTTTCATTGCGAAGGAGCTCACATTTAGTTAGCAACATGTCTGCATTTCCCCATATGGTTCTTTCCAAGGTGTTGTGTCATATACAATGATGTCACATTTTAGAGGAAGAAGGGAAAAAAGGCCTCAAGCTGTTTCCTTCTTTTTTTTTAAAGCTTCACCGATTATGTGGTAGCTTTAAGCAGCCTGCTCATCTTTAGCACGCAGTTGGTTATCTGCTCTCCTTAATTTGAGCTTGCATGCATTCACACAGCTTTAAAAGAAAAAAGAATGGCATTTCTTGCCAGAGATCTAGTGTTTATCTATCCAGATTTTCAGTCAAAAGCATTTCCACTGGCTTCTGAGGTGTGAGATTTTAAAGGGTGCAGTGTAATTGTTTACATCTTTAGCCAAGCTGCTATATTTACATGCCTCGTAAACCTGTGGTGCTTAAGGATTTCGGCAGCATTGCTTTGATTTAATTTGTGGTTTTATAATTATTGTTGTATTCTCAGGCATATTATTCTTGGAAGGCCAATTTTGTAATGTAATGGGAATGTCCAGGAACATCCTTTGTTCTCTCAGTAGAACTACTTAGACATGAATGTATGAGCTGTACATGGCTTACACAGGCATTCCCTGAGTCTCAATTTTTTTATACATATAAAAAGATTTTCTTTCTCTTAGTCTTGATTGTTATACATCCACTACTATAGTAACAAAATAGATTTTAAGTTCTCACTGTATTTTTCAGCAGAAGGTAATTTATAGTGACTGGTGCCAATGCACAGTGCTTGAGGGACTCACTGGCTAAAGCAAGTAGATATTTTACTTCTTAATGATACCTGCAGCTAAGACCATGAATCTGTTACCTATACATCCATTATCATCTGAGATGATTTACTGCATTTGGGACATCTAGACCAGGTTTGAAGATATGAATCAGGATTGGTAAGAGGCATATGAGGTTCCATGGCAAGGTAGGATACTCCAAAAAACCTAAAAGGATACTAGACACTTGTGCTGCTTAAGCAGTGAAGCCCATCCTGTGGGCACGTTTTAGTTGCTTAGATAGAGATTTCTAGTGACTTTTGAGATGCTCATGACTCTTAGACCTGGCCACTGACTTCTAGCTCAGGACAGCACAAACCTGTTCATGTCTGCCAGTCCAGTGGAGATGCCCCCAATTCCCTAGGGCACCTAGAACTATTCACTTGACCCAGTATAGATTTCTACTTGTGCATTAGACTCCATTAACTGCAACGGCTGGGGTCTGGTTCACTTGCCTAAACATGAGCATCTAGTGTCACTTGAAATGGCCAAGGGTCTCCTTCCACCTACAGAAGAGATCTGAAGTTCTTCGGTAGCTCCTGTCAGTGCCAGATCCTGTGAGACTATTAAGTACCACAGAGTACCTAAAACAGTACTAAAGGTGCCAGAACTCAGGCAATAAATTATTTTTGTTGACTACAGTGGAAATTCAGACAACAGCACAGATTTACAGGTATATTATGCCTGCATTAAATTATCTGAGTCTGTCTGTAACTCAGCAAGTTTGTAGCAGAGAAAATGTCCATCACTTCCCAAGTACTGATCCCAGGTTTCTAAACATAAAGTCATCTCTTTTTGCTTTGCATAACATGATTTTGTATTTCAAAGCAAAGCTTTTGAAGAAGTCTGATGATGAAAGTGTCTCTTATTCAATGCTTGATAACATCCTGTTTTGAGGCTTAGAGTGGGGAGGTATTCAATCCATTCTGAAATCAAGCCCATTTAAGTTCTGTCATATTGAACATACACTGAACCATGGCATAAATCAAATATCCTGTTTCTCCTGGAAAAGGTATAGATTACAGAGGCAATACTATAAATAAATGTCATATATAAAAATAAGTCTTCTGTCTGTGTGTGTCTCATGGTGAACTGTACTTTTCTACCCATCAGCTTCAAGGTTTCCAGGCTCAAACTGAGATTTTCATTTTGGTTACTGATACTCTTAGAATATGTTGTATTGAGAGAGAAGCTCTTAAACTCTTACTGTAGGTGAGCAAAAGTTTGTTTTAAACTGATGCCCTTCTTAAAAACAATCAGAAAAAGGCAGTGAACACCCCCAAACACCCTGCCCCCTCAAAAAAAAATATTCTAAAAATCACCAAACCTTAAAGGCTTGAGTTGTGTGCTTGGTAGAGGGTGGCCTGCAGTCATGGATTGCTCTCCTGCTTGACCTGACAGGAGTCAGTCAACACTCATACTTCTCGTGAATGCTCTGCACTGTGTTAAGGCTTTATTTGAAAACACTTGTCTACTTCTGCTCTGCCTCTGCTTTGTGGGCCATAAGTGTTTGCCACAGCATCCTAGATCACAATTTAAGTGTCACTGTACAGTGATGCTTAGTAGAGGTACAGTCCTGTCACTGCTGTCCATAAGGCACTTTTTCAATATATCTCTTATACCAAGATTTTGCTGCTTTTGATTTGCCCACAAAGCTATTACTACGAATACCTAAAACTATTTTGATTATAGCTGGGTTGGAATGCATATGGCTTCCAGGTTTTGCAGACATGTTATCTGAGGCTGTGGGTAGTGCTGGTGAGAACATCATTCATGTGGGGTTCTGATGAGGCAGCTTGCAGGATGTTGAATGGCAGGGATAGGAGCGAAACTTTGACGCCATGCTCATGGGGTGCATGTTTTGTTCAATGCCTCCACCTCCAGACAGCGTGAGCTGCAGCACTCTGCATCTGTCATAAAAGAGTCCAGATCTTATATGACTGTTGGGCAGGGGAATGCATTTTGCTGTGGTGTTTGCCATTTGAATAGATTTTCCTTCTATTTAGGGAAGAGTAGTCTTGGTAGCTGTCTCCCATCTCTGGTGTCATCTGTGATCTGCTGCTTGGAGCACAACAGTCTGTAGCTGCTTTTGAGCAGCAGAAATCTGCCCTGGTGAGACTGCATCTGGAATATTGTGTCCAGTTCTGGGTCCCTCAGTTCAAGAAGGACACAGAACTCCTCGAAAGAGTCCAGATCAAGGCCACCAAGATGATAGAGTGGAACACCTTCCTTAAGAGGGAAGGCTGAGGGGCTGGGTCTCTTTAGCTTAGAAGAGACTCAGGAGTGACCTCATTAATGTTTATAAATATGTAAAGGGTGAGTGTCAGGAGGATGCAGCCAGGCACTTCTCAGTGATAGGACAAGGGGCAATGGGTCCAAGCTGGAACATAGGAAGTTCCATCTGAATGTAAGGAAAAACTATGTCACTGTGAGGGTGACAGAGCACTGGAACAGGCTGCCCGGAGAGGTTGTGGAGTCTCCTACTCTGAAGACATTCAAGTAAATCTGGACACATTCCTGTGTGATTTAATCTAGATGATCCTGCTCGGATAGGGAAGTTGGACTAGATGATATTTGGAGGTTCCTTCCAGCTCCTAACGTTCTGTGATTCTGTGATATTGTTACTAAAGAGATCTACAATGTGGACAGTTGAACACCATTCACATCTTCCAAGGGGGATTATCTGGTGAGATTTTCTGTACCTGGTTATCAATACACATTTTTTTTGTAATTTATTTATTAAAATTATAAAGTCTTGTTATCTTAGAAATGGAATACTCTCTCTAGACAGATGTCATCCTTTCAGCTGCAAACTCTTCTGAAAGGATAGTTGCATGAATTCACTTGGAATACAAACTGCATAGACTATTTATGTAATACTAAATAATTTGTTAAATTGGTATCCAACATTGGCTATATCAGTTGGACAGGAAAATGTAACGGGACCATACAGATGGAGTATCTGACATAATTTTATGAAGCTTGAATTCCGGTTATAGTCCATTGAATCAAATCAAAGCAGTCTATTTTGTTCTTATGGTGTTAAAATATATGTCCACTATGATGGTTTTGGTAAGCAAAAAAGGCTCAGTTCCAGAATGAGGAGATATTAAGATGTTGTGTAATAAATCCATATGACACAACAGTCCTTGTGAGATGTACTCGATTGCTTGAGATACTCTGATGTTAGGAGCAAGGAAGCGAGATGGTCTGAAAATGATGGATTTTTATGACAAACTATGAAGCAGTTGGCACTGCACAGCAATACACAGATTACGAGCATTAGCTTTCTGCTTTTCAGAGTTCTTGAGTTTCCAGACATTTTAATGACATCAACAGTTCAGTATCTAAAAATCAGGATAAAAGGATATTCAAGGCTATGTTGTTTTCTCTCATATACTGTAGACCAACTGTTACACTAGAGTAACAATGTTTACAGGGATAGGATGAAAAATGAACCTATGACACTGTAATTTTTCAGCTAATTTATGACAAAGCATGTTGAGTACAATATCTGGGAAAAAACCCCAACAGTATCTCTTTTCAGTTAATATCAATCAGACCGATGAGAATATTAACATGCGAATGGAAAATGGCAGCTTACGTCATGCTTGGTGTCCCTAGAATAAGACAGACATAGACCCGTTGGAGTGAGTCCCTAGGAGGCCATGAAGATGATTAGAGGGCTGGAGCACCTCTCCTATGAAGACAGGCTGAGAGAGTTGGGCTTGTTCAGCCTGGAGAAGAGAAGGCTCTGGGGAGACCTTATAGTGGCTTTCCAGTACTGGAAGGGGCTACAGGAAAGCTGGGGAGAGGCTGGTTGCAAGGGCAGGGAATGATAGGACAAAGAGCAACAGTTTTAAACTGAAAGGGAGGAATTGAATCTTACATAAAAAAGACAGTCTTCAATCTGAGGGTGGTGAGGCCCTGGCACATGTTTCCCAGAGAAACTGTGGCTGCCCTTGGATCCCTGGTGAGATTCAAGGCCAGGTTGGATGGGGCTTTGGGCACCCTGGTCTAGTGAAGCTGTCCCAGTCCATGGTAGCGGGTGAGAACTAGATGGGCTTTGAGGTCCCTTCCAAACCAAACTATTTTGTGATTCTCCAATTAATTCAGATAGTGATTAAGTTGATATTTAAAGACATTATACTATTCCTTAGGCTGTAGTGTCCACCAAAACTACAGGCCAACAACCTTCTTAGCCCGACATGTTTTTCCATTTCAACACAGAAGATCTGTCAGGAGCTGCTGCACTGCATAGCAGAGACACAGCAGTTATCAGGTATCTCTCCAGGAGGTATCAAAGAATGGCATATGTAAAAAAGAATCATCACAACAGTCTGTTCTTGGCTTAAATCTCCCACTTCTTAGAACCCAACCTGCCAACATTTATAACCACGTTAAGCTCCAGACCTTCAATATAGCCCTCTGATCTCAGCTAGTTGGTGTATACACAGTCAGCACAACTGCCCAAAGGATTGGGTTAATGGCATCAGTTATTTTTCTGAAGATTAGTAATGCCAAGCAGACAGTCATTGGATTGCTGTGGAAAAGGTGTACTCTGATTGGAATAAGAATTTTCACAGGAAAAGAAAAAAAAACACCTGCAATGAGATTCTTCTGGCCAAAGTTAAAAATTTCAGTAGGACTGACAACTGTACCTTAAACCTGCATGTTTCTTTTTGATGTCTGGGATTTCAGGGTAACTAAACCAGGTATCTAAAATTCAGTAAGAAGAAATTTACCTGAAAGGTCTTATCAGCTTTGACAAAATTATGTCACAATTAGCCTCATTCTCCATAACTGTGTAGAGATTTTTGAAGTCTCTACTGCTGAAAGCCCAGCTCAGACCACTCACTGACAAATGAGGTCACTTATTGATTTAAAAAAAAAAAATTAAAAAAATCACATGTGATTTCTTGTTAATGTTTGTCTAATCTATTTTAAAAATCTGATACTGATGACTGCAACCTCTCCAGGAGTTGCTAGAAGATTTTTCTTAACACCTGGTTATGACTAAATTCTGGTGGTTAATCCTGATTTCACAACATGGAGCAGAGAATATCACAGAATCACAGAACATTAGGAGTTGGAAGGAACCTTGAAAGATCATCTAGTCCAACCCCCCTGCCCAAGCAGGATCACCTAGATTAAATCACATGGGAACATGTCCAGATTAGTCTTGATTGTCTCCACAGAAGGAGACCACAACCTCTCTGGGCAGCCTGTTTATGTTTATGTATATATTTTCTTAAGTGAAATTCAGTAATTTTCTAGTAGCTGCAGTCAGAGGTAAAAAACAACATCATTTTGCAACAGACCAACAACTAACCATGCCTTTCTGGAGGAAAAACAAAAGGCTTCTTTCTCCACATCTTATATATGAAGCGAAATGATACAAGATAAACGTGGAAACTCAGAATCAGATTGGTTGTGGAGATGTACCTGTATAGATCATCTAGTTTCTTTTGATGATTTATGGACTTATTTGAAAAACCTTTATCAGATCTTGACTCCTTACATTACTGACTAATTTATTTTTGTTTTCTCTTTGTATACACAGTTGATAATCATGAATTCAAACTGCTGCAAAGGTAAGATCCACCCTTGTATATGCACTACCTCTTTTTTGGAGACCTTTACTATAAGAGTTGGAGACTCATGTTCCAGAGAGGTTAAGAAGTCAAGTACTGCTTTGTCCCCTTCGGTGTGTGTTAGATGGTTAGATGAATTAAAATTAACATCATTGATGGGTTGGAGAGATGCATGTGATAAGCAAATGTAACAGACAAACTACTCGGCTCATTCTGTTATCTCTCTGATAATCTAGACACCTACACTGAGGTGTCAGTCCTCCTCTCCTCATACAGCCAGTGCCCTAAGACAGCCACTGTGCCTGAGTTGGATGTACCTCCCAGTGCACTTCAACAATTTTTTCAACTGGGTCATATGAATAGTAATAGATACTGGTCTTTTTTGTTCAATTTTATGTTGTTTTCAGTCTGATGTTATTTCAGCATGAAATGGCTGAGTTCACTGGTATCTACCTAGCTTGGTAACTCCTTGTGACAGAGGTGGAAGTCAAGCCGCATGTGAGGGCTGTGCTTTAGAGAGTTTGAGCTTGCTGTTTGGCTTGGAGACTTTTGGTTCCTCTTGGTTCAGACTCAAGCTGTAGTTTCTATAAATCCTGTAAACAGAAGAAAATTCCCTTCTAATTTAGATCTCATAAAATAATTTACCTTCTCTTTCTGTAAAATTTTCTTCCACAAATGACGTGAGGTTTGACTATATTTTAATTTTTTTCCATGAGAAAGAATGGGTATTCTCCAATTCTTTTAGCTTGTCCTGAATTATTCATGACAAAGAAAGAAAACCTGTTAAAACAGAAAAGAGCAGCCTTCTAAGAATAAGAAGGTTGTCAACACTTAGGCCTTCACAAGCTCAGAGAAAGAGCTGATGCCTCACACTTTCACGGCAATCGAGATGTTAATGAAGAAACAGAGTAGGGAGTGAGAAAGAGAAACAAAGAATGTGGTTTCTGGCCTTTATTTTGTAAATATTTGGACTTGTGCAAATTTGTTAATTGGGGCAATTGATTTTTGCCTGAAAAAGGTAGCAATGTCTAATTCATTAAAGCCTAAAATAACATCCTTTGGGCTAAATGGGGTCATTTCATTTGTAACCTTTTAGTGAAGTATTAACAATTTGGAAGCATTTCCGTGCATATCTTAAAAAGTGCCACATTAACAGGAAGGGGCCTGGAGAAAGAAATTAAAAAAAAAAAAGAGAGTTACAAACACTCACACACAGAGGCAAGCGCACACACACACAATATACATGGCCTCCAGCCCCTGTCCTTCCTCTTCTGCAGCATTTTAAGGTCTGTGTTTAATATTGCCAAGCCTACTTGAGTGATAAATGCAACTGTATAAAAATTACTTATTACAAGCTGTCATGTTGCCTCACTCACATTGCAAGGCTAGAGGCACTGTATATAAAGCTAGAATCTCCACCTTGACAGCATCGGCAGTGCCGGCTTTAAAATAAAATGCTTTCAGTCATGAATACAAAACATAATTTACCTTTTCATAATACTTCGGTTTGGAAACACTTTGGAAAGCTCATGTTACCATCAAACCTTTACCTGAGCCGTGCCAGCAACCAGTTAATTCCGAGTTGTCAATTTACTTCAGTGCTGCTTTCCATCACTTAGTCTTTGAAGAAACATTAAGCTGTTCAAATTGCCATCCCCATAATTTTTTTTTTTTTTAAAGTTATATTTATCCTCAATTCTTCGGCGGTGAGCAGCTGACACAATAGGATTATTCCAAGCATTAAATTACAATTTGGGAGAGTGCCTGCTTTCTACATTTCTTTTTCAGATGCCCCTTGACTTGTTGTGTGTTCACAGCATCAAAAAATTTCCCGACATCATCCCCTGCTTTCCCCCCCTCCCTTTGCACAGAGTCCAGTTACACAATTCCCCTTGACTTGCTCCTCCCTTCCCACGGCTGGCCGAGATCAGAGGTTTAAATCCTTGCTGTGGTAGCCCGGCTGCCCCTTTTCTCTTGCATTAGTACTGTACTGATGCTTAAACATAAAAGCTCACTGTAAGCTGTGGATGTCAGCGAGATTGAAATTGAAAGTGAAGGTTCCAGGGAGAGTGGCCGGGTAACAACTGATGCGTTGTGACTGTTTTTATAGTTGGTCATGATGCATACAGTATGTGAAGTTCCCATCTGTACTGGTGTCTGCCCACCAGCCACCCTGCCACATTCGCAAAAGTGGCTCCGGCGCTGAACGCAATAGGAACAGAACTGCAGATGCCTCCCTTTAGCCCAAATTTCTTTTGACAATGTTCACATCCAGTTAGGGCCCAAAGTGCCTGTACTTGTCAGGAGGGATAAGGAGTGAGGAAAGTAGTCCCTTTTCGAAAGTGAAACAGAATTGCCAAAGGAAATATTTTCTCTTCTTCCTCCCCCCACCCGACCCGCGTTTCCGTCTTCAGTTGCCCCCACCACCGCAAATCCCTGTCTGCCCCCTTCCCTCCTCCACAGACACAATGTCCAAAAAAAGAAAAGAGAGAAAAAAAGAACGTAATAATTAGGTTGGCATTTCTGATACAGGTCTACAACAATTCTCTTTTTATTTTTCTTCCTAGCAATTGCTGAAGAAAAGGGATAAGATTGTGAGAGGGGAAGGGAAGATTTTGGATTTGGTAGTGCTGACTGCAACAGCCCACAGAAGGCGTGTCGTGCCCACAAGCTCTGGGATTCAGCTACAGGGGGTTTGCTGTCCCCAGTGGGTTGCTTAGTTAGGAGACAGGGAAGGGTGCATATTTCCTACGCTATTTGAAGCTATTTCAATTCCCCCCATACAGATAGCATTTGTCTAGGAACAAAATATCTTTCCCTTCACATTCTTATAATTTTCTTTTTTGTTTCTTTCTTTTTTTCCTTTAATTTACTGATTTAGTGGATAAAGGCAAGGATGCTCTTATGTTCATGACATGGAGTCAGAACTCAAAGGTTTTCTGGTTCTAACACCTGATGACAGGTCTATGATCTTCAGCTTGCACTGGTCACAGGTCTGTGCCTCAGTTTCCATCTCTGTAAAAGCAGAATAATGCACCACTGTGTCAGCACAGGGCTCTGAGGATGGGCTCTTCATCCTTTGTTGGAATATATGCTGCTGATGGATGCATTAGGTAGCAGAGCAGGTTTTAATAGACAAGGCATTCTAATATCTAGAAAATAATAATTTTTTATATTCAAGCTTGTGTTGCCAGCTATGACATTGCCACTCCACTCATCCTGCAAACTCATCCAAACACAGCACTCTCACCTGAGGATACCTGTAAAAGAAACTCCACCCATTACTACCAGATGACTTTCAGGGTCCTTTTCCAACCTAATTTTTTTCCAGAAACAAAATCTTGAGGGGGATTGTTAGTTCTGTAGAGCACTTGATCCTGAGGAAGGATGTTAGGAGGACATTTCCTGTTCACAGTGGAGTGAAAGTGATTTGAAAAAGCTAGCATCTAAGTAGTTGACTTTACTATTTAATTAATCTTTCTAATTTGTAGAAGATTTTCTTGGAAAAAAAAATCTTCCTTAAATTTGGAACACAAGTGTGTCTGATGCATTGTCCAGCTATTTCATCTTATCTTCTGAAAACAATTCAATAGGAATTAAGTACTGATAAATAGATCCCTTTTAGAATTATCCATATGTATTTGTGCACACTGGTAAATTTAGATTGTTTCCCACAGTCTTTGGTTTTCAGTAGATATGGAAATTTGGTGGAATTTAGGCATCCAAATGCCTTAAATATTTTCACATTACAGCAATAATGTTCTCGTTCTGGCAGGCATAATCAGCAAACTGGCTGAACTGAAATAGATTAAAATAGCAACAAAGCCAGTGACACTGTGGTTTCGATTTTGGATTACTATATTGGAATTAAAAGCAAAGTAACTCAAAACCCCTCACTTGTATAGGAACCTTGGGCGGAATTCCAGTTGGATGGATGAAGGATGTTATTCCATGCTATTTCAGCCCTTCTTCAGGGTAGCTGCAGTGTAACCTCTGGAATCTCTGGCACGTGGAACATCAAAGAACACATTTATGGACACTGCATATTCTGGAAAAGCACTTAAAGCTCTGGTGTTTAAGCAAAGTTGTATCAGATAGACTTTCTTTCACTGTTTCCGAGTGCTCACTTGTCTTTTCCTGGCTTTTTGTTAAGAGCTGCACTGTTGCACAAGGCAGCTGAGGGTTTGCATAGAGCTCCCCTTAAGGACCCACAAAAACACAGAGCATTTCTAATATCCAGAAGATAGTTATGAAGAAACTGTCTTCCCAGGGAATCCTGAAGCCCTGGACTTTGTTCCTGGAATACCTGAATGTGCTTTTCCTACAGACTCTCTTCTCAGCCTCACATTTGATCTGACCCATCTAACCATTCTGTAGTCTCAAAGAGGAAACAGAAATGTTCAGGGAGGGCAGAAAACAGCAACTTGCAAGAGTATCCAGGTTTCATGCCTTGATGAATCCATATTTAGTCTCATCATCTTCAGGGATGTTCAGCACAGGCTTGTATTGCACTTTGCAGAGCGGCTATCTGATGGGGTGAGTACTGCTAATTTATCACCGTGGGATTCAAGGTGAAATGAGACTAGAGGATGGACTATGTATGAACTGGTATTGCAAAAAAACCCCTCCAAACCACCAACAAAAAAAAACCCTAAACCAGTCTTATAGGATTATAATAATGGAAATTTTACCTTCAAATACTTAAAAAAATAAGAGTTGATCCATCTGTTTTTTAATGTCTTTTTTGTTTGTTTGTGGGTTTTTCTTTGGGTTTTTTTTTTTTTTTTTAGAGAGGGTAAAAAGTCAGTACAGACAAAGCCAGACCACCTTCATAAAACTATCAGCATATGCATTCCCTTCATTGGGGAGAACAGTCATTACAATGCTGAGACACTCTGGAATTTCACTGTGTGGAGGTGGTAGCACAGTCAGCTTAAATTATTTTTAGCCTCTCTAATGCAGCTCAGTCGCTGGCATTTGGACGAGCTTTAATTAACAGCTTTCCTGCTTTCTTTTCAGTTTGCTGAAGGGAAGGGTCGATGGTAAATGGAGCTGGAGATGATCACTGACATTTCTCTGAGGTCTTATATACAACCTTGATTTCCAAAATGATAAATACTTGACAGCTCCACTGATTTTTAGACATTCAAAGTTTCAAAAAGGGAGGAGATCATGTGATGAAGGTATAGAATTCAGACACCAGTGGCTTTTTCTTTGGCTTCCGATGCAATCTCAGGAAAGTAATCCAGGCCCAGCTATCTTCAGGTTCAAGATTTATTCTAACATTGTTTACTGAGCCTCCTTCTACAGGTAGTATGGAAGGGAGGAAGCATGGGTGGTAAAAGAGGGGGATGGGAGGATTTGTTCTTTAAAGATACCCATCTCTGCCCACTTTAGGAGATGGTGGATGAAGATTTTGGCGTCTGCATCCACAGTAATTTAAAATCATCCCTGAAGAGAGCAGACACACACTCTCTGCTCTTGTCATGTCCCTTTTGGCACTCTTCCCACTGCCTGTCTCCTGCAGGAGCAATCTCTACTGCAGGCAGAGATTTCATGACATGGTCTCCTCAGATGAGAACCTGAAACAGTGTATTTATCCTGAGCAGATTTCAGATATGATTGCAGAGTTCCAGCACCAGAGGTGGGAGGCAGCTAGAACACCCCTTTTGGAGTCAACTAGACATCCAGAGACATAAAGGAGTGGCAGATAATGTAGGTGAAGTAATACTTATTTCAAGCTAAGGTTTGCTCAGGACTCACTCTCTTTGATACCTCACTACCAGTACAGTCGTATCCCTATTTTTCCTGACTTTTTGTGGAAGCAGGTGAAACAGGGCTAGGGTACTTTCCCTGGCTCTGATGACACTTGCTGTGTCCATCCATATGTGAATCCTCCTGACCTCTAGAACAGAGAGGTTGCCCCCAAACTGCCTATTACCTACTAGAGTGTTATAGGCCATCTCCTGGATAGCAGCAGGAATTTTTTTTTTTTGGGGAATCATGCTAGATACCTAGCATAGATACCTAGCTAGATGGGCTAAAATCAAGTCATTGGCATGATGTTAGAATGTTTTTTACATTCCCAATGTAAGAAAAAAAAAAGTAATAAGCTCCAACCTTAAATGACTGGACATCAAGCCAGAGTCACTCAACTAGTTACAAAAGTTTCCAGACCCTTCAGCAGAAATCAGTGGGGAAGTTTCGCATTAGGCCTGTGCAAAAGCTCCTGTTACAGCACACAACTAAGTAGTGCTTTGTTTCTTTAAGTTTTACTGGGAAATTTTAGGAGGAAATTATAACCTGATAACTACCAGGGAATTTTAGGAGGAAGGAAAATAAAAGCTGTGTTTGCACAGGTTTGTGCAGTTGGAAACAGTAGTTTCACATGCCTCTGGCTCCTAACATTGGATTCCAGCTATTGCAGTTTGCTGCTTTGTCTTTTGGATTATGAATAGATGTAGGAACCTTTCCACTGACTGCTCAAAAAGAAAATATAAATCCTTCTTCTGACACAGTCCCATTCATTACCCTTTTTTACCTTCTTCCAGTGACATACCATTTCTTTGGTGTGCCTGTTCAGAAAGGGACGGTACTGGTAAGAAGAGATGGGGTTATGTGCGACTCATGAGCAGAAAAAGCAGAACACCCACCCCAAAAATATGAAATTGCCTTCCAGTTCTAACCTGGAGGGACTGTGCATAGAGAAAAAAAGACTACAGACAATATTCATTCATCTTTTGTGTTCACTGTATGAGGACTGTTGTCATTGGTGCCAGTCTGTCCCAGCTGAGTGATATGCATTTATCTGCTTGGAATTGAGTCTACCAAGGCATTTTATGCAGCCTAGGTCACCAAATGAACATCTGGTGAAAACAGAGCCTTTATATCCTGAACCAAATTTAAGCTAGAACCTAAAGTAAAGCACTTGTTATCCCATTATTAATTCCCTCAAAGTCAAACAAGACCATTACATGTCCCTTTGGTGCTCTCTTTGCTTTTAGAACTGTATTCTATTCTTCTTCTGGCTGAATTTCAGCATGTTCTAGGCCTTTGATAATCAGACTTGTCATACTTCATCGTCTTTTGGATCAAGGATAGAAGTGTGAGCTTTTCCACTGACTGCACAAAAGGAGATGTTGACCCTTATGACACAGTCCTTTCTTCCCTTCTTTAACTTTCTGACATAAAAAACCCCTTGTGAGTGATATTTCTTGCTTAGTTCTGTCTTTGAACCAGGTTACCTCTTCAACTGGCTGTACTGGATGACAGTGGGTAGCAGCCATTTCAGATGAAACCCTGTCTGTTTCTTCTCTAACAATAAAGATTCAAAGTATAAAATCAAAAGTTTTTGAACTCAGACTGGCTGTCCTCTTTTCCTTTTCTGTTTTGGTAAAAGTGATTGCCAGAGCTTTTTGTACACAATTGTAGAGGTTCTTTCTTGACCACCACCCAGCACTTGTGCTCATTTTGGCTGTAGAAAGATTACCCAGCCTACAGGTGACTGATGCTGACTGATGTTTGAAAAACAATCTTCTTATAGCCTGGAAATTTGGGTTGTTTTCATTTTTGGTAATTTATGTATGTTTTTCCAAACATTAAAGTAATGAAGGGGAAGATAATTTACAACAGGATTTTTTTGTTTTGTTTTGTTTTTTAAAGATCAAAAGCTTCACAGATGCTGAAACTATTAATTAGTTTTAAACCCCTGGTTGTGACAGATAACCTTGACTTGTCATCAGATGAGGAGCATTTCCGTATTTTGGAGCAGTAAAGCCAAAGAAAAATTTGGCACTAACTTGTGTTATTTTTGTACTTCTGGATCTGAGTTTTGGGGATCTGAAAGAACTATTCTACCTTTACTAGATCTTAGCTTGGTCCTGAGCAATGTATAACTGTCAGTCACTGGTAGAATCTCAACAGCTCATTGTTGTATACTTTGGTGTGATGGCATGATTGAAGACAGGAGTGACACTCAAAACACTATTTTACTTCAACTGGCTGGACCCCAAGTGGTTATCTCTGACCTTGATTTGGGTTATATCTTAGGACCAGCATAGCAATGGGGCTAGGACATGGTGAGCACAAGATTCTCTCCCAACCTCCAATGAGTTGGCTCTATTCTGAACCAAGTTTGTAACATTATATTTCATGGCTGCTCTTCATGAATCTCTCTTCTAGGAACTTCTTCAGTTAAATCCTGAAAGCTTTTAGGATCCAAAGCACTTTGCAGCAAAACCATAATATTCACTACTCATTTACATTCTTCAGAGTTACTTCTGGTAGTAAAGCTGTGATGGTAAATTATGCTGTAGGGGGTTGGGAGCACTTCTGTGTATACACAAAGAAATATACTTCTTCACTGACCATCTCTTGATTTTTGGAGAATTATCGCTTTCACATGGATGGATCAAAGTCCATTCATCTCTCCCTTCCCATTTCAAGGTCAGTGGACAGATTCATATGGAGGATGCATACCTGGACTAACCTGCTTCATACATAAATTTCTACTTTATCCTATTTTCTCTCAAGAAGCATGGACTCACACATATTTTGTCTCCTTCACAAAGAACAGAAAGACTTCATTTCTTCCAGGTGTCTGTCTCCAAACCTGTATCAGGCAACAAAAGTCTTTCTTTTGGCTTTAGGAGGTCTTGAGTAAACTGTATACCCCAAATCCTAAAAGGGATCTTGAGGTTGACATTCTCAGCCTCAGAGCACCTTAAAATCAGTCTCCCAAGAATTCACCTTGCACACTGAAGTGCCTGTGCATTAATAGTTAATTCTACTTAAATTCAGAACACTTGGGAAAAGTTAAGTGCCTTAGGTGGGTACCCACTTAGTGGAAAAATATCTGAGCCAGCTCATTGGGAAAGTTGGCATGAAACACACTCTGTGCCTTGGATTTGGGGAATTCAGAGAAATAGGTATCCAAGGCAAGAAACTTTCTTTTGGCTATACATCTCTGAATCAGACATTTGGGCATGGATAGTGGGAGCAGTGTTTTCACACCTGGGAGCAGAGGAGCTGCCAACACTCATCTTTACATAATGGCCCCGTGGTTACAGCATTGTCCTGGGAAGCTCAGAACTGGAGTTGCAGGGCACTTTTAGCCTGAGAAAGGTTTAAACCTGCTCTTCCCATAGCCCTGCAGCATGTTTTACCCAGATATACCTAACAACTATGCAGGGTAGTGAGAAGGAAAATCTACCCTTTCTGTCAAAAACAGGCCATGGGCAACCAGTGATGGGGCCAAAAGGAAAGCAGACCTGAATAAATGTATATTGTGGTTTATCATGTAGGAGGTTTAGTCAGGAAAAGGGAGTAGCGGATTCAGGGCTCTGCTTTTCCAAACTGTTTGATGCAGTTGGTATTCAGCAATTGTTTGCTAAATGCATAAGGAACCCCAAGCTGTCCTTTATTAAGCTGTCCCCTCCGGAAAAAAAAAAGGTGTACTTGCAGTAAGGTGTTCTGGTTGCTCAGCCAGCTGCTAACTAATTACTAAATACCTGCTACAAGTTGCTGATATATAGCCAAGTAATCATAACATATAGCAAAGTGGTTCAAAGCTGGTTCAAAACTATGGTAAATCCATCTTTAGGATGAGATCAAATCTATTGTGGTCATCAAGCAAATAAAAGGGCAGATTTCAGATCTCTATTAAGTCATATACTCTTTGGTGTCTATAGTGCAAGTGAGCACATGAAGCTAATGTCTATACTTATGATCCAGACAATGGAGTTACAGTCAGTATAACCCATGGAGCAGAGGGAGCCATTCAGCTTGTCCTTAAGTAGATACTTAGGTCAGCAGAACTCCAGTCTTTCCTAACTTCACTGTGTAGATCTCCAACTCACTTTTTCTTCTCTTTTGTGAATATCCTGCCAAAATCACAGAATCACAGAACATTAGGAGCTGGAAGGGACCTTGAAAGATCATCTAGTCTAACCCCCCTGCCAGAGCAGGATCACCTAGATTAGATCACACAGGAATGCATCCAGATTGGTCTTGAATGTCTCCAGAGGAGGAGACTCCACAACCTCTCTGGGAAGCCTGTCCCAGCACTCTGTCACCTTCACAGTGAAATAGTTTTCCTTATGTGAAATAACCTGAATAGCAGCTTCTTCTAGTTGATTACCCAAGTTATGAAAAGACTGAATCAGCTTCCTGCTTAGAAGACAGAGTATTTGCTAGGATTTCCTGGATCAGCTCAGAGGGAGAAATGCATTCCCCAAGAGACTTATGGTTCCATATTACCACTGAGAAAACCAAACACATGACAACTGAAGTCGTAAGGTTAGCATCACACTTATTGGTAGAATTTCTTCCTCTTCTGGCAGAATGAAGAGGGCTTATGCATTCCATATAGTAGCAAAATGAACCTAAATGTCACATAGACATCATCAATAAACTTTTAATGCAGGTATAAATCCCCAGGCTTTGAACTGGAGGGGCTAAAGGCGAACAGAAACAATCAAGTATATATGAATGGTTCACACAGAAACTCACATTCATGTGAGATATAAATTCTTTGTTATCTTATTTTTAAATGCATATCAGACTTTGGACTCAATTTTGAATAATCTGGGCGAAATAAAATATTGATTAATGATCAGATGAACAGTGTCAGTTCTTAAAGCACAAGGTTTGAAAAAACAGATGATGGAGTTAAAGCTTTCATGAGAAAACACATATGACAGGAAGAAGGTGAATATGCACAGGTGGCAAAGTCTGATGTTTCTTAGCTTTGGAGTGTTTCACTTCAGTGGCTTTTCTAATGCTCTTTTAATGTTTCTGTTCAAGCATGGATGGGCACTTATGCATGTGCATGTGGAATAGAACAGAATAGGCATAAATCAGTTCTTTTTCCCTTGCAGGTCATAAAAAAACTCTGTAAACACTGAATGCTGTTGTAAAGACTCATGGATTAACTTCCAGAAATGCTTTGGGACATATTTCCAACAACAGTTTTCCACAGATGTTCAGAGGGATAGCTCTAAAGTGTAGCCATGGAACATGTCATGTGCTAAAAGTCATGTCCAATGTTATTATTTTTTATTTCAGTTTGTATGTAAGAAAAAGTTTGTGATACATGGACACACAAACATTACCTTTCCCAGTTCCCCTCTTCCTGAATTAAATGTACAGTAGATGATAAAACCATGCACTTTGTTTCTTTTTAATTTTAGTGTCTCTTGATGTATTGCTCATGAAGGCAAGACAGAACAGTTGGAAAAAAAACCAAAAACAAAAGCAAAAAGAAGGAAGAGTCCTTCACATTAAACTTGTTTTTAATTTGGTAAAAAAATAGAAATTGAACCTGAAACAAAAAGTAGGACAAATATCAATTTTGGCAGAAATTGAACAAAATCAGAAAACTTAAAATGTGGAACATCAAAAAAACATTTAATTACCAAGGTTGATTATCACAACAGACCTATTGAAATTAAGTACAGTCTCTGTAATGAAGTTGTTGATCCTACATTGATGAATATCTTTAAAACTAACTGGAATATAACAACATTTCAAGCTCACTTTGGATTTTATGTCACCTAGAGCCATACTCAGAATTGTCTATCATATCATGATCTGCCATAACTAAGCACAAAAGTACTGGAATGGAATGGAAAAAGGAAGAAAGAAGAAGGAACAAGAAACATGAAGAAAGGGCAGGGAAGGAAAAGATGACATAAATCTAAACCTGAATACATAATTCAAATGAAATTTCTTAGAATCAGAGTGGTTGAGCTTCCAACCAGGTTGAGGTTATGTGTGTGTAAGGATATGCTTGAAAAAATATCAACTGCTGACTCTTTTTGTGGTGCTGAGCATCCCAATGTGTCAGCCAACCCTGGTGCTGCTGTTCCACCACCCGGACTAGGCTGCAAGATGATGCAGGGTCTACAAAATAAGTAACAGCACGCCTCTTTGGCAGTGCTGAAGCTTGTTTTGTCAGAGCAAAGCAGAAGGGATGGATTTCCCTTCAGGTATGTCATATGCTTACAGGGATTTATCAGAAGCAGAGGGCTAGCAGAACAGGTGACACAAACACAAAGTTGCTGTCATTTCTGTCATTAGCTGGCATTACAAACAGCAGATGCAACAGAGGCCAAGAATTAAATGGGCAAGGGAAGGGATCCTCCTTTCTGCAAGAGCCCTGCAGCCCTTCCTTTCTGTAGGCTGTGTCTGGGAGCATGGTGTGAAGGTGTCTCACAGGACAGCAGCCCCAAGCACAGAATCACAGAATGTTAGGAGCCGGAAGGGACCTCAAAAGATCTAGTCCAATACCCTTGCCAGAACAGGATCACCTAGATTAGGTTGCAGTTAAATCCACTGGAGTAAATCCAGTTAACAGCTGGTCTCAAATGATGTTCCCCAGGGCTCAGTACTAGGGCAATTCTTTTCATTATCGTTATCAGTGGTCTGGATGAGGGGATTGTGAGTGCACCCTTAGCAAGTTTGCAGACAACACCAAGTTAGGAATGTTGATCTCCTGGAGGGTGGGAAGGGTCTACAGAGTGGTCTGGACAGGCTGGATTGATGATGGACCAAGGAAAACTCTATGAGGTTCAACAAGGCTGTGTGCCAGGTCCTGCACTTGAGTGACAACAAACCCAGGCAATGCTACAGGCTTGCGGAAGAGTGGCTGGAAAGATGACCAGTATAAAAGACCTGGGGTTATTTGTACATCCAGCTTAATATGAGCCAGCATTGTGCCCAGGTAGCAAAGAAGGTCAAAAGCATCCTGGCTTGTATGAGAAATAGTGTGGCCAGCAGAACCAGGGCAGTGATTGTCCCCCTGTGAGGGGGATTGGTGAGGCCACCTCTCGAGTACTGTGTTCAGGTTTGGGCCCCTCACTACAAGAATATTGAGGTGCTAGAACAAGTCCAGAGAAAGACAATGAACTGGTGATGGGTCTGGAGCACAACTCTTGTCAGGAGCAGCTGAGGGAACTGGGGTTGTTCAGCCTGGAAAAGAGAAGGTTGAGAAGAGACTTTATTGCATTCTACCACTACCTGAAAGGAGAGTGTAGCCAGGTGGGTATCAGGTCCTTCTCCCAGGTAATAAGTGATAGGACAAGAGGAAATGACCTCTTGTGGCAGGAGAGGTTTAGATTGTACATTAGGAAAAATATCTTCACTGAAAGTGTTGTCGATCACTGGAATGAGCTGCCCAGGGAAGTGGTTGAGTCATCATCCCGAAGGTATTTAAAAGATGTGTAGATGTGGTATTTAGGGACATGATTTAGTGATGGACTTGGCACTGTTAGATTAAGAATTGTACTGAATTATCTTAATGATCTTTTCCAATCTAAATTATTCTACTGTTCTATGATTCCTTCAAAGAAAATTGCAAGGTAGGTGTACACTTACAGGGGTAGGGAGGAAGGAGAAGAAATAGAATGAATGGAGTTATTCACAGTCCACAGAGTAATGCTGCTGTTTGGAGTCAAAGCCAAAATAGTTCTCCAACCTCCTCTAGCTAATTCATACCACTCCAAAGGAAGATTTAAACCAGGACTCTAATGTGGGAGCTTTGAATTAAGTCTAGAAGGGTTTCCTTCTCTTCAGTGAACATATAAGGATACAAACAAAACAGTGTTTTGATTTTGTCACCTCAGTGACACCTAATAATAAACTTCAGACATTCTTTGATTTCAATATCTAGACAGGTTCAGCTCATGTGAGTTTATGCTGCATAGCGTAAATCTCCATATTCATGTTCATCCCTTAGACATCCTTTTATAAACAGTGGACAGAAAGAGTAACTTCTGGGAATGGTTTAGCCCGTTTGACAACCTCATATTTAGTTGAAATAAAGTGTAAAATCAATGTATCCATATATATTTCTAAGAAACTTATGCCTCAGCCCAGCCTTAGTGTCTAAATACTGGCCTACTGATGCTAGAAATTCCCCTCATGATTAGATAATAAAATATAGCCCTAGAAAAACTCTGCAGAGTATTGTCTATTCTCATGAAATTTTTTGTATCTTCTTCAGCTTAACCTAGGAAAAAATGAGGAAGTAGAGTGAGGGGAGATGGAAAGCTTGTAAAGAGTTTCCTTATTCCAAAATCTTATTGTTTTTCCAATAAATTATTTTCTCCCACCAGGTTATGCCAACCTGTAGCCATAATATCAGTGTGTTTATCTTGGATGCAGTATGGCATTTCTATAACTACTCTCTGTCCAGTTTTTCAGATGATACACAAAATTGACTGTATAGAAAGCAATTCAGTCAGTATATCTCCAGAACTCTTCTCTCTCCTTTTTCCATTTTCTCTTTCCCTCATCTGAGTATGTGCCATATTTTTATACCAGTGTATACCAGATCAAACCATAGGATGGACATAAAAATCGTCAAAACATGGTTGGAATACCCTGTGTATTTGAGATCCAACTCATCCTGGTCAATCAGATTCCTGAGAAGTGTCAGCTTCTTTGAAAGCTTCTACCTTTTGGAATTGTAGGAAAAGATCTACCACTGTCCACTGCCTTGGAAAGAAATTGAGTGAATGTAGTAAATTGATATGTTGTCCTGGAAATTAGGCTACTATTCATTCTCCTGAAATTGAGAAAACCAGAGTTTCCTGGTTCCAGGCAGTGGAAAAACCAGCTGGTTTGGCATTGCTTCTATAATATTGGCAAGCTTGTTCTACAGGCTGTTTGCACCTACCATCAATAAAAGGCTAAGTGAAACTGCAAGCCATCTGTCTTTGATGTGACTCTGAACCCTGTAGAACATATCTTCCATGATGGTAACCATTAGACATCTTAGTCTTTGGGGGTTATGCTCCACCTGGGTGCAAGGTGCAAGTTTATTCGTCATACTTGTAGGTTGCACATAAGTTGTAAACACAGACATTTTACCATGACAGATATTTTAAGACCTTGGAGTGAGAACACAATCCAGAAAATTCCTCCTTTACCAGTTTCCTTGGATTCTGAAACACATACCACTGTGCCTTCTGTGACACCTTCAATCAGAAAGTTCTCAATACAAATTTGTCCATCATTTTCTGTTACAAATGTCTTCTGGGAAACTGTCAGGCTTAAAGCAATTGTTAGTGCCACAGAAGAATGAGAAATTGACTGCCAGTAACAGTGGGGTTTTTGTGTTTATTTAAACAAACTCTAGTTATCTTTAATGAATGAAAAGGCTACAGACAACTGCTCCATATGGGCCCTCACATTTTAACAACAGTTCCTTTTTCAGGTTTGTCTAGCCTGTGAGTATTTCCACAGAAGCATGTGACTTCAGAGAAGCCAGGACACTAACTTTATTTTTTAACAACTAGGCAAAGGAGATTACCAGGTACTGAGTATCTACTGCTTGGGATTTTTTGTTGTTGCTCTTGTTATATTCCTTCTTTTTCTTTTTTTTTTTTTTTTAAATTTTATTTTAAATGAGATTTATGCTATCATGTCAACATTTTCTACAGACCAAACATCGGAGAGATTTCTTCTTTGAAACCCTGGCACCAGTTGGTGGTGGAAACTTGGATCTTTCCCCCCTGCCTCTGTGCCACAAACCTGCAGATGCCAAATCTTGCATTTGCATCCATGACAAGTGTGCTGCCTTGCCAGCTTGTTTCACTGAAATTGGCTCCTGCTGGGAGGATCTGCTCACAAACTTGTTGTGCTGGCACCTGACCATTTTTGGGTACTATCTTTAACACAGCACATCTGTTGTAGGCACACATACTCTTTAACTGGCTCAAAGCACCACGTGACAGACTGTCCTATTTTATGGAAGTTATCCAGCCTTGACACACTCTTGGGTACACAGCTCTGCAATCCACAGTCTTGGTTACACTTGACAAGCCAGGCTGACATTAGCAATCTTGTCTCACTTCCCCCCCCACTTCCATGAGGAGTAATCACAGTTGCCTTCCTCATCCGTATGGCTAAAACACAAGGCTAAGTCATATGGTTGTCGAGTTTGAGACATATTGGGTCTGTTTGACAACTCCTTTTTTCAAGGCTCTCTAAATAGTGCAGAAAATTCCACTGCAATAAATTTTGAAAATGTTAAGTGTTTATTAACTGTGAAAGCTTTGAAAGGAAAGCGAAAATAAATGATTGTCAAGATTCTCTTTATTTAAACTACTGTAATTTCCTTGAAAATGGAAACAAGATCAGTGACAATAGAAAGGCTGGGAGATCCTTTAATTTCACTCTTGATTGTATCTGATTTGTATTATGGGAATTTGGGAAGCTTGAACAATTTATATTCATTATTCTTTAGCAAAGGGTCTTGATGGCAAGGATTGTTGATGTTAGAATTACTAATGCTTCTTCAGTGGTACTATTTAGCTGTAGAAGAGCAACAAGATGTTCATGTATTTCAGTCAGACTGAGGCCGAGAAGGCAAGGGAAACTGAGTCCACTAGTGCTGCAGGAACTTCAGACTGGACCTTCAGACTCTCTGACAGATCAACAAGACAGCAATTTAAACCATCCCCTGCATTAATGTTTCATCCAGATCACAGCTCCATTCAGATCTTGCCATACTTTTCCATAATTCTCCATATACTGAAAATTTCAGTACTTATTAATTACGTACACTGTGAAAGGACTGAAAAAAACACAAAGGGTGTCAGGAATATATTTGTTCAAGTGAAGAACTTCCAATAAAAAGAACTTCCAAACTACAAAAGAATTAGCTTCAATGTTGTTATAAAAAGAAGCTTGAAAGGTGGCATAATACATTTTGATATATATATATATATATATATACGAATAGAAAGTCACATAAATATTTATACACATGCACACACGCTGATACCTGTGCCAGGAGTTCATTTACTGTTCATCTACACCTTTATATGTCAGGTCACATATGCTTGTTGGTATAAATATGGAGTGTTTATATAGTAATGAAATAAGATAAAAGAAGACCTGTACCAGTGCTCATTTATGTATCATCATTCCTTTCTACCCTAGTCTATAAACCTTTCCTCTTCTCTGTCTCCTGACTTATTCAAGTTGTCCTCCAAATCCTTGTTTCACTTACTACTTATTACTTATTAGGAGAAAAATCTAGCCATATAAAAATCTCCTTTCCCTGTGTATGTAGGTTTCTGCCTCTGTGAAAGCCCTTGGAAAGCAAACTTATGTCCTGAAACAGTCCTAGACATCTCAAAATCTTTACAATCAATTGTCCTTCAGCCCTGCAGGGCAGGAAAAGGGAGAGCCACGCTTTTTTCTCCAGAGGTCCTTTGCACTTGTTTCTAATCCATGAAGAATCCAGTATTTTTAATTTAAAGGCTGGACTATTTTAATGTTTCAAAAAGCTGTCCTTGAACCATATGTGAGAATGGAGTTTTGCTGCTTCTCTGCTTTCCACTCAGTACATTAAAGTAACCATGACATGTTTCCACTACAAGGACATCACAGAATCACAGAATGTCAAGAGTTGGAAGGGACCTCAAAAGATCATCTAGTCCACCCCCCCTGCCTGAGCAGGATCACCTAGATTGAACCACACAGGAATGTGTCCAGATTGGTCTTGAATGTCTCCAGAGAAGGAGACTCCACAACCTCTCTGGGCAGCCTGTTCCAGTGATCTGTCACCCTCACGGTGAAAAAGTTCCTCCTTATATTCACATGGAACTTCCTTTGTTCAGCTGAGACCCTTTGCCCCTTGTCCTATCACTGGCCAACACCGAGAAGAGCCTGGATCCATCCTCCTGACACTCAAAAGTCTCAAAGGAAAGGCATTACCAAAATTAATCCTGTTTAATTTAAAAGAGAAAAAGGTTTGTGGTTTTTGTTTGTGTAGCATATTCCTAACATTTTTATGTTAGGAGAAATGTGAAGGAAAATGTAGTGGATTATATTGCCTGAGAAATAGGTGGTAGAGTACTAGTGGAGGTTTTGGAGAGCAGGGTAGGTAAGAAGCTGCCCAAAGAGCTTGGATATATTTGATCTTGTATTTTGATGTCCTATTGAAGAGTAAAGCAGAGGTCCTCATGCAATCCTGTTCAGCTCCACCTCCTACAGGTTCCATGTAGGTAAAAGAAGTAGAGTTACAAACATGACATTCAATTTCCACTGTAATGTCATGCTTTATCAGGGCTTTGTTTCTCCTGAGTTATCTAACACAGTCTTGAAGAAAAACGTGATGATATGCTCTCTCTCCATATGTTTCAAAAAAGTGCTTGCATATAATGTGTCTCTGTGTCTTAGTAAATTTGACACAACAGACATTATCTATGCTTATATTCTTGTCTTAAAAGAAAATCAATGACATTATGTGCACGAACAAACAGAAATATTTTGAAACTATTGTCCAGGTGAAATCATAATTTTACAGAAAACATAATTCATATTTGACTTGGTGAACTCCAATGTGACTTCTTACTTTGCAAGATGCTATTGATCTAGTTGTTTTCATATTCTAGTTTGGGTCAATAAGCCCATATTCATCCCACCCAACTTGAAGTACCTAGGCAAGATCTTTGTGGCAACAGAGGCTTCTTCTGTAGTCAATACAAAGAATAAGTATATTCATAGGATGACTTAGATGTTGGGTGGGTTGGGTGATTCTCCTGAGATTCTCTTCTTTCCTTCTTCCCTGACTATCAGAGTAGATCAAGTACAGGATAAATCTGCACCACAGATCCTATAGGAGAAGAATCAGGTCTACAAGGAATTGTCTTGATGACAATGTGAAAAGTAATTCCACCTCTGTGTCCATCTATCTACACTTTAGGCAGAAAGGACCTTGCAAGATGGACCTTGTAAGAACTGCCTCCAGCTGTGTGACTGTCCAGCTGTGATTCCAATACAGAAGGGAAAGGGATATTGACAGCCTTGTCTGAAGAAACAAGGCCTCAGAGAGTGACTGTCCTTAATGTTCTTTTTCATGGCATTCCCCACCTTTCATAGTCAGATGGAAGATTCTCCCAAACCTCACATGAAATATTTTTGTGCACAAGCTGTGACACAGCATGGAAAGATCAAAGGCTGCTGTCTGACTGCCCATCTTGGTTGCTGCTAAAAAAAATTTCCAGGTGCAGAAAATATCTTTAACCCTTTCTTCAGCCTGTTTATTAGAGGAAAGATTTGTCTTTCTAACATTGATTTAATCCAGAGGTTCAGTAGGTTGTGTGAGAGAAAGATATAGGGTGAGGGGATTGGCTGTTAATTTCTTTTGCTTTAAAAGGAAAATCCTTGGGGACTCTAAAAAAATGCAGAGCAAATAGTGAATATCAGGCCAAAGCAACACCATGTTGTCAAATACAAACATGATTTATAGGTCTACTTCTATATCATCTATTTCTCTGTGTGTGCCTATCTCTGATCTCTCTACTATCTCTGCATATTACTAACACAAAAATTCCCACTGTTCTGCTAAGAAACACCAGGTACCATCATCCTTAGAAATCACAGAAAATTGTGCTGGGAATGTCAACTGTACCATCCCCTGATCTAAGACAAGATCAACATCACTTATCTGTAATAATTCATCTGTAGTTTTCCTACTGAGTGTAGCCAATGTTGTCACTCACATTAATGCCCATGTCAAGAACCCCAAAGACTTTAGTGGGCTGCAATATCTCAGAAACTACTTATTTTGCCTTGAATGGGATATGTTAACAGCAAGGCCTTTGTTTTCAAAGCACTGCATAACCATTTTATCCCTGAGTGGAATCAGAACCAGAGAGCTGTCATTTCATGATGCAGAAGCATCTCGTACTGATGTTTCAGTCACTATGACTTCATATCCCACCTGTGGTCTTGCATCCCATTCTGCAGTCCTCAGTACAAGAAAAACATGGACCTGTTGGAGCAGATCCAGAGAAGGACCATGAAAAGTCATAGGACTGGAACACCTCTGATATGAGGAGAGGTTGAGAGATGACTCAACCACGAGAAGAGAAGGCCTTTCAATATTGTGGCCTTGAAGGGGGCCTAGAAAGAAAAGATTAAGAGAGACTTGTTATCAGTACTTGGAGTGGGAAGACAAGAAGCAGCAGCTTTAAGAAGGCAGGTAGATTTATGTTGGATTTAAGGAAGACATTTTTACAGAGATTGGTGAGCCATGGGAATAGATTTCCTAGGAAAATGGTAGATACTCCATCCCAGAAAAGTGTTCAAAGTCAGGTTGTATAGGGTCTGAGCAACCTGGCACGGTGAAACATATTGCTTCCCATGGCATGATGGTTGAACTGACTGATCTTTAAATGTATCTTACAACACAAACCATTCTATGATTCTGTAATACTTAATTCTGAAGTAATCCAGTCCATATAATTTGTAACATTAGAATAGCATAACTAAATATGAATACTTTGTAGTACTGAAATTGCATTGTCTGCAGCAAAAAAAAAACAAAAAACAAAGCCTTGCAGGAATTTAAGAGAAAGATGACCATGAAATTCTGAGTCTGACATGTTGGATTTCACACGAAGGAAGACTGAGTCTATCTCGTAGATGTTCTTCAGTGAGTCTGTGAAGTCCAGGACAGAGAATTAGTGTGACACAAGATCCCCAAATTTCCTTTCCATCTATACAGATATTTTCCTGTATGACTCTGTAACAACTCGTTTTCCACTTTCTACCTGTACTTTTCTCACCATTTGCTTTATATCCCTGTTTACATAATGTACCCTTTGAGGCAGTTTAAATCCTCCTCAGATTTCACCTCTGCCTAGGACACATTATGTTCTCATCTGAGCCATATAGATACCTAGGTGTGGGTTTATTATGAGGAATGGAGAGGGCTTTTAGAAGCCTTGCCTCACTATCTTTTCCGCATACCATAGCGTTGGGTGTATGTGTCAAAGAAGCATGTTGTGGGAGGAATGTGGTGGAACTAGAGAGAAGCAGTAGTGTTGCAAAACATCTGTCAGCCAATTTCAGCCAAAATTTGACAGATGGGGTACAGATTGCAAGGATGTTACAGTCTTTGAGTTTTATAAAACTGAGTGGCCAGACTGAGGAAAGACATACTACTACTAACCACTATAAAGAAGGCTCAATGAAATCTTAGTCATTAACAGTAACAGATAATCAACAGAAGAAAGAGGAGCTCTGAATTTTGCAATCATTCACAGGTCTGGATTAGAACGTTCAGTAGAAAGCAGTTATATTGGACAATAGGTCAGACCTTGAATTTGGAACACACAAACATTTCCAAATTCAGGAAAGAAAGGATGAAATCAAGTCCTCAATAACAAGGACAAGAAAAAAACCCAGATCTTGGGGTGCTTTCTTGAAACAGAAACTTGGTACTCTTGAACTCCAGAGCCCTAACCAATTATAGATGTGATATATCTGTGTCTAAAGGACAGTAGCCCCCTTTCTAAGATTTAAACAGATTCATTGCTTTATCCTGTATTTGTGCACTCACAAAAAAGACTGCGTGAGTCAACTGGTGGGAATTTTTTCTTTTGTGCTAAACCAGCACTTTTCTTTCTCTTTAACACTAATAACTCAGGCCCTGTGCCTCTCATTTCATAACCCAAAGGTATGGAAGCCCTACTTGCATTATGCTCTGTCAGCTGTGTCACAAAAATACTGATTTAATGCTTTATTTTCTCTCTTCTGCATTTTTCCAATAATATCTGGATAAGAACTGCTACAGGTGCTCTCCCATATTTAAATTTTTCTCTTTTCAAGAAAATGCATGAGCAGCTTCAAGAGCAGCTAAGCTCAAGAAAAAAAACCCAAACAAATAGAGAGACAAAAAAAAAATTCCATCCTCTGGTCTTTAATAATTGTAATAATAAAGAAATGGTCGCAGCACCCAACTTGACTGAGATCAAAAAGCATCCGGATGATGCCCTCAGTTCCCTACTCTGACTTAGCTGTCCCTGTTTGGAGCCAGGAATTGGACTTGATGATCCTTATGGGTTCCTTCCAACTCTGTTCTAGGGTATTCTATGATAAGAAGAAATTCTGAAGCTCTCAGTTTACAGTTTTGTAGGATTCTAATTTGGCAAAGTATTTTTTTTTCCTCTAAAAAAGGTCATTGCTTTGTCCCTCACACCTGCATATGTGAATGGGATGGGAGAAAAGGGATTAGGTGGAAGGGTCCCATGAGGGTTGTTAGGATGAAAACTGTTGATTTTAGAAGTCCAAGATTGTCCCACCTAGCTGTGTTCTCGATGTACTCATTGGGCGAACTGCTTTTTATTGGAGATGTCAGGGGTTTATCACTGAAAAATACTTAGAGAAGACAGCATTTTGGAAATGGAATGTAGGCAACAAAACTATTAGTCAATCCTGTTCATAGTGTCTTTCCTGGGCCAGGAATATAAGATTAGGAAAAATAATAATAATATGAAAAAAAACAGTTTGTTTCATTACATTTCTTATCTAAAGGTTAGACAACAAATCATACTTTTGACATATAGCATAATACTTTGCCTATCATGTACCTCCCCAACATGTAGGGTTTCTGTTACCCAACATGCTTTTTCTTTCTCCTGATGGAGATCCTCTTAGAAATGGGATTGAAGGCAAGGACATTTCAGTATTTATTTATTCAGTATATGAAGGACATTCAATTTGCTTTTTGAATCCTACACACACACACACATGCACACTAAGTTCTGGTTGACATTTGCAGAGAGAATTATTCCCATCAGTTACCAACTTGATCATCATCCCTTCCAAGCACACCAACATGTGTCAATGTCTCAAGATCACATGAATCACTCCTTTCTCTTCACAACTACATAGCTTTCCTAGGGTAATAATCACTGTAAGTTAATATTTATAAACTAGACCAGGAAAAAACCCTTCAATAACACATATTTTAGTATCTGTAAGCAACACAGAGTCTGTATCACATACATTGTGAGCTGCTTGGCTGTAAAAGGTGCTGGTGGTCAATAGCCATAGCTTGAGAACTAAAGTAGAGATAAATAAAGTCAATGCTGATTGCCTCTGTGTTTTCTAATTAAGGAGCATCTGTGACTCATGATGGAGAACAAGAGAGTACAGGAAACAGACATGGAGAATTTCCTGAGAACGCAAAATGAGGGGTGATATTAAAACTACTATTAAATGTCAAATGAAAAAATGTCAAAATGAAAAGCAGTAGATGCACCATCACTGAAAATCTTTTCATTGCCTTCATCAAGGACAAAGATAAGAGATGATATTGTCATAAAGAAGATGCCCAGAAATGTCTTCTATCTCTGTACTCAAACATCTTGGACTAAAGAACCTGATAGCCTAAATATTTCTGCTTTTTGACTGAGGTAGCTAATTCTCTATGTAACATTTGCCATGAACAGAAATCCTTTGTGCATTTCACTGACTTTACTCAGATTAACCCTATCTACCATTTGCCCCCTGAAGTCAATATAATATGACATCTCTTGAAAATATATAGTAATTATAGAGTCTTTGATTTGACACTTTTGAGGAAAAAAAAAGTAAATAAAAATAGTTTCTCTTACTATCATAGGTGTCTTTGAAACATAAATTAGAATTTCTTGTCCTAATTTGCCGTTGACAAGTCTTAGAGGCAGAGTTAAGACAAAATTCTTGAGCCAGCAAACTTGCTTCTACAAGTACAAAGGAATTTAAAGAGTGGCCTCGGGAAGAAATGGATGTAGCTGTCAGTCACATGAAAGAATTTAGAAACAGAATGCAATGCTTTGTCAAATGGTGGGATTCAAATGTAACGGCATGTCGTTGACCCTGGTGCTCGGCAACACATATTTCAAATCCCTGAAGATTAATAGGGAAGATGGTTACAGCCCTCACAACAGCTGCTGGAAAGTGTTCCTATCTCACATTTTAATTACATGTATTTATACAGTAAAAAAGTCCTAAATGCAATATAGCCTGTAGTATGCAACAATTTTGAACATTTATGAGATTCAGGCAATTAAGAGTCTAAACTTTCAAATGTTTCCAGATGGCACACTGATTAACAATTGTGCGAATTTAATATTTGTTTAAATGTGCTGCTCTGTAAAATATTTTTAATAGTACATGAATGCATTGAAATGAATCTAGGCACAAGTTTTCTTCAAGCACAACTTGCCTCATTGCCTGAAGAAGTGGAAATCTCATTAGCTGATTATATAGACCAAAAGCAGTAGCAAAGCGGTGGTAAGAGATGAAAAAGACGAAAAAGAAGCCAAGCTATTTCTTAACTAATGAATGTTTCTCCTTTCTCTTCCGACTCAGGTCCCACGGTATTCATGCAGGCCACTTGCAGCATCAGTCTCACAGTTCTTGCAAGTGAACCTACTAGCAAGGACATTTCCTTGGGGCTAGCAGCATTATGAATGTTGACATCAGTTGCATATAGCAAATTGAAAGTAAGGATCTACACTACAGTTTTGCTCTTTAAGAAAGCACCTAACCTTTAGTGCTTTCAAGGCTGTTAAATCACTTTAATTCCTTAAATAATCTCTCTACATCTTCCTTTGATATTTCCAAATCTTCCACATTTGTATTGGCTTTTTCTGCTGAAAATTTGAATCAGTGCAACCCCCCACCCTCCGCTAAAACATTTATTTTTTTGCATGAAATTAATTCTAGCAGAGAGAGACCTACTGATGATGATGGCAAGCGTCAGCTATGCAGCTACGGTTTTCAGAAATTTTTGTAGGAGTTTATGGTCTAGTTAGTTCATATGTTTGATTCTAACACGAGGGTTTGAAAGAAAAGGAACAGCCTGAAAACTCAATATGAGAAGCCTTGTAAATCTTTTACTCTAAAATATAAAAACCTGGAACTATATGTAATCTTTAAAAATCTGTTTTTTGAACACATTGAGGAGAAACTGTTCTCTCATTTTGTGCAAAACTTGTAATACATGCAAAAAACATATACACAGAAAACAAGATTTATCTTGCCTGCCATCTGAGATCTGAAAGCTAATTGTCTGAGTCCAGAATGGAGTGATGCAGTAACTTCCTTTGAGAATCAGTGGAGAAAAAGACATATTTCCAAAGCTAAGTTTTTTTCCCCATCTTCTACATCTGGTAGGAGATGGACTGCTTTCTGAAACACCTCTTGTTCTCCACATTTGTAAAAAGGAGCCTGGTATGACTACTTTAGATATAGGTGCTTCTAGATGCTTAAAGTAGGTGAGATGAATCCCTGTAACAATGGACATATTTTATTCTGAAATTCAAAATAAATATTATAAATTTCAAAAATAACTCTTTTTCTGGGTCAGTATCAGCAGTGACTAGGAAAAAAACCAATGGAAACATACATATTTTGGCAGAAGTGCTCCAGCTCTCACTCCTGACTTTCAACCTTAATAAAGCTATTTCAACATACCTTCTTTCTGAGGTACATTTAAAACTATTAGCTATGCCTTTTCCCTTTCTTTTCCTCTGTTCCTTTTTCCCTTGGGTTACTTATGCAGGTTGCAAAGCTGGCAACATTCACACTGGAGCAGTTTTTGAAATTCTACATAATCTTCTGGTTTTGAAATTAAACAAAGGGAGATTATTCATCTCTAAACCTGTGAGGAAAGAGAATGTAACCTTAAAAATTAAAATAGCGAACTGAAATTGTGTGAAATTGTTTTAATAGATCCAGAAGAAACAATGGAAACCTACCCCTAGGCACTGGTTCCCCAACACCTGTAAAGGAAATTTATGAAGTAGATTATGTGGTGTGCTGTGTATGATTTTAAGGACTGTGTTATGAGCTCAGAAACAAGAACAGACCATCTCATAATTTGTTTCCAAGTGGGAAAATACACAATAGGAAAAACTATGAGAAACAGCCATGGCAAGATGATCTATGAATGATGACTAAATGAAAGAGTACCATGTTTTCCTTTTGTTTGTCAGTGGCTTAATGGAACAGGATGGACCTGAGAATAGCTAATTGATTTAGAGTGCAGAGTCTGGACATTGTACTTAGCTTTGCAGTTTCCCTGACACCTTGGATAAGTCACTTGGCTCTCCTGTTTTCTTTTCAACCTTCTTGACTGCTTGGGTTGCAAACACAATTGATGGAGACAAGATATTTTCTCTATTTCATTGGACACAGTCTTGCACAATGGTGCAACTGATAAAAATGCCTAACATACCTGTGATGCCATTTGGTAGGCTCTGTTTGGTGGTGTAACTGGACCCTTGAAGACCAATTTACTTCCTTCTCGACTGGCATTGCATTTGGCAAAAGTTCAAAAAAAAAAAAAAAAAAAAAGAAAAAATTTGGCTCCACTGCTCATTGAATCATTGTGTTAAGGTAGTATTAAATGAGCAAGAAATTTTACCTGCTGTATAATTTTACTACAAATTGTGCATCTGATTTCCTTTTAAATGTCAGTGGATACTGATTTTGTTTTTCTCTTTGTTACAAGAGAAGTGAGCTTTTCTTTTTCAGCAGCAGTCACGAAGACAAAATTTTAAAGCCAGTGTTAACTTATTCAGAGTAGTTAGTGAGGGAGTGAGAAAGGAACGAAAAAGATGCTCTCAGCCTCAGAAGAAGACACAACTGTTCTGAGTTACTTGACAGAGGGAAAGCCTGTTTCGAATACAACCTCTCATATAATCATCATGGAGTCCTGTTAAAACTTGTTTTTTACAAAATTATCTTAAAGATAGCACTACTGAAACAGTGATTATATCTATTACTATACATCTAGACAGTACAGAGAATCTTGGGAAGAAAAAAAATTACATAAAGTTATTTCCAGGAAGAAACAAACACTTTTCCAATGTAGCAATGTAATTAGCATAGGCTTGCATATCTGAATTCTAATGAATTCATTCCTATTTTTTAGTGTTTTATCACCACTCCCTTTTCCAGATCCTTCATGTGATATATTAGTCTGTTTGGATTTGATAGGCAATAAAAACAGACCAGTCAGTCTGTTAGTTCTATAACCCTCTTGCATTTAAGAAACAATATAAATAGCACAAAGACAGAGGGAGAAATCAATGTGTCAATTATTTATATAGAAAAAAGTCTACCTAGTAAAATGAAATTGCTTAGTTCCTAAAGGGCAGAGATGAACTTTTTTGGCTGCTTATGCAGAAATGTTATAAATATTTAAATGTAAATACTAAAATCTTTACATGCATAAATAAACATGAGATTGATATTACACACACTACAGAAGCAAAATATGACAACTGCTGCTTCTTCAGGAAAATGGATATTTCCTGTGACTGAATTGAGAATAAACTCAAAGCTAATAAGATACCTCACATACATTTTGATTCCACACTGCTTCTAAGCAAAAAAATTCCCTGGGTTGGTCTTTTTAGAAAAGGTCTGAAGACCTCTCTGGAACAAATATTTACGATGAAGCAAAACCAAGTTCTGATCTCTTTAAACATGGGATACTTGGCTCACCATGAGTGTAGCTGAAGGAATTTGAAGAGCTAGTGAAATAAATGTTATCACCTACTTGGTCCATCATCATGCTACTTATTCCGAAAAAAAAATGGTTAACTGGGCTGAAGGTCAGATCAGTAGTTTAAGAGGTGGAGATTGTATGAAGAACGAAGTGGTGGTCTCCTGACTTTTTCTTTGTCTCCCACCTTAGGACTCAGAATCACAGAATCACGAAATGCTAGGAGTTGGAAGGGACCTTGAAAGATCATGTAGTCCAACTCCCCTGCCTGAGCAGGATCATCTAGATTAAATCACACAGGAACGCGTCCAGATTGGTCTTGAATGTCTCCAGAGAAGGAGACTCCACAACCTCTCTGGGCAGCCTGTTCCAGGGCTCTGTCACCCTCACAGTGAAAAAGTTTTTCCTTACATTCAATGGAGTTGATGAAAACATTCCTGTTCTCCAGCTTGGACCCATTGCCCCTTGTCCCATCACTGGCCATCACTGAGAAGAGCCTGGATCCATCCTCCTGACACTCACCCTTGCCATATTTATAGACATTAATGAGATCACTCCTCAGTTTTCTCTTCAACAAGCTGAAGAGACCAGGTTAGAGGAGCCTGCTCTGACTCATGTTCCATGTTGTGGCAGAGGTGATGGTCACACTCCCTTGCTGTGCCATGTGACCTGACTGGCTGCTGCCTTCTGGTTTAAGCCATCATGAGTCAGTTTATGGTCACCCAGATGTATGAGGTACGCCTTGGCAGAAGGAGTCAGGTTCAATCTCATTAGCATTATTTTACCAGGAGGTTTGCTTTTGAACTTGGTTTGTGCATGTGATTGAATGAAACAAGTCATGGGTCAGTTAGAGGTCAGTCCCATATTGCAGGTAAGTGGAACAGCCTGGCTTGTAGTCACTTGCCTAAACTCCCTTTCCCTCCAGACAGGAGGGAAAAGCAGTGTCCAAACTGCCCGTAGGGAGTAGTCCATGGCATGTGCAAATCTCCTAGGCCATGCCCAGGCACAGTCTAGGAGAGTGCTAGCAAGTTCAAGCCAAACCCATGCAGGAAGAACAATCACACATTCTGGATAATTGGGGGATGGAGGTTGAGAACATGCTTTGGCTTTGATTTGTTTGTTGGTATAGACATAGCCTTTGTTCCCAGTAGAGAGTTATGAGGTCTTGAAGAACTCCATGTTTACGAAAAGACTCTAGAGACAGGCTCTGAGACTACAGGAAATTCTATCATTAGTCTCTTTTCCCAGAGATACATTTATTTAGGTCATTTTCCTTTGCTAACATGAACTCGTTTTGTGGTATATAACTTTTCTAGGCTCTTAATTCATATAGCCATCTGTATAGTTTTGCCAGCTGTACATGACTGTAAACATGCAGGATATGAAGATACTCCAGGAACACTAAATAAAGAAGCTCATTATTGCCATTTAACATTAATAATGGCACCAACAAAACAAAGTAAAGGCCTTAAAGAGGTCTTGAAATCACATCTCTGTCTTTGGTGTTGGTAAGTCACAGAGCTGAAACACGAGACCTCCCCAAGTGAGAGATGGAAAATATTCAGGGCTGTTGAGCACTCCATGGATTTTGACAGTGGCTCGGCAAAGAGCTATTTAGCACAGGTGTTTCATTATAGAATCATAGAATAGCTAGAGTTGGAAGGCACTCCCAGAGGTCATCTAGTCCAAACCCCCTGCAAGAAGCAGGGACACCTCCAACTAGATCAGGTTGCTCAGGGCCTCATCCAACCTGGCCTTGAACGTCTCCAGGGATGGGGCATCTGCCACCTCCCTGGGAAACCTATTCCAGTGCTCCACGACTCTCACAGTAAAGAAATTTTTTCTAATATGCAATCTAAATCTCCCTCCCTCTATTTTGAAACCATTACCCCTTGTCCTGTCACAACAGGCCCTACTAAACAGCCTCTCCCCATCTTTCTTGCAGGCCCCCTTGAGGTACTGGAAGACCGCTAGAAGGTCTCCCCGGAGCCTCCTCTTCTCCAGGCTGAACAGCCCCAAATCTCTCAGCCTGTCCTCATAGCAAAGGTGCTCCAGCCCCTTTATCATCTTCATGGCCCTCCTCTGGACACTCTCCATCTGGTCCATGTTGTTCTTATGTTGGGGGTTCCAGAACTGGACACAGTACTCCAGGTGAGGTCTCACGAGGGCAGAGTAGAGGGGAGAATCCCCTCCCTCGACCTGCTGGCCACGCTTCTTTTGATGCAGCCCAGGATGCGGTTGGCCTTCTGGGCCGCAAGAGCACATTGTCAGCTCATGTTGAGCCCCTCATCCACCAGCACTCCCAAGTCCTTCTCCTCAGGGCTGCTCTGGAGCCACTCTCCGCCCAGTCTGTAGTTCTGCCTGGGATTGCCCCGACCCAGATGCAGGACCTTGCACTTGGCCTGGTTGAACCTCATGAGGTTGGCACAGGCCCACCTCTCCAGCCTGTCAAGGTCCCTCTGGATGGCATCCCTCCCTTCCAGCGTATCAACAGCACCATGCAGTTTGGCGTCATCGGCAAACTTGCTGACACATCAGGGATGCTCATGGCATCCTATGCTCCTTAGACTCATGCCTCCACCTGTGCAGTGGACTGATGTCAGCAAACAGGACTGAAAAATCAGGTATACTGCAACGCTTGCAGGTTCCCAAAGTGCTCCAGGGCTTTTCTGACTTCATGTGAGCCAAGAAGCTCAATGTAAAAAAGCCACGTGTATACACTGCATGAGCATGGACACAATGCTGGATTAGGAAATACTCTGAAGTTACATTGTTTAGAGCTGGAGGGTGGCTTATGACCAGTTTGGATAACAACACCATGCTGAGAGATTCTGTCCAGAAGCCTAGGGAATAAGAGAATCCACTTAAAATACCAAGAGAAAGCTGTCTGGAAATTTTCCTGTGAAAACATTTTTTCCTTCTGAAAATGCTGAGTTGTTGAGTGTAGAATGTGTGGTGGAAAAACCAACTCATTCTAGTCTGCCCAAAACATACAAGAAAAGAATGGAATGTCCTTGTAAACCCAAAATACTCCATTTCAACCTTTTTTGAGAAGAGATACTCTGAATTTCTATTTTAAAACTAGTAATGAAATAAAAGTTTAACTATTGCCCTCCAGGATTACTAAAGTAAAATATTTTGCTCCATATGACTCCATGTCCCCATCATAAAAATAATTCCCTTTCCATTTATATATTTAAAAGTCACATCCAAACAAAATTTAAAACGTACTTCCTTTCTAGATTTGACTATACATCTGAATAGGTGCAAAATATCTAGTAGGGGAAACAGAAGTACCTGATTGGTTGAGTATATTATGTAGCATTGGGATCTGGTTACTTGTAGGTTCCAATTTCACTTTAAAAATAGAAACCGTTATCTTCCGACCCATACACAGAAAGCAGATACTCAGACTGGATCGGTTCCAAGGTTCTTTACACAGCTATGAATGCCTTAGTCATAACACAGAACCTATTGGGTTGGTTCCTTGAACAATAGTAATAACAACAACAGCAATAATACAAATAATGTATAACTGTAATTTTTCAGGATAAGTTTTGGACTTGCATGGGATGGTTTTGGTGGTGGAGATGGCCTTGGAGAAGACCATGGTGAAACAGGCCTTTGCCACCCACAGGTGACCACAGCAGACCCAGTATTGACACTGTAACCCATGAAAGACTCAGTGTTACAGCAAGCAGATGTGCCCTGAAGGAAGCTGTAGCTCAAGGAGAGGAGTCCACCGCAGGAGCAGTTTTTCTTTCAGGACCACAGACCACAGGGGACCACAGGGGAGCCAAAATGGAGCATTCTGTTAGTGAAGGACTGTGTCTCATGGAAAAAGATCTGTGCTGGAGTAGTTCTTGAAGTTCTTCATTCCCATGGGAATGTCCCATGTTGGAGAAGTTTGTGTAGGACTGTCTCTCATGGAAAAGATCCCATGCTGGAACAGCATAAGGAGGAAGGAGTGGCAGAGGCAAAGTGCTATGAACTGATCACAACCAGCATTCCTTATCAACTTTATGCTGCTCAGGAGGGAGGAGGTAGAAGATTCGGAAGTGAAGATGGACCTGGGAAGATGTGGGAAGGTGAGTATTTCAATTTGGTTTTATTTCTCATTATCCCATTATATTTGCAATAAAATAATTAATCTTATCCAAGCTGAGTCTGTTTCACAATAATTAGCAAGTGATCTCTATGTACTTACATTGATTTACAAGTTTTTTCATTGTATTTTCTCCTGTCTTGCTAAGGAAGGGGAGTGATAGAACAGCTTGTTGGGCATCTGGGGGCTGGCCAAGGTTCATCCACCACTGTGGACTAAAGTTGGGTTCATTTAGTCCCAGTGCTGTCTCTGTGAATGTTTCATCTCCACTTCAGATGCTTAACCAGTCTAACAATGCAAATGTTCATACTTGAGCTACTGACCTGAGTTTCTGTTGTAGTGGGTGGGGAGGAGTAGGATCTTTGGGGGACAAGTAGGCTTTTTGGAGGCAGTATTCATTGGCCTAATACCAATCTTCTAAATATTTCCATTTTTCCTTATTTATCATAAAGTAAGGTTGGACAGACAGCTCTAATGTGAAAAGATTTCTGAAGTTAGGCAAACACTGACCTTGCCAACAGTATTTTACACCCTGCTCTAAAGTCTTAAGGAGTATCATTTTCTTTTCCTTACAGGAGGGTTCCATTGATCAGATCTTTCACATGACTGAGGTATTTGGACATAAACTTGTATTCTTCACAGGAAAAGGAATAGTAAAGACACGCAATATCTCCCCATTACCTCAACCTCCACTGAGGTTATGAAACGGTGCTGTTTTGCAACACTTGCAGGTTTGTTCTTAAAGGAATGCAGATCTCCAGGCAAGGTCTTGAGACAGCTACTTAACCCAATACCTAACTAGAGCTTAACAGTTTTCTTTGGCATGAAGAATGAAAACTGTGGGCTGGTGTACATTCCAAAAAGGTGAACTTCTTCTCATGAAACCTGACTGTTAGGCAGCCACAGTACAGCCTGGCACATCACTGGCTGTCAGGAATTTGTCTTCCATTCAAACATACATGGTCCCTCCTTTTTGTTTCGTAGAAAGGTTATTTATCAAACTGTCTTGTGACCACTTTCCTCAGAGCTGATGGGATTAGCTGAGATCAAATAAGAGTGATGTCCCAGATTTTCCTGTTGGCTGGATTCATACCACAGAGACTTCCATGGAACAGTAGGGAATATCAGAATTGTATCCAAGTTGTTGAAACTGTGATACTTTAAACTTTAAAGATTCCAAAGTTATGAAAATAATTTAAGCTTTATGATTACTGGAACTTAGTTTGGAAGATGTACCATTAAAGATCATCTAGGTTCAACCCCCTGCTATGAGCTGAGACACTCTTCACTAGCCTAGGTTGCCCAAAGCCCAGTGCAACCTTGAACTGGGTTGTGCCCAGTGCCCTTGAACACTTTCAGGGAGGGAGGATCCATGGCTTCCTTGGGTAACTTGTTTGAGGGCCCCACCAACCTTACTGTACAAAATTTCTGCCTTATTCCAAATCTAAAAAAATGATGTTTTTTAACTCTGTGTATTTGAGAATGGGCTGTTGTTTCAACACAATATAAGGTGGGATTTAGAACCTTAATGCAGTTTGAATTATTAATCTAACCTCTCACTGGAATTCCTAAATCATAGTATCAAAAATTTGGAAGTTGGCTTTTGGTTTAACTTAGTCTTTCCATCTCATGTGTTGAAGATAAGATTCAGGTAAGTCACATCTGAGTGTGATTTTATTATAAATGTCGAACATCAAATAGTTCATTCACACTGTCATTTTCCTGACGTGATCTAGAAATCTGTTCTGATTTCTATTAGAATTATGAGTTTTTCTAACAACTTCTGTATACTGGTGACAAACAAGGAGTTTCTAAATGCAAGGGAACATGTGTTTCTCAGACCTTGCTTAGTTACCATAAGGCAGCCCAATAATTCCAACCTTTTCACAAGGATTATTTCTTTCCAACCACTTTTTTTTTTCTAGAAGATATATTTTTATTTTATTTTTTTTCTCCAGCCTTTGAAAGCAGTTCCTTGACTTCAGCTGTTTTCTTGCCTGGTGTAGAACAGTCACTACACAAATATTGGAAGTCTGTATAGGATTCAGCTTCCTTGTTACTCAGTAGAGTAAGGCAGTATCTCTAAAGAGTAGCTCGTCCTAATAATTCTCTGTAGAGGGAACCTTGACATCCGACTTAGACCAGATGTTAACTAACAGAAAATTAAAATAAGTATAATGATTAATATCTAATGCAAATCAGGCCATATTCTATTGGTTATTACTGCTACATACTGACAAAAAATTGTCCTATATTTACTCCTAAGAAGGAATACAATTTGGTCTTCAGGGCATGCCAGTGTTCAGCATCAATAACACAATTGTGTAACTGTTTCCTTAGTGGCATATAAGGACACATGTACTATTTAGTAATTAAAAAAAAGAAGCAGTATTTCTTTTTTTTTTTATTGGAGAGCCCCACTGTTAAACATCTTTCCAGCTAATGTTTAATAACTACCTTGCTTTATCTTGTACTGATCTTGACAATAATTAACCTGAAACAATTGCAGTTGTTTTTAATATAGGAACATGTTTACTTTGACAGTTTTAATTTGCTTGTTAAATAAAGAGTAAACAGTTAAAATCAAGACACTCTTAAGTGAAGAAATGAAGAAACTCTGTGTTTTTCTTTCTGTGGAGCCTACAGGCATCTTCCCTGACGTGGAGTCAGCACTAGCGGGTGAGGTTACAACATGCTGGGTTTGGCCAAGATGCAAACTGATCTCCCACAAAGATTTAGAGCAACTCTGAAGTAGCAACTAGCATAAATTACATAGAGGTGTTTAATTTGATTCTTTGCAAATCAAAGGCTCCAACAAGGACTAGAGTTGTTCCTGAGGGATATCTTACAAGAGAGTTGCTGTCCAGGGCTCTGTCTAGGGTCCAGCTTTTTTTAGGAGAGTACCTGGGTTATGTTGAGTGTCAGCACAGGCATGAAGGATAGCAAGAAGAGGGAAATAAACCACACAGCACTAGGATTTCAGCCTTGATGTGTGTATTAGAAGCATAAGGGTCTTGAACTGCTAATCTCCTGGAAAAGAGCAGATATCTTCAGTGGCTGGCCATGACATTGACTGTTACAGCTGGTGGCCTGCATAGCCACCACAGATCAGTCCATAGTAGCCAAAAAAAGCCTGAGTGCCACATTTCTTTATCATGTATTTTTCTCTGCTATTAGAAAGCTCATGTCCTAAAACATTTTATAAATAAAAGAAAACTTAATGTATCATTGGTGAGATCTTAATTCTTTCCCAAATCCACAGCATGCTGCAGTTAGACTTAGAGCAGTTTTACTTAATGAAGACATGAATTAAGAGCTGGAAAATAACATATTGTGCTGTATGTAAAATGAGGAAAATCATGCATAATGCTTCCCCTCATTTGTACGTATTACATTTGCGATTGTCAAAAACAGGATTAACTATCCCTCTTGGGTTGTGCATTCCAAAATGCTTAATCTATTCTCCCCTTGATACAACAGAGTAACTCCCATTCATACACAAGCATACTGAAAAAAATAATCTACCCTTGTTTCTCATCTCTCATTAATTTCCTAGTACTTTCCATTAGCACCCAAAATCACCGCACTACTCATTAGTGGAAAAATAATTCACACATATAAAGCAGTGCATAATGAAAGCCACGTTGGGGGTGGGGAAAGAAGCCTTTCTAATTTTCAGAAGATATAAATATGACAGTTAAATGTAGATTGTTACCCTTCAGTCTCCTTGAGCATCAGAAATTTGTGTCATTAATCCATGAAATTTCTTGACACCTGCTGAAAGGTAGGAGTGAAGAACAGGTAAGTGACTGCAGTGGTAACTATCAGTGAATGATTTTTCTCATCTTCTTCTAAGTGCTTCTAAGGCTACTAGGGATTAGAAGCTTCATACTCCGGTAAACTTATATTGCCAATGGAAAGGAGGAGCGAAGAGTTCCCATCTGTATTCTTGATGCTTTGATCCATATTCCCTGATAGCCTCAAGAAGTACTTCTTTATCCCTTCCTTCTCAGGATCTTTGAGTAACTGATAAGCCAACACCTCAGGGACCCCGATTTGGGTAGGATTAACCTTGGCTTTAGAAGCAATTGCTAGTTAACAAAAGAAATACACAGACTGGAACAAGAGTTTCAAGAACCAGAACATTACAGGTCTTTAATCACTATTTTCTCCTGATCTTTGAAGATCTCAGCAAAAGAGAGAACACAGTGAAACAAGTGCAAGACTCCAACCTTCCCCAGAAAGCTGGTATAAACCCAGACTAACCACTAACTCCTGGGAGCTATCATGATGTCTGTGAGATGTTTCTTCACACACAGAAATGCTTCCTCCTTTTTCCATGTACATATAGAAGCTTTCATCCCCTAAGTTTTCAATGTTTCCCCATTGCTTGCCACCTGAACACGGCCCGCTATGATAACCTAATGTTGACATTGTCAGATTTCCAGTCTCTTTCCATGCTGCATGAAAATTTACCTGCTCATTACAGAATAATTTGGGTTTTTCTGTGCAACCTAAAAATTTGAAGAAGAAATTATGTCAAAAGAGCTTTTTGAAATCCATTGAGTGATTTACTGAATAGTAACCCTTGTTCTATTTTATTCCTTTCACCAAGAGAATAAAGAGACATTAGGGTAGCACTATAAATAGATAACACCATCACACATTTTGGAATGCTCAAGCTGTTTAACAAGGGCCAGATTTTCTCACCCAGTTTTAGGCACTTATCTAAGAAGCTTAATTCAGGGCTATCATCACTTTATCTTTCTTATACGGAGAGTGGAAAAAAGATCAGCATCCCCAGGTTGATTCTGGCTAGACTACAATGTGAATCTCTTTCCCTCCCTAAATCTAGAGGACACCTACTTAGGTCTTGGTTGCCTTAACTTGGATAGTTCAAGTCAGGTGAGATGAAGAAGCAAGAAGATTCACAAACAAGAATGGATCTTGACTGTGGTTTTGCAGGGGCTAAATTAATGGTGCCTAGAACTCTGCATTTCATGAAAATGTTAAAAAATTAAAGGGAGTTCAGATAGATAAATTTATCTGTTTCTATCCTGAATCCAGCTTTTTAATATTCATTTTCAGAACTATGTTACTAGCACAGGGAATGTAACTGCACTCAGAAAAGTGCACGTTGAACATATGTTTCTGTGTCTCATTATATGTAAGCACAACATTTTACATTAAGCTTTCACTAGAAAATCATGTGAATATCAGTACATGGGCAGGTATCTCATGGTCCTGTGATCCCACTTCCTTTAACTACATGAGAAACTAAAATTAAGGTAAACATGGTAAGCATAGTACATATAAAAATGTACTTAACACTGTTAGAAAGGATTTTCAGCTGAAACTATTTATACATTCTGAATATTTGTTCCATTTTGCCTTCATTTTTGTAAAGCACTGCAACTTTTCTTTTTTTTTTTTGTAAGTAGGAACACTTTCAGATGAAGTGCTTTAAAGAATAAATACAGAAACATCTGTGAGTGTTCCAAATCAATTGTATATCTGATATCTCAGCACTGTGGCTTTGTGGAATGCAACACACCAATATTACTTGCATTGCCATGTGAAATGCAATAGTCACACTTCTGATTTATCTGATGATAATTCAAATTATCTAATTTTAACAGAGTTCTGATCTGTTAAAAACCTATGGAAAAATGTGAATCGGATACCAGTTGTCCTGGTACAAAAGAATTTGATTTAATTTATGTTATGGGAGATCAGAATCGAGCTTAATCTTAGAATCACATTGGGTTTTACATTATGTCATTGTCCAGAACAGCCCAAACCATCTACAGGCAGATAAACTCTGCTAAACCTGGGAACACAAACATTCTTAAATTTATGCATTTGTATAAAAACATACATTTATATTGTATTAGAATCCATATGTGATGTTTTATTTATATTCTATACACATCACGACTCTTCAGTTTATTAAGCAAATAAAACAGTGCCTATGGTAGTGCAAATTTTTATAGCTGTGTTTTCTTACTCTGCAAACTCATTTGCATATCTATATATCAGCAGCAATTTAACAGGACCGGAGACACAGAAACTATGAGTGGACAAAAGACACCTTAAGAAGCTACAAACCAACAACCAGAAAAGCCTTTTAGCTGTAAGTCAGCAGACTTTTATGTCAAGCTTGGCTGACTAATTATTGCTTATAATTTGCATTAGGATTAATTAACTAATTAGAGAGGAATGTCTGAAGGCAAAGTTATGGCTCTGCTTGTCAAGCTGAGGACTTTAATTATTCTGATATTTTTAATTATAATCAGCTGCTGAATGAGTATTACATTGTCAGCTACTATAGCTGAAGCTGCAGTGGGTAGAGGAGCCGAAGGAATTGTGGGTATTGTTCTACCACTTCACCTAGAACCACAGAAAGGTAATGCCAACTACACTAATATAATAGGAAAGCCTTCTGGCTTCAATACTCATTAACGGCATGTACACAGAGCTATGCAAACTGTGACAGTTCAGGGTTATGTATCCTTTTAAGAGTAAGAGAGTAACTTTTCCTTAGGAACATTCCTGAGCCTATATTCTCTTTTTTGTTTAAATCCCTTTTTGGTAAGCCTGAATTGTCTCTCAGTCCTTAGATACACACACAGCTTGATGCATATTGCTTTGTCAAACTGAATGTACAAGGAGCAGCGAAGAAAGCACAGCCTGGAGCTGGGACAGAGAAGAAGTCATCCACTTGCTACCTTTGTGTAATTTAGAGAACCCCAAGACATCCCTGGTCTAATCAACAGATTTTCAGTGCTGCAAGGATTAGAAGCTATCCATTGCAGAAAAGGATCGTTTCTGAGACACGATGTATCTGATTTGTTTGCCAGGACTCCTGTAATATCTTGGCTTCGGAACTTGATCTCACAGCCCTTCCAGGAGTAAGCTTGTTCAGCATTGTATTGAGGCCACTCCTTTCCTGAGTCTTTTCAATGATAACCATCACCACAGCATATGGATGCTCCATTATTATCCTCAACAGATATAATCTCCCAACTCCTGAATCAATGTTCACATTTTAAAAGCAAAAGGGAATAGATGAGCTGAGGGCTGGAGTGGACTTCAGTACAAATACCCTGGTTGTGGCTTTGCTGAAATTTAAGAAGGTGGAATATTGTCACATGCTTTAGGTGCAGACTTTGACACTGACTTTCTAGATATTTGGCCCAAGATCTTAGAATAATAAAATGTGCTATATTGGAAAGGACCTTTAAAGGCCATCTCATCCAACTACCCTGCAGTGAAAGGAGACATCTTCACTACATTATGTTGCTCAAAGCCACATCAAGCCTGACCTTGAGTATCTCCAGGGACGAGACATCTACTACCTCTCTGGGAAACCTGTTCCAGTGATCACAATAAAAAATTTCTTCACATTAATCAACCTAAATCTCCCCTATTGTAGTTTAAAACCATCACCCTTTGTCCTATCACTACATGCTCTTGTGAACAGTTCTTCCCCAACTTTCTTCTAGGCACCTTTCAGGTATTGGAAGGTTTCAGTATATTTTAAAGAGCCACCTACTCTCTCTGTACCACTTCTGAAAGGATGGAACTGGTCTACCTGGTGGTGATGCTTCCCTATTCTTATTGACTAGGCACATTTACAGGGCAATCTAGCTTGATCCTTCTGCCATTAAATTAAGGAGTCGGTATGAAATGTTGGGTGTTTTGGGAAGCAAATCACCCAATCCCCATCTAGGGATGAACGTATTATTACCTCCTATTTCTGTAATGGTGAAACGAGAGATCTGAATTCAAGGTGCTAAGTACCCCGACCTGAATTAATCTTATATCCTTCAAGTCTGTGAGTATTTGTTTTGCCATGCTATGCAGTACCTTCTCTTAGGCACTGAGGAGGAGAGACTCCAGAATTCACCAAGTCTCATAAAATGAGCTTGTAAGGAATCCTGAGTCCCACAATAATTATTTATGGGCCATATTCCTCAAGCAAAAATAATTAAGTGACCATGTGTTTGTAGGACCTTGCCTAAACATATTAATAACCCACTGAAATTAATTTTGTGTGGGCACAGAACATAAATACACACACCAGCCTACTGGAATTGGCTTTTTTATTTAATGTGTCCAGAAAGTGGTCACAAATTCCAAGCTAGACTTTCGTTCTTTTGCTCTCACAAGTTTTTCCAGACCATGGAAATCAATGAGCAGGACAAGAGAAAGTAGTGCACTTTTAAGGGAAGAAAGGAGCTTGCCTATTCCTCTTTTAATGCTATGAAAAGTGATCCCACAAACACTCATCTATTTTGACTCTCCAGTGTGTAAATTATGACTGTACAGGCTTGCTTGGCCCAACATTGCTCTCAGTTCTTCCCAGTGTGAATTTTTAGCAGAGCTTCTCCAAGTTTATGCTGTTCCCAAAGAGAAAATATTTTGACTGCTCAATTATCTGAGACCCTGCATGTCCAGTTGGTGGTCTTGTGTGACCCAGCAAAGAAGCAAGTAGATGAAAGGGAGATTGTGAAATGTAGATTGCCATTGGATCATGTATTTGCCCATTATCTCATCCTAAGACAACAAAATTCAATGCTGCCCACACAGTTTAGAAGCTTTGAGCCATTCCTACCAAGGGAAAAAATGCTTATTTATCCCTCTGCTCAGTGATCATAAGCAAACAAATGAACCCAACAAACCTCTTGATAAAAATCATCCCAGTATTTTATAATGACAGTAAATATGTAACATATCTATGCATTTTCTAACAGGATAAAAAAAAAGGAGACTAGCACCATTTTTTGATCCAGGTTCTTCTTTGAACACTGTGTAAAAGTAGTGTGCATGTGTGCAAGAGCAAGATTCACTTCCAAAACAGAAGATATCTAAGAAATTAAAGGATAGAACCATGCTGGCAAGATATTTGCTCATAATATACCTCCAAAAAGCAGAACGTGTTATATTCCAAATGTATGCACATGTTTAAAAAGTTAATGTTTTAAGCTTTCTGCCTTCTAGCCAAGTATATCTAATCTAATTAGTGCTTTCCAGCCAAACATGGCCATAAGCAGGCCCAGAGTACCTTGGCGACTCAAAAGGCACAGCTCACCTCAGGCCTTTCCTGCTCCTCAGTCTCTCCTAAAATTTTGAATGTACGTTGCAAAATACAAGTTATGAGTTTGTCACTGTTTATCTTCACATTGCTACAAGTGAACTGATAATGTCCTGACTTCCTCTCTTCACTTTTGTATCAATTTTCCTGTACATATTTGATCAAAAAGACAACTGGGTGTGCTAGCATGGAGATAACATCAGAACATCTGCTAGCACTGTTTGTCACTAAAGGGTAAATGAAGAAAGATTAAGATGGTATTTTGCATTTGCATCCCCACTGTAGTAACAGTTACGTGTATGTCCACTCTTGTGGTGGTTTGACCCTGGCTGGAGGCCAGACTCCCACCAAAGCCACTCTATCACTCCCCTCTTATCTGGACAGGGGAGAAAATACATGTTGAGAGGCTTTGGAGTCGAGATAAGGACAGGGAGAGATCATTCTGCAGTTAGCATCATGGGCACAACAGACTCAAAACAAGAGAAAGGCAAGAAAACTCTCTATTACACTACACACACAGAGAAACCAGAGTTGGATAATGAGAAGTACAAAACAGCTCTTAACCCCCCACTTCTCCCCTCCTTCTTTACAGACTTCTCTTTATTCATGATGTTTCTCCTCCCCAGGATGGCACAGTGGAAAGGAGGGAGTGGGGAAATAAGGAGTGGAGGCTTCAGTCTTTGGTCAGTTCTTCATGAATTGTTCTCCTTCTCAGGGTGCGGGGGGGTGTGTGTGTGAATTTCTCACACTCTTTCCCTGTGCCAGCGTGGGGTCCCACCCACAGGAGACAGTCCTCCACATCTTCTCAGTGTGAGTCCTCTCCCACTGGGCCTCGGCTCTTCACTGCTATAAACTCATAGAATGTCTCCCAGTCTCTCAGTCCCACACTGCTGGCCCCAGCCTGGACCCCCGCAGAGTCACAAGCACTCCCAGCAAACCTGCTCTGGTGTGGGCCTCCGTCTCTCTCTCTGCCTCTTATCTCTCTCCGCAGGCTGCAGGTTCTGTCAGGGACTTGATCCAACGTAGATCACAGATTCTTCTATATTCCTCCACCTGCTCCATGGTGGGCTCCTGCCTGGCCCAGGTACCTCTCCATGGGCTACAAGTGGGATCTCTTTGTCCTCCATGGGCTGCAGGGGGACATCCGCTTCACCATGGTACTCTCCACGGGCCGCAGGGAATCTTCTCTCAGCACCTCCTCCTCCCACCCTTAAGTGACCTTGGTGTCTTCAATGTTTCTTACGTCTTCTCACTCCCTTCTCCTGTGGCAAAATGCAGCTGTTTTGTGTTTTTCTATCTCTAAAATGTGACTCACAGTGGCCTGTGACTGGCACCGATTGGCCTGGTCAGTAACAGGGTTTGGGAGTTTGGCCTTGGGAGCACAGCTGGGATTTGCTTTGTTAGACCCTTAAACTTTCTAGCCACTTCTTAAAGAAGCCATGTTGCAAAATCACCACACTCTTTAGGTTATAAGCTTTTAATTGTCCTACTTCAGCAGTAGTAAAGGCAATACCATAAGACTAAGAAAGCTAGATTTTATGACCATTTATTAAGATATATAAATAGATCATTTTATCTTAGGTCTATACAAATCTGCATCTTCTGCTTGCACCATGGAGGGAAACATGGTATTTGTCGAAAGATCTTGTATGAGAATGAAGAAACTGCGACTCTGAATAAGTAACTGAGCACATCTCAGACTTCTCTACATGAATTTGAGTTCTGATTGCCTTCCATACAAGGTCACCCTCTAAAGGAGTAAGATGGCAATACTCGCGTTAGTTGCATATTCTTTCAGATGGTAGTGAACCTTGTCACATGTATGCACATCATCTTCCACAGTATCGCCACTTCTCTGTGGACCCAAGCAAAACTGCCAACCAGTAATAACAGCAATAGCAGTAATATAAGTAACTGTTTATTCTAGTCATGGGCAGCCTTACAATGGATGAGACATTTAAAAACAGTTTTATCATAACAAGAAAACTGAGAATCTCCCAGTGAACGAGGAATAGGAATCAAGTGTTCCCTTTTATCCCCATTTCAGTCTTCTGGAATATCAAGCAGATGTAAAAATCAGAGCTGCACACAAGCCAATCCCTGAAAATGTTTCCATTTTCAGTATGAAAAGATTATTATGAAATAGAAAAACAAAAGATGAAGTATGGTAATCATGGCTTGAAGAAGAAAGAGAAGGAATGGTTGGAAAAGGTGGAATTTACCTAATTTAACTTCAGACATCTTTAATAATTTTTTATATTTTGATGCTGAATTGCACACCAACAGCTCCAATACGCTACATAGATTGTTGAGCTCAAATACAGGTATCATCTACACTGTAAACATATACGATTATTTTGAGTAAGTACTCTTATGCCAAGAGCCTCACTGAATACACTTTTGAGAAGTAACTTTTAAACATACAGGGTTAGGTGTGGTAAATGTCTCATCACAAGCCCCCCAGATGCATACATGGTAGTTAAACTGGTTGTTGCTTCTTTGAGCAAGCTTAGTTCTCAAAAGCACAAAGCATCAGTACAGAGAAAGTAAAGCCATCATAGCTTTGCAACAAAAAAGAAAAAATTGGTAGTTAGAAATTTGTTAAATTGATGTTTTGCATAGATTTGGGAAATAAAGGCAAAATATGTAGTCAACAGAAAAAAAGATACTTTGTAGACTTAGATATACTCTTTTTCCAGAAGGATTGAGTGGCAAACTAAGGACTCCACTATTGACACTTTTTGTGTAATGCGTTTGGTCTCCTTATCTGTTCCCTGATAATTTCTCTTACATCAGGGCATATGTGCGTGTAGAAAGAGGAGGATCCATTAATGCATGGGTTGAAAATTAATGAGTAGTCCAGGAGTACATTGGTTAGACGGTCTGATACCTGCAAGATGGGATGATGTTAGAAGAAAGCAAAAAGAGGAGTCCAGGGTTAGAAAGAACACAAGTGGGAAAGGACTGATAAGCAGGTCAAGAGTATTAATTTGTTTCCACAGGTACCCTGGGGTCAGCACACCAATCTTCCCCTAGTCCTTACTTGGGATTCACTAACATCAGGTAATCACTAGGGTGCTTATTTTGGCTTAATTTGACTCACTATGGTGCTTATTTTTCATGTTAATGGGAGGATATTAATTGTAATATTCTCCCAACTTAGCACTGGTGATGTCAAATAGTAACAGCAGTAAGAAAAAAAAAACAACCAAAGGAAGCCTGTGGGCAACACTGTCCTTAGAATAATTCTTTTCCATCACCAAGCACTTTGGCATTCTTGCATCCCTAAAAATAAAACCTACAAAATTAATCATTTCCCTTAGATAGCTAGATAAATCCTTGCTTGCAAGATCTGTGTGCTCGGGGTGTTCCTTAATGCCATATAAATACGTAGCCATGGGCTTTCCTGCGTAATCATGCCTAAACTCTGCCCTCAAGGCAATCATCCTTGGTGCTGATGAGCACCAAGGAAGGAAGGAGCATACTGCATATTTAGATTAAATATAAGTTGGAGACCTTTTCCTAAATTATCTGTTCCAAGAGATACTGTTTAGGTCTATTTCTGTTTCATTCAAATTGAAAAATAATGTTCATTATTTGCCATAGGCTGTACCAGATGAATCTTTGGCATGAAAAAAATCAGATTTCTAGCATTGGTAATTATAAACCTTTTCAAAGAAAATTTGAGCCTACTCATATAATGATAATGAATTGTATGCTGTGGTGCTCAGGCAAGGACCTTGGGATATTTTTCACCTTCTTTTATTGCACTGAAAAAACACCAGGCAGACATTTGCTGCACAAAAGATTTCCTGGGCTGGGATATTGGGGGACCATCAATTCCTCTCATCTTCAAAGTTACTTTCATTGTATTTTGATTTTCTTTCAAGAAAGTATAACTATATTCCAACTAAACAACAGAGAACAAATCCTATGTGACTTTTGCTCCATATTCTCAGAGAAGGAACTCTGTCTTATAGGATACCCATATAGGATACAGATTACACATTAAAGAACTAAATTTATATTTTCCCTTCTTCATGCATTTGATACAAAGGAAACCCTTAAAAATTCTCATCTCATATTCTTTGCTGAGATGAAAATTTCCCGCACTTTTGTCCATGTAAACACAGAATTAGTCTCCTGCAAGTTTAGGTGGTGGCAGTTCCTGAACACAGTCATATTTTGCAGATAACAGGATTAGCTTGGATGTGGGTAATAAGTTGGTGAATCTCCCCCTGGCCATTTCTCAACACTGTGAGAGCACTAATCCTTTATGCTTTGATGTCTTCTAGTTTTCCATCAGGTGCAGCTCGGCACTTTTGTCCTGGGGCAGTCAGCGCTCTTATAAGATCTCATAGTGTCCTCATTAGCTGCGCCTATTTACCCAGCCAGCCTGTTGAACCCAATTTATAGTTTATGTGATTAATTCCCAAAGTACAGTAAACCCTAGCTTTAAGGCTCTCTATTATATGACTGCATCTCATATAAGGGCAAACACTAGCTACTGCTCTTTTGTTATACGGCTTCACTATATATAAAACTGTAATAATTTTGCTCTCAACTACACATTAAACATCATTATATATACCTCCTTTCAGACGTACAGCCTATAAAAATGTTGTGCATTGGATCATAAAGAAACATGCCTGTACAAGAGTAATTTCTTGGTTCTTTTCTATTTTTATTTTAAAAATCTATGTCTTTAACATTATATAACAATTATTGATATTGTTGAGTACGTCTAAGAAGGCACATAACTTAGAACTGTTTATCCATGGAATTGCAGGTGACAAAGGCTTAGCAGTCACAGTAGCAGCCTGTAACCATTGGCGCATTTTTTAAAAACATTCAGGGTTTGTAGATAAAAGACTTACGTTGTGAATTTTTATGCAGTCATTTAAGTCAACTGATGACATCTGTCAGCACTGCTGTATTTCCTCCTATTGGGATATGAACTATGTGAGTTGGATCTCTGGTAATTTGCATGCAAAAGAATGTTGTATCTTTTTTTATAATAGATGATCATTTCCATCTATCTCTCCTGAAGGGTTCATCAGGAGAGGCATCCTGAAAGTCTTTTTTTTGTTGGTTTTTTTTTTACATTTTCCATCCTTCTAGTTTCAAAAAAAACCCCCATAGCTTCTTGGAGGTCTTGTTGCACTGGATGATCCCTATCATAGAAGAAAAACACAACATCAGAAAATCTCAGAGTGTTTTGACTAAGATAGTAACAGTGCATGATAGAAAAACTCAAATGGGATCATTCAGTGTAAGCACAGGGAACCAAAATGGTTTGTTTAAATAAAGAGACCAAACTTGTTCTACAAAGTTATATTACAATAAGGTATGACACCTGCAAAAATACTACAAATATCAGAAGACAAAATTTTTATTTAAAACACTTTGTAAAAATGTGCAACATATAGGTATGGCCAAGGAAAATGCCATTTTCATTTGAAGTGAGGTTTGGCCGGTTGTTCAGTAGTCTTACTCCTGTTTGATAACTGGTATGAGATGCCAACTACCCAGAAAATATCCCTCTTTACTGAAAACCCTTGGGAAGGTAAGCTTCAGCTCTGTGACCTTCCCTTAGGCTACACAATCAATAAATCTGGAACCTGACCTGGAATGATGAACCACTGGGAAGGGCTAGAGAATTATTTAAACTTGATGCAATTTTGACCCTTGGTATTTCCAAGGAGAAATATCTAAAATGTCTATATACAAAGCTCTCATCTGGGACAACCAACTTGGACATGATCACACACTTTTGTATGTTTATAGAACCTGATAACTAATACATATGTATACATATAAGCTAGGTACATGTATATATAAACAAACATACAATTAAGCAAACAAACAAACAAAAAAAAAAAGGAAAAGTCTGCAAATTCATAGGAATTAAAAAGCTTTAGGCATAATCTCTTCCCAATTCACTTTGGCTCTGAAAAAAAAGCAGAGGGAATCCTCTTTGGTTGAATATTAGGCCTGAGATGTAAACATTTGGGCACAAGAAGTTTTCACAGGAGAAGAGTTGATCAATGCTCTTGCACATTAGTGTAGAAAACTCTGACTTTTTCTCTATGATATTGTGCATTTGTGCTTTTCTGAACAGATACTTATTTTCTTTCTCATTTAATTTTCTTTAATTGGAATGTGAAGATCAGGTGAATTTTGTTGAATGGTCTCTTTGACAATAAATGCACTGGATGTCCCAGCAGATCTGTCAGAGACTGAAATATATAAGAGCCAGGACTTAGATTTTTATCCAATGACTACATCCAAATGAGGTCTACAGGTCTTGGGCAGATGTCTTTGACGTTGCCATGTACAATGAAACAGTGGGTTGTGATGAATATTTTAGCTGCTCCTTCTCGATAAGTCTAAAATGCCCTGAAAGCATCTGACCCATAGGTTGCTTTTGCGCTATAACTTCTAGACAGGAAGTCCCAGAGAGGATCTGTATCTTCTCAAAAATTTCCAACAATATATATGTTTTTTACTTATATTTACATTATGATCATATAACTTAAATTGATATTCTTGAAGCATTTTATATTTTTTACAGCTTTATAAGGATAAGGCAGCATAAATCACTATAGAATAATCTCTTCTATTAACAATTTGAACAAATAGGAAAGAGCAACATGAATTGGGTGCTAAAGTCTAAGAATTTGTGTTCCTAATGACGTTGTGCTAAAGAAATTATTTTTCTTTATTAAGTTGAAATTCTTTATAGGACATATGCATGAAACTGTTACACTTGAGCTGCTTCAGTGTACATTAAGCTTTTTTTTTGAGATACTGAATAATTGCTGCTGAGAAATTGTGAAGACCAGCAGTTCTGAAGTTCAAAAGCTGACCTATCACAGCACTGCACAATAAGCATGTTTTCCTTCCTTCTCTAATGTTAGGTTTTGCCTTGTCTACTCTGAAGGATACAGCAAGTCTTTGAATATATTCAGCAAAAATTAATAAGTCTAATAAAAGAAGCAGATAACATTATCAGTATTTCCTTGTGTTGGATCACAGACTGAGGAAATGAGCATTTGTATGAGCTTTTATAAAACTCTGATTCTTCAATAATACTGCTGAGTATATAATGGGAAATGAAAAAAGGGGATTGCATATGTAATGGAAATTTTCTGATTTGTATTCAAAATGCGAGTTCATAGATACTTTGTAATATTTACCAGTTCTAGTGAGCAGCACCTTGTCTCTCAATACTCTGTAAAAATAGTGACCCACAAGCAGCTTGCAATGAATTAAGGATCCATAAATAATGACAGTTTTTGCAAAAGTTTCAACTGAGATTTTTCAAAAATATTTTTTTTTCCCAAAAAATTTGCATGGCAAATTTAAGGTTTTAAACAATTGCTTAGGTACCATAGGAAGTGGTTTATTTCTTGTTACAGTAAACAATTGTTCTGTTGGTCCTGATGACATGAAAAAGTTTCAGCTATGGAAATGGTATGAAAGCACTGGTACCAAAAATGTAGGTGCATTGCAATAAAATTCTTTCTTGTCTCAGTAATGCAGTTGTTATGAGTCTAAAATTTAGTATGAATGACATCAAAGCTTATTGCTACAACAATAATGAATTAAGAAAAGCTCTATTTATAATAGTTTCCATTCAGTGATCTCTTAGGGCTTTGTAAAAGACTCGATGCCAATGTCAGCTACCCAAACTAAACAGAAGTAACAATATTATTCAAGAACCTACAATGAGTTATTCTGGGAACAAGAATAAAGAAATAATTCTCCTGATTGTGTGTTCCATACTATTGCAGATTGTACTGCTGGATCTTAGAGAATAAACTAGTCAAACATTTCTTTGCATGGAAATTCTTCGGGACAGCTTGCCCTTGGAAAATTTATTTTCACTTGTATCTAACATATCCTTCCTGGAAATTTCAGATTCTGGTATAGATAGTGGATTTCACAGTCTTTCTGAATGTAACTTGTGCTCATTTTCAATGATTATTCAAAATCTAAGCTAGGCTCTTGGCATCAAATTTAGCCAAGTAGGCTGTACTGAAAATGTATTATGTAGTCACTGTCTGGAGACAATCTAAATAGTATGTTTCTTCAAAGAAAAAAACAGATCTTTCCCTTCTGAATCCTATAGATACTATAGAACATTATTTAAGGAAGCCATAAGTAACCTCTATTTTTTTCTCCCTTATTTCTCCTCCTTCCCTAGCATACTTCTTATCTACTGAAACCCAATATTGTGGTTTTTTAGTAGTCAGGGTCTTTGGTTAATGAGGATATCTTTAGTCTTCACTGGTGCCAGTTATTAGAGATCAGAAACATTATTTGGTTCATAATCATTAGTTATGAGATCTTTTTGCAGAGCTCATCTGAATCTGTTTCTTCATTCTATCAAGTTTCATAATCCTTAATTGGTCCAGGATTATCTCCATTTAATTTTTTCCCTAATGCAATGGATTTGGGAGATGGCCAAAGCAATTCTCTTGGTTTATGGCCTACATGTCATTTCAGACAATGAAAGGAGATGATGTAATGACCTCCAAGTGACACCTCTTCCTTTCTCCCACATTTTTTCTGTTTGATATGAAGAAATTAATATTTACGTATATGAAAATCCTTATGTTTTGCTATGGCAGCTTCAGCCAGATACTATCAGTTTAATTTGTCCTGGGGAATGTTCACAATACCCATTGCTTAAAGAAGGTTCTCTACCCTTAGACTACATGCTTGGACTTCTCTGACTGTAACTGGAAAGCCATAGGTACCTCCACAAAAGAACATTTCATTTTGATGACTAAGGAGACTATCCATAAGTAAACATAATTTTACTCAAAAACCTTCTCTCCTGGATTCACATGGGTTAGTTACAAGGAAAGAACAAAGCCAATATAAAAAAAGGCTGATAGAATTTAGACAATGTATAAAGAAGAGCTAATAATTTTCAAAATAATTCATAGTAGTATGCCTTGCTTTTGTATGCCTACTTCCTCAGGGCAAATGCATTGTGGTTTCCAGTTTGCTTTTCTCCCTTACAGCATACACACAGACATGTCGAATGATAGAAAGGAAGGAGCTTTGCATAACTTGTGCGTGTATGTTGCAATCGGCCAAAGCTTATGCCAATAAAATTCCACGATGTCTCATCATGAACATAGATGCAAAACAATAAAATGGAGTATAGCAATAGAAGATGACAGGCAAACATAAATGGATGGCTCTGGAGATGTTTTAGTGCACTGAGACAACTCTGAGAGGACAATGGAAATGAATTGCACAGTGCTTGTTAAGAAAGTGACAGCTTCACTTCTGCTGGAACCAGTATCAACACACAGAGCATCAGACATTTTTCAGTCATCTTCATGATATCCATTTTGATGACTTTTATTCCTAGGGGTTGATTGTTTTTGTGTCCTATCCACTGTGAATAGTTCCTATAAATTATTCTAATAGTTTCTCTATGAGCCATAATAAATGGAAAAACAATAAATAAATGTTTTAATTTCTGTTTAGATTTCTGTAAAACAAAAAAAAAAGAAAAAAAAAGAAAATAAATCATTGTCTACTTGTCTAACAGAATCACAGAGTCTCAGTAGATCATCTCTTCCAACATCCTGCTGTAAACCTGGTCAGCTGGAGCATATTGCCCAGGATTGTGTCCAGTCACATTTTGAACATCTCCACGCATGGAGATGCCAAAACCTGTTTGATCAAGTGGTTCCAGTGTTCAATTAATCCACAGTCATCTTTCCAACCCTTAACAGCAGTCTCTGCAGTATGTCCACCTCTATTTTGTACTGGGGTGTCCAGTACTCATGCAGATTGGTCTCACTTCTGGTGAGAGAGTTTCAACTTTCTTGACCTGCTCGCAATGCTTTGAATAATACAGCCTGGGATGCTTTGTCCACCTTTGCTGCAAGGGTATGTTGTTGGGTCACACTCAAATTGTTGTTCACCATGTCTTCTCCTGCCAAGCTGCTTTCCAGGTATTCATCCTCCACTCCATACTGGTTTGTGGAGTTATTCATTTCAAAGTGTGCCAGTGCAAGATTTTACATTTCCTTTTTATGAACTCCTTGTGGCCCATTTCTCCAGCTTGCCAAAGGTCCTCTGAATGGCAGTACAATGATCTTGCATATCAACTTATCCTTCCTATTTTCTATCATTTGTAGACTTGTACTCTGTCTCATTGTCTTGGTCACTGAAGTTGCTAAACAGTAATGGCTCCAGTAGTAACCAGGGATACACTGGTAGTCAATGGCTTCTACCTGGACTTTTGGCCTCCAGTCACAACCCTCTGAGGCTGGAAGAAGTTAGCTTTCATTCCACCTCAGTGTCTCCTTATCTAGAGCATACTTGATCTACTTGTCTATGGAGATATTACTTACAGCATGTAGCATCAAAAGTGTTTTCAGTTAAGGTAAACAATATCCATTGTTCTTCCCTTGTCCACTGAGCTATTCACTTCTTTGCATAAGGCTATCGTGTTGAGGAGGAATATACTGTCCTTCATAAATCCATGTTCACTATACCTAATAATATTCTTGTCCTTCATGTCTTTGGAATGGTCTCCAGGGTGATTTTGTCCATCACTTTTGCAGGGATACAGAACAGACTGACTAACCTGTAATTCCCTTGATCCTGATTACAGCTCTTTATGGAAGATAAGTGACATGTGTTGTTCACCAGTCTTTAGGGATGCCTCTTGATGATTGTGACCTTTTAATGAATACTGAGAGTGACCTCACTGTGACATCAGCCGGCTTCCTCAATACTCATAGTACATCTTGCCAGGCCTCATGGACTTGTGTATGTCCCGTTTGTTTAAATGTTCTCTCACTGAGGGTGAATCTTCCTTGCTTCAGACTCCTTTTGGTCTCTGAGATCTGTGATTGCTGAAGGCAAATCTTACTAGTAAAGAGAAAGGCAAAGGCGTCATGAAGTTTCCCCCAGTTTTTCTGTGTCATCTGTCTCCAAGTTACCTTCCCATTTCAGCACCAGACCCCTATTATCTCTCATCATTCTTTTGCTGCTGATGCACTTGTAGAAACCCTTCTTTCTGACCGTCACGTCCTTTGCCAGAATTACCTTCCATATGGACTCCCAACCCTGATCCCTGTTCTCTCTGACAGTGTCTTTATATTCCTCCTGGATACCCATATATGCGAATTGATGACAACTATCATTTTTACCCTTCTATTTTACTTATTTTCATAAAATTATATGACATCAGGTCTATGAATATGAAACATTGTTTTTGTCATGACTTATTAGGATGCTGACGTCATAAGCAGCCCTGGGCAAGAACTGGATATTCTGCTCTGCACAGTTAGTTCCTTGTGCTTCTTCTGAAATGTTTTTTCTGTTAGGTGAAACTGTAAAAAAAATGTTATCAGGGTATCAAAAAAGCTATAATGGAAAAAATCCTTTATTTTTTCTTTCTTAAACTCAATATTCTTCTCAATAATATTGTGTTCTTTCTAGAAAGCAATCTCAAAGAAGGAGATGGAAATATTCTGTTCTGAGACATTAGGAAAAATTGTCAATGAAATGAACACTTTTTAAAAAGTCTTAATTTTGATGCTATTTGAATTGTCTTTTTAATGAATTTGCAATTTATTTCCAATCTGTAGTGAGAATGACTTAAGAAGAAAGTCCTTGACTATAAAACCTGTGTTCCAAACCATAATTTAAGACAAATATCAGCAAACTCTTCTTCATATCCTAAGAAGCCTTTTTTTTTATGAACCTTTCAATCCCTTTGAAGATTTACAGTACAATACAAAACCACAATGCAATAATTTACTTCCATATATACACTAGTGTAGGCATATGTGAGCACCACCAGTATGCTACTAATTCAAGGTAAAATTATAGATATATGCATATGTATAGCTTTTTCTTATTGAAAATAAGGATTTTTGCAAAGTAGCAAGGCATTGTCCTCTAACCTAAATCCTGAAATATTATAAAACATAATAGACAAGGTCAGTGCCTATAGGGAGAAATTCTTTTCATCCCAACTTTCCATGTCTTCTTAGGGCATGTCGTTTTCCACCTCAGAATCTTTCCTTGACTATTCCAGTTTTCTCCTCCTCATTTGTGCTTAATTCATTTCTCATCTGCACTACACCCCTATGGCACTTATTCTGCCTCCATCTCAGAGGTTCATAAGTCATTGTCTTTAAGTAACTATTTTTCTAAGCCATGCCCATGCAACTGACATGTCCTGCTTCGGGGAGTATTTCTTCCTTGCATGTTTTGTAACAACCTACAATTTCAATAATTTTTGCCATTTTACAGGCTTTTGCCAAGTGCTCTGTCTTTTCTGGTTCTGTTACTTGTATTGTTTTTCTGACCAGTTCAAAATTAAAAAAAAAAGGATTTTTGGGGACATCCCGGATTGTAATCCCTGGAACCAAGAAAGGCTGTTTCCTTAAGACAGTGCAAGATTAATCTGTCATGTTTGAATCATGTTGTACTTTTTGAAGTTTGTTTATTTAATTATCTTACTTGTTTCAGTTTAAGGGCATTGTGAACTGTTTTCCATGTAACAGTGCCAGAATGTCTTTGATATTTTGCAGCAAATTGAAGACAAAAGTAACTGTGAAATAGACTGGACTACAGGAAACGTTAATGTATGAAACTAAAGAGCCTCTTGCTAAAAGCTTTACTAATTTTCTATATTAGGATAGAATAGAATAGAATAGAATAGAATAGAATAGAATAGAATAGAATAGAATAGAATAGAATAGAATAGAATAGTTCTGTTGCAAGGCACTTACAAGAATCCTCTACAATTCTGTATTTGGAGGTTAGTCTGAAAGATCTACACTGCAGTTATAACGACGTTGACTAAAGAGTACAATTGATAAGGATATAAAAAAAACCAACCTTGGGTCTTTTGTTTCAGTGATTCCCAACCTGTAAGATGTGTCTCACTGGTGCAGTGTGAGCATATTACAGGTGAGACACAGTGTAGATCCTCAGAGGATGACACTTCTCATCCACTGTGATCCTAGCTTGAGTGACTGTACCATGCTCCTCCAACCTAGAGCTCAGAGGAACACTGGTACATGCTCTGAAAACAATCTACCAGGCTCAGTAAGATTTATTCTTCCCTTTCCAACATTGTACATGCTAGAGCAGATCATCTACCCTAGCAAACAGGAATGTGGGGCATGGAAAAGTAAACAGAAGGAAAGGGAGAGGAGCCGGCACTATATATGTCTTTTTTTTTTCCCCACAAGGATTTCAGCTATAAAATCACTGAGGTTCTTATCAAAGAATACCATTCTGTACTGTTTCCTAGCCTTTGGTGAACCCAATTTGGATACAGCAATTGGGATCCTCAAACTACTAGCATTTGTTTCTGCAACGTTATTATAGACTGGTAGGTCATGTGAAGATGAAAGTGTTCCTGCTTTTCACTTAGTTTTAGTCATCCTGTAGTAGCTTATCAGTGCTACTTGTAGACCTCAGCACATCAAAACATCATTCTTTGTATGTACTTTCTAAGATACTGCTTTTTTGGTCATGTATCTGTTGGTTTAATTTAAAGAATATAAATTTGTTTTTAAAATTTGTCTGTGGAAAAAAACAGACCAAGCTGCTCTAAGATGCTCGTGACCTCAGGTGTCTATATATGGGTATCTAAAGAAACTAATAACAGGGATCCATGTCAAACTTTAGAATCTTTGTATGAACAGTTCCTGATTAAAAACATTTTATGGAGCAACTGAAAGCAGGAGATTGATTTAGATTCCATTCTTTGGCTCTTTGTGTGGTTACAGATATATTAAGAAACTAAGTGGGCCAAGGGCACAGAGTTTGGTATTGTCTTACAAGTGTCCATACTTCTTCTAGTCCAGTTTCTAAAGTGGCTAACCAGGCTAACGCTTCCCCAGGCAACACTCAGGCAAAATTTGATGGGATAATGTGATGTCTCCAGAACAGTGTCTGAAGGTGTAATCATAGTACTTTGGTAACCCTAAGGAAACTATTCTCCATCTGTCCCAACCTTTTTCCTAACCAACCTTTTTCCTAACCCCTGAAATGCTGTCATAGCATGCAATAAACCCAAATTTTCCATCTCTATATGTAGAGATATTTTTTTCCTTTCTGAGCTTGATACATGCCTGTTCCCTAACTCATTGTAAACAAAGTGAAAATGAGACATTAAAAACTGCTCGGTTTGCATTTAATGTTAATTACATCCATCACCTAAGGTCCCTTTTGTGTCTGAAACTTCTTGTTCAAAGATGCTGATCTCTTCCAATTACACTTCAGAGTCAATCATTTAACAAAAGGTCAAAAGGCCACTCAAGCCTTCTTCTGTATCCAACAGCACACAAAGGAATGAGCTCACATTTTTTTTGGATCATTTTGAATTCATCAATCAGACACTGAAAAATTTTTACATTTGGGTCAAAGGAGGGTGAAATTAAAATGACATCTTTAGCAGAAATAACTTTTTCTGAACCTTGAGATTTAAATGTATGGAATTGTTTAAGTAGAATAATCTTTGCAGACCATATATTTAGAAGACCGTTAAAGTGCAGCAGTGCTCCTTGCAGCTCAGGAGGCAGAAGAATGGAAGGTGAGAGTTCAGCTGATGTCTTCATAACACTGTATTTGACACTATTCCCTCTAGAGATTATGACTTTCCATCACCAAATATGAGCAATGGGTGGTGAAGCAATCATCAGCCAATGTTTATGTCTTCCTTTGAAGTTGGAAAAAGCTTCTCCATGCTTCTTTTTCTTTTTTTTTTTTTTTTCTCTCCAACTTCTGGCAGGCATGAAAATGGGACATTTTTACCTAAAGCGGCATTTTAGCCTTTTATTTTACAGAGATAAATTAGACATTTTGTTCCATTCTCTAAAAAATAATAATTAAAAGAATAAAGAAGTCTGATTTGATTCCTAATATGCAGTGAAAGCTTAAGCTGGCTAATAATTGCTAATATACTACTTAAGGCTTCCTCTGACTCACAGCCAACTGCAGAGGGCAAGTCAAAACAGCCTTGGATAAATAATTAAAGCATTTAAAGATGTTAGGCTTATATTTTGATCCTAATCTTTAGCTGGTATAAATCTGTCTTGCTCAACAGAACGGGTGGAGTTGCAGAAGCTGAAGACTGGGTCTTATTTTCAAGACTTCCCTAGGTCATAAGTGAGTAGAATTTGTTTTTATCAGTATTTCTGAATCCAGTTATTTATCTCTAACTGACTGATAGTTTCTGAACCTAAATAATATGGGAATAAACATAGATTATTACCCTCTAATTTCTGTATCTGCTGCAGAGGTGATTTCAAGTAGTGCTGGAATAGGTATAATTTTATTTTTAAGCATGGATCCATCTCATGTAATGTTTGCTGTCTGCTAGACTTACACACAAATCTGTGCTAGTCACCCTGGGCTTGTAGGATTAGTCGTGATGAAAAGAGGCTTCAAAGCTTAAATTCACCTTTCTTCTGGAAAACATCTAAAATATTTCAGATGATCTGAGATCTGGAAGTGTCTGTTTCTGCCTTTTGACTGGAAATGAGAGAATATAGCCATTTCACACATCTATAGTATTGGTGAGAGAATTTTTTTGTCATTGAACAAACTTGGCAGCTAAATTCACTCTGGTTTACATGGGGCTTCTGTCCCAAAGGGTGTAACTTAAATGAAACTTCACAGATAACCAGAAGAGAGAGACAACTGATACAAAAGTCTTCATAGTAGTAAATTCCTCTAACTATGTAACAGCCATGTCGCAACTTTTAAGTACTTCTGTTTGCTTCCCTTCTTCCAAAGTGTTTTTTTTCTCCATTCAATTAAAGTTTATATAGTTTTCCCCACATTTATGAGGTATCCTGAAGACCAGTGAGGATTTCACGACCCCTGTTACAATGTAAGAATCTATAGGGGCAGTGAGACCTGGACCAGAAGACCACCAGTAAAAAATGTCATTGCATTACCCCATAATTGTTTCCTCACTGACAGAAGTAGCAGCAGTTTGACAATGGCCAGAAAAAGGCCAAGACTTCCTGCTTTCTTTTCCTGGAAATGTTGTTTGGCTACTACTATTATTGTCTGCAGGGGAGATCCAATGGATACAAGAACTGCTGCTCATAGAAATGACCTTCTCAGTGGTCACCACTATTTGGGCAGAAGCAGGATCAGAAAACTTAGATCTCTGGGGCTTTTCATCTCATCTTCATCACTCCTGTGCTGCATGAAAACCCCTAATCTTTACAGAGGCAACATTCAGTTTTTCCTGAAGTCCTCTGAGTGTTTGAGCTACTTGTGCTCTGATAGCCTTAAGGAGAATGTATCAGCTGCCAAATGGAGCTGTTTTTGCTTTAGGGCTCCACATACTGCTGTTACTTAAATTGTGGTCTACAAGGAGAATTCAGAGCAAAAATAAAATGAGATAGGCCTGCTACATTACTGGAAAGTTGAGATGCCTTAACATAGTGGATTCTGGGGTCAAAGCACTGTTTTTTTGTTTTGTTTAACAATGAGCATTCTTCATTCAACACTTAGTGCATTTATTATGTAAGAGACACAAACGCAAAGGAGTTTAGGGAGGAGGCCAACATAATTTGGTCAATATAACTGTAGGTTTAACCAAAACACAGGGAAGCTTTTGTACTAGCTATGAAGATCACAATTATAACATACAGAAATAAGCAAAATATGTCCTTTTTTTAGTGCAAACATGTGTAATTTCTCCCATACATCTTAGTTACACTTTCCAGCTACACATACATACATGAATACAAGGGTTGGACTGTTTCTGAATAGTTATTGTTTTATAGTTATTGATTGGATCCAGCAAAGTACATCTTGATATAAACCCAGAAGGTTATGTTAGTCTAGCACAAAACAAAGTTATATGAGATGAATTAAAAGTAGAAAACGTAGTTGTATCTACTCTGGCACTGCCCAAGTTCACCTCTGCAGCAGACACAGAAATAAGTGGGTGTAATGGAAACATTTATCACATAATTTAACAAATCCTTTGGAGAGAAATATGTACACACACCATTAGTAAAGATCCTCAATGAAAATTCATAGGCATTTAAAGTCAATCTTTGCCAACTCTTTGCTTAAAAATTGTAAATACAAAGAATTCTAAAATTTTCAGAATGAAAGCTCCTGAAATCTCCATTTTGTGAAAATCTTTCAAATGTGGTATTCTTTTCACCACAACCCAGTGTTTAAATCCTACTAAGTATGTAGGAGTCATGTGAAGTGGGTTGGGACTCAGCAGTAGACATAGTGCCATAGAGCCCTGTGTCTAACTGTAGGCATCTACATAACTACCAGCTATCTAAGCTTCCATTATAGTCAGTGGATGTCTCATTTGTATCAAGGTCAAAGCAGATCAGGAAGTGATTCAGCTTACTCTTCAGCAAACTCTTCCAATGGGTCAACTGGAAATTTCCAGACTCAATGAATTGCATTGAGTATTGAGAAAGCTTGCTGTCTTATAGACACCTACAGACATACACCTGCGGCTCAACGCTGTTGTCCAATCATAGGCATCTACTGCTATTTTAGATGACACAGGACAAAAGGAAACCTGGGAGATGAAATACTGGCAGATTGTCCTACAATATCGCAAGTAGCACTGAACACCAATGTTTAAGTGTCGGAATCACAGGTCCATATTTAGTGGTGGTCAAGCTGTAGAAGAATTCCATTCTTACCATTGTCTCTTTAGCCACCCTGAGTAGAAGAGACACAGTGAAGGTTGCCAAAAAAGAAAAGATAGAAAGAGGCCCAAAATAGACTGGAGAAAGGACTTATGAAGACATAATAATAATCTTCAAATACATAGAAGTAAAAAATAAAGAAGAAAAAGAGAACTGCTCCCTATAGTCAATGCGTGTGGGAGAAATAATTATGAACATAATCTGCAGGGTCATCTATCTAATGAATTGAATAATTGCAAAACAATGTGGATCACCTGGAAAGGTTGTAGTGTGTCCATACCTGCAAGCTTTGGTGAACAGCTAGAGGGCATGGATTGGGTTTCCTCCCCAGGTGTCTTCCAGCCTCACTTCTAATGAATTTATGACTGTATATTTTTTGTACTAGGGAATTGGAAAATGATCTCTGTGGGTGGAAATGGACTTACCCCCATTGCATAGGTCTCCTGACACCCCCAACAGAATTTTAAATGAGGAGCTAGACAATCTGTAGTTCTTTAATAGGGCTTTGCTGCCAAGGGGCCCAACATGTTTCCCATAATGAGGCAAGGGTAGGAGGAGAGAAGAGGGAAATTCCTCCATTCTTTATATTTCCATAGTATTTTGTAATTAATTTGATGCTTTTACAGAAAATTAATTGGTTTTTGATAATGAAATAGAAAGGACTAGCCAGACACAGGCAAATTAAAAAAAAAATAAAAAAATCACTGCCTAATAGGCTCCCACATCAGACTGTTAATGCTGTCTCCCTCAGGTGCTTCAGAAAAAAATAGCCCAAGAGGAGACATTGTGAAAGTACTTGTCAATTGAAGGGTTAATCTGCCTGCCTTCCCCACTCCCCTGCTCCCTCACAACTAAAGCTAAGCAGATTAATTAAAACTTAAAAGGATTCTGATTTAGTTATGAGTAAGAAAGTGAAGTGCTGCAGCCTCATGCCTATAATTCACCATTGCAGATTGACACTCGGACAGTCCAAGATGTAATTAGCTTATGATGTAGTATGTTCCCTGCAATTCTTCACAAAACCTCTCTTTTAGGTGTTTCCCTGCCATACCTCTCCTCCCTTCTCATCCTATCAGACAAAGGCATTTAACAGAGGCAAATATTCATTTCTATGGTGACAGCAGTGGGTCAAACAGAACACTGATGAATTGTCTCTGGAAACTCAACAGGTATCCTCTCCACCTCATCTGTCATCCCTTGGTGAAACATAAAGCCATTCTATAATATTTCTACTTAATACTTCATTTTCCTCAAATACATTATCAGTGGAAAAGCAATGAAAGGAGAAAACAAGAGATCTACAGTCATAAGTATCTCCCCCTTTCCCAGCAAGTACTATGAAGAAGAACAAGCTATTTTCCACAGATAGCACTTAAACTCCTGTAGGAAATAATTTATAAATTTATAAATTTCTGCTGTCATATCTTTCAGCTATCAAGCACATGAACCATAAATACAATTCATATTTTGTGGAGATCTGGTACAAAAGCGATAAGCTGACTAGTTCAGTGCCCATAAAAATATGAGGATGAAACTACTTATGTGCTAGGTCTTTGTGTAGAGGGGATTTTCAATCTGTGAAGGTAATCCTGCTCTTTGGATTTTGGTGGGAGGTTTCAAACAGGAGGCATACTTGAATACACCTATAATGGCATCCATAATACTAACGGGACACTGTGGAATGGGATGTAGTGCACTTTTGATTTAATAAAGTAGAAGTTTGGTAGCCAGATAGTGTTGAAATAAACACTAAGAACTTCAAAAAATTTGAGATAGTATTATTTCATGTCATATCTTAGTGCCTAAAATGTTCACTCTGGCTTTGGAAAATGTTCATTTATTCCTTTCTGTGTTGGAGGGGACACCTGTGCTGAATAAGTTCCACTTCAGGGTTTTGGAGGTTGGAGGCATACAAATGTGGAACTAGATCTCTTGGTAATGGGATCAACTTCTAGTGATCCTTGTCCTGTCTTTAGGTACTTACCTCAAAATGTCTGCTGCAGGCTTATGGAAGCTGGTAGAAGCAAACAAGAGGAATTTTAGTGGCAGTATAATGGAAAAAAAATCAAGGTTCTTTAAAAATTACGCCTTTTCTTAAATAGCAAAAGACTCAGTATGTCCAATCCAAAGCAGTAGTAGTGTGCCTAAGCACTGGCTTAGGCATCAGCTTATTTGTCTCATCATAGTTATCTAAAGCACTGGGAATGCAGACAACTGTGGGGACTGAGAGCACATGACTTAAAGTGAGCTGTGCAATTCCTGAGTGACAGCAGAAACCAAGCACCCTTGCCTGGCTCAAATGCACCAAATGCTGATGTGTTGGCCACTAAACCCACAAAAAGGATAATAGATAAATAAACCGGGCCAGCTGGGCTGCTGATGCCTCTCTGACTATCAAGGGGAATTAGGCGTCTGTTTATAAATCTCTCCAAGCACTCAGTTCAGCTTCCAATGCCATTTGATATGCAGCAACTCCCAACTGCTGCTCCAGAGATGGTAAGTTCTCCCAAAAGCCCTGAGTTAGCTCTAACTGGTCCCTGCAGATGTTCAGGATACCTTTGGCATCTCGCATTACACTTGGTGCCTCTCTGAGGCACCTGAAATGAGTCTCAAGTGACTGTCAGTGACTAAAAGACCTTTGTAAATAAACTTGGGCTGCACAATTCAAGAACGAAGTGATAGGATGAACCAGCAAATTCCCTCACTGACAATTTAAGGTGAATTCAGAGATTTCAGCTGACGTCACTATTCAGCTGAACATCACTGACGTTCAATGATAAATTGAAAAAAAACCCCAAAAACAATAAGAGTTTTATGGGCTGAACCGAGAAACACCAAAAATAGAAAGTATGATTCCTTTTATTTCTCTTATAGAATCTAGTAGAGATTGCAGAAACATTACAATGCATTTGTCAGTGCTAACAAACTCCTGTACCCCTATCACATCCCAATGAGACCTGCAGATCTTTTGGAATTGAGGAGCTCAAGTCAGGGGAAAAAACATATCCTCCTACACCATGGTGTCCACTGACAGGTCCTGAGGGGTGTAGGCATAGCACAGAGTTAACAGAGCCTTCAGGGAAGCTGAATGCTTTGCCCAAACAATCTGTATAGATGTAATATTTTTTCTCTCCTATCCTGGGTCTGAGCCCATTCCCAGGATTCCCATTTGCCCCTTAGGTCTGTATGCAAACATACATTATCAAAACACATGTATTTTTCAAGTTTTGCACATGGTATCATGTGGCAGTTGGTTGTACAAGAGCAGAGATGTATATACTCGTAGGGTATTAAGTACTGTATGTCCATAGCTCAGCTTCATAAGCTTTTTTGCTTATTTGCTACACACCATTTCCTACATGAGTGAGGTCCTTCCAAATTCCTTCTTAGCAACTACCACTTCAAAATTAACCATTATAAAACCAATTCTTGATTTTCCCTTTCTAATAGCTTTTTTTTTTTGTTGCTCATGTTCATTTATTTATCCTGAGAATTTTCATCCTAAACTGAATAAAATTATTTTGTTATTATTTCTAGTTTCTTACATTCACAAAGTTTACATCACTGGCACATTAGAAATTGCTATTTAGATATTTAAATAACAACAGCAAAAAAGAAAAACGAAAGATCTTGTGCATATGTTTGTCTTTTATGGTATAATTTCTGCCAATTCCCAGGGAACTGTTCCCACATCAAAGTTAACTCTCTGCATAATATTTGGGAAAATGCATCTGTTTTGCTTCTCTTATAAAAGTTGTGATCATTTTCTGCTACACTTCTGTTGTCTCCAGTTATTTCCAGGCTCATGAATTTAATCAGGGAATGGCCCAGGCATCAAGACAGTGTGTTTTACAGTATCACTAATATTACTCAGATATGATTCATTTATATATTTTAAATGTTTTTTATTTGTCTTCTGTGACTTGTGATTTTACCTCTATGCCACAATAAAAGATGAAAGTTCATTTGAAGATGAGATGTCCTACAAAGGGACCTGGACAAGCTGGAGAAGTGGTCCCATGTGAACCTCATGAAGTTCAACAAGGCCAATGCAAGGTCCTGCCCTTGGGTTGAGACAATCCTTGTCACCAGTACAGGCTGGGAGATGAAGTGATAGAGAGCAGCCTAGCAGAGAAGGACTTGGGGGTTCTGGTGGATGAGAAGCTTGACATGAGCTGACAATGTATGCTAACAGCCCAGGCCAACCATAACCTAGGCTGAATTAAAAGGAGCTTGGCCAGCAGGTCAAGGTGATTCTGCCCCTCTACTATGTTCTTGTGAGAACCCACCTGGAGTGTTGTGTCCACTTCTGGACTCCTCAACATAGGAAGGACATGAAACTGTTTGAAAGGTCCAGAGGAGGGCCACAGATGATTACAGGGATGGACTATCTCTCCAATGAAGACAGGCTGAGAGAGTTGGTCTTGTTCAGCCTAAAGAAGAGGAGGCTCTAGGGAGATCTTATAGTAGCCACTGAAGAGGACTACAAGAAAGCTGGGGAGGGATGTTTTAGAAGGGCATGGAGGAATAGGAGGAGGGAGGATGGTTTTAAATTGGAAGGGGGTAGATTTACATTGGATATCAGGAAGAATTTCTTCCCTCTGAGGGTGGTGAGTCACTGGCACAGTTTGCCCAGGGAAGTGGTGGCTGCCTCCTCCCTGGGGGTGTTCAAGGCCAAGTTGGATGGGGCCTTGAGCAGCCTGGTCTGGTGAGAGTTATCCCTGCCCATTGCAGGGTGGTTGGACCTTGATGAACTTTAAGGTCCCTTTCATCCCGAAATATTCTATGATTCTATGATTCCTTGATTCTTTAGATTCTTCTGTCTAGGTGGAAAGCATTTTTAACTATTAGAAGTATTGTTGTTTTACTCTGGGTACCTGTGTGTGCCCAGGGAAAAAATAGTTGGCATCAGAAGTGCTGTGAGTGCTTCTGTGTGCAAGTCCATCACTAACCAGCCACACTAGGGCACCGCTGCTTACACCTGTACACTTTTTGTACAGTTCAAATAAAAACAGGGATAATTTGACATTTTTTATTTTTACGCCAAGGATTTCTTCTAGGTCCCTGACACATCACAAATTAAAAGACTGGTTTTGTTTGGGAGGTATTTAGTAGAAGTGCACAGTCATGCACACATAACAGGATGGGTGTGCAACCCTCATTTTGGCTTTTCTAGCTGATAGAGATGAAAGAGTTTCCAACACGACCACTTCTGGTGGCTGCAGTTCAGAGTTCTTCTGGAAGGACAGATCTTGTGAAATGATCACAGGCATCTGACATGCTCCTCCCCATTTGCCCCAGAACAGAACTCTCTCACCACTGCAGAGAGGACAAAGCTGCAGGGGTTTGTACTAGATCTACTAGATCCACATGAAAACATTCAACACACTTATAATTTTAAAAATATTTCATCTTACTCTAGGGCTAAAATTTTTAGGCTAATTCTGAATTGGTTTGTGAAAGAAGATGTATTCAATAAGACCACAGACTATATAGACAGTTTCGGTCTCCAGCAAAGGCCAGTAATGACTGCCTGTTGGGAAGAGCATTAAAAGGAAAATATGCATTGATGTTCCCACATTTTAGCTTTCCAGTTTCCTGCAATCTGTGGCTATGTGATTTCCTGACCTGGGGTTATTCCTTTGTCTATCATAGTCTATGAAGGCTTTTCCTTCCATGTTTGTATCTAATTGCTTTTTGAACCAGTGAAAAGTTATGACATTCACAACATCCTGTGGCAATGAGTTTCGTAGTTTAATTATGTGGTGTACTTCCCTTTAATCATTTTGAGCCCACCTTTAGAAAACTTTATTTGATACCTCCTAGATTTTGTATTACAACAAGTAGCAAATAATTGCTGTTTCTTCACCTCCTACATGATTGTCGTGATTTCATAGACTTCTGTCACATCCTGAAATAATTAGTCTTTCCAGGCTGAATAGTTTTATTTTAGTTTATCTCCCTTTACATGGAACCCATGTAGTACCTTTAAGCATCTTCACAGTAATTTCTTTAGTTTACCATTTTTTCTATACTTATACTAGATGTAACTTATTTACACCTGTTAAAAGCAATAGCATCATTTAATTATTCTGGTACAGAAGCATTTTACAACCATTTTTGACTACAAGGACTTGCAACTGTGGAGGGTTTGGGTCTCCACATTCAATAAATATTGAATTGAATTTTGAAAAGCTTCAATTTATCATGGAAAAAACTTTATTCTGACTTGTGATGAATTCTGGATTCCATATTTTTTAAAGAAAGTATTTATTTAATATTTGTTTTGATTATTCCATCTGATGTTCTCCAATCTGGTGGAGAGAAAACAATATGTTCTGCTAATGACTATGTTTTTAATGTCTGATGAATTTTCTTCTATGAGAGAAGGACACAGCTCTTTCAAACTCAGCAGCTGAATAGATCTATACACCCTCAGGCAGAATGTTGCCAGGATAATGACACAGCTAATGTAATTAATTAACCCTTTTGAAGTCTTAATGTTTCAAAATTTCAGGTAATGGTATTTAGGTAGCTATTTTATTTTATTTTATTTTATTTTATTTTATTTTATTTTATTTTATTTTATTTTATTTTATTTTGGCTTATGTAAGATTAGAATTTGATATCTAAGCAAAAAGCACCCCCAAAAAAAGAAAACCTCCTCATGACTCTAGATGAAAACATAAGCTAAATTAAGTAAACAGAGAATTGTTAAGCTATATCATTTTAAAAATTGCATTTGCCAATTCATATGGTAACCATAAAAACTCCCAACACAAATGTTTTCCTTTGTAAAAAGAAAATAATAATAATAAAATATTGCTTTGGTTGGAAAGTTTGAAACAGAGGTTCAAAACCTAGATGTGCTACGGATTGCAAATCACAATGTGACCTTGGCTGCAACATTTAATTGCTATGTGCCTCGTTCCATGATCTTTAAAAAAAGGGGATGATATAATTTCCTTATCCCTGATTTTTTTATCTGCCTCATTTATTCAGATTGTTATTAGGACAGGATCTGGTATCTATTTATTTTTTTAATAGTAGGAAGAGCACTTAACACAAAAAAGTTCTGAACTTGATATAAACCTTTGTTTTATGCAAGCACTAAGTCCTGTGGGTGAGATGACATTCTGTGTTGGTAAATATATTTAGGTAACTAAGTAATTTCAAGTTACATTTTAATTCTATTCATTTAAGATGACTAAAATTTGGTTTGATTTATATTGGTGAAAATCTGGAATAATTCTGTTGATATTTTGGGGATCTTTTTCATTTGCATAGGTGTGAAAACCTGTATTATTTGATTTAGTCCTATTGTGGAATTGAAATTAAACTTTAAGATTACATTTGGTGCTGGTTTTGACCCATGGAAAAGCACTTTCAGTGTTGTCAGTGAAGATGACATTCTCATGACAATCCTGTGAATTCAGAGTCGCTTTATAAATGAAAGCTTTGGTCTGCTACCAGTCACTCTTAAAGAGTTACATCTACTTCTCTCATCAGTTTTATGCTCCTTTACCAGGTATTTTCAGCTGGGAAACTGCAAGTATTCATAATTATCATCATCTACATCCTAAACACCAAGAAACCTCTGTGAAGTCCCCTGCTACGCTCAAGTCTTTCTCATCTCTAGTAATGCTGTCTGTAAATGCATAACTGGGGAATGATAGATAGATGCTTTAGCTCTCTCTTCATTTTACAATTTTAAAAAATCACAGAATGGTAAAAAAATATTTTCGTCCTCAGAATAAGATTCTGGTTTAAAAAAGGTTAATTAAAATATCAAAAATTTTGACTTTACTTTGGCAATACTAAATTGTATAATATTAGCTTTTTCCCTGTTAAATTAAATAGAAATGTAAGCAAGACATCTCATAATAAAGATCAGTCAAACCATAGGTTATCTACATCTAGGTAATTAGAGGGTGCTTGTTATGTCTGTGGTATAATTCTCTGAGCAAACATCACAAGATGACTACTATTCTCTTACATGGATTAGATGCAGGGCTACATAGGAGGGCTGTCAACTCACACTAATGTTAACTTGTGTCACTATTGAACTTCTGTGATTAGCAAAGGATATGTAAATGCTGGAAGGAGAGCCCCTACATCTGCTCTAATTTTTATTTCCGGAGTCATTCATACTCCCAACGTTCCAGGTGAGATCAGGAGTTGTTCAAGACAGAGATGGTGCCAAGACATGGAAACTTGGGAGTTTATGAGCAGTCTGAAGAAAGGGATGATGTCATCTAGAGCCAATGCTGAGGTGCTCTGAGCTCAGGTAATGCTAAAATGACATGGGATTCCTGTGGCAATGGTGACAACTGCCCCCACAGCTCCTTACCATTCATGCCTTATCTCCATGTCTGTATTTCCTTCTTGATGCAGGACAGAATTTGACTCAACATGACACCTTATATTGGCTTTCCAATACCTGAAAGGTGCCTATAAGAAAGCTGGGGAAGAACTGTTCCTGAGGGCATGGAGTAACAGGATGAGGGGTGATGGTTTTAAACTAGAAAAGGGGAGATTTAAGTAGGATAATAGGAAGAAATTCTTTGCTATGGGTGTGGTAGATCAATGGCACAAGTTGCCCAGAGAGGTGGTGGAGGACCTATCCCTGGAGATATTCAAGATTGAGTTTGATGGGGCTCTGGGCAACCTGACGTAGTGAAGATGTCTCTGCTCACTGCAGGGGGATTGGACTAGATGGACTTCAAAGGTCCTTTCCAACCTAACACACTATATGATTCAATGATTCGATGGTTTTATATGTTCATCCCCGGTAAAGCAAGGTTGTTAAGCATCTGAGCTGATGGAATCATGGCAGTTGCTTTAAAGGAATCATGCAATTTTGCACACTACAAATCTTGCAATTTTTCATCCCCAGGGATTTTTGGGCCTGTTTGTTGGCATCTTTTCTGGAAAAATTTGATCCACTATTGAGGACATTCATCACAATATGACAATATTTTATTTATATCCCTTTTTTCTTTTTTAATTAGACATTTTTATTCTCCATCACAGTATAGTACTATACAGTCTATCACTGCAAACATCAAGCCATGTTTTTGTTGGTCCTTGCAAAGAGTAATTCAGGGCAGCGTAGGAAGTGCTGTATTTTACGAGACTGCCTGTGGATCCAGGCATCATGTCCCAGATGGGCATTACTGCAGCTGATTTTCAAGCTATATTAAGGGAAAAGCTGACATAAGAGCCAGGTACACTAGTTTTTCACCAGCTGAGAGATTCCCAGTGCCAAAGCAGCACTAAGATCTGGTCCTTTGGCTGGTGCTCATTGCATCTTGGAAAGAATCCTATTTCTGTGCCCCTATTTTTCTGGAAATAAGCATTCCAGTGAGTGTGCATTTAGTAGTATGCATATGCTTTAGTAGCCTAAAATGCTGGCACTAATCCCATTTTGATCCTGGTGGCAATATCAGAGTATTAACAGAGGGCTTTTAATTGTGAGCTTTTAAAGAGTCATATAAAAAAAAAAAAA
>VXBZ01010797.1:361104-381301 GCA_013399135.1 Heliornis fulica
AAACATTCAGGAAGGGAGAAATCGGGGTGGGGGGTGAGGGGGAGGGGACGACACACGATGACACACACGACATGACTCTGAAGGAATTCTTTGCACATGGTTGCTGTTCATTGCTGCTTGGTGGCTTGCTGTCCTGATGGCCAGATATGCTGGGCCTCAGGGGGTTGTAAAAAAACATCATGGGCCAGGAAAGGGGATAAGTGCCAGAGGCAGCAGTGGTGGAGATAGTTTTCAAAACAGGCCAGGTGCAGATGTACAAACATCTCGCACTATTCACATCCTTCACACTGGCACCTGTGGATGGATTTCCCCTTTGAAGCTCAAAAGCCAAAGGGGCAAATTGCTCCTAAAAATGTGACTACTCTACAAAAAAATGGCATTTAGTGCTCCAGGAAGGATTCAGTCAGAAAATGTGAACTCTTTGTGTTTTAAAGAGCTGGATAAGCAAGGACAGAGTGTCTGGCAGAAAGAAAAAAAACAATTTCAGGTGTTAAAGTCCCACTATCCTCCTAGGCCTCAAACTATATCAAATAACCAATAGCTTGGTGGTTTGACCGCTCAAGGGGCAAATTGGTGGACCTAAATAAAAGAGAGGCATTTATCAATATGTTTAATTTTTAATCCACTTATTAAGTATTTAATTGAAGTCCCCATTTGTTAATTTAATAATTTGAATGTCTATACATATCAGTAAAGAAAAGGACATGTTATGACTGCTGGTGAATGGTGGCTCCTACAGCTCTTACAGCAACACCTTTGAGGTGAAATGAGATGTCTCCTTCCTCTGACTGGAAAATACCTTAATGCTTCAGTGAAAGAAGAATAGATTAGGCGTAAAGTGTCAATACTGCTCCCTTCAGAGTTGTAGGTTGAAAGTAATTTTCTAATGTTAGTGTGAAGGTCTGGAACAGCAGACTATGTTTGTTTTGCTTTTACCTTTTTTTTTCTTTTGTAGAGAAAAAAGTAGCCAATTTTTTCAAAATTTTATTTTCTTAATCTGGGTTCACTACCGGTGTATTATGAGCTGCATATAAAATGAGGAAGGGGTGTCAAATCTTTCCTCTGGATCAAGGCAAGAAGCAGCTAAGTCTATACACTCCATCACTACTCCCATTCGCTTCATCTGGAAAGCATGAGCAAATTGGAGAAGCAGCAGCAATTTTCGAAAGACTTTCCTCGAGAATGAAGGAAGTGTTTTTATCCCTATACTTGGATAAGGAATTATTTTGAGGGGCCTGTAAGAAATAGAATCTTTCTGGAAAAACAACAAATTGAGAGGGATGTCCTAAGGGGAAAGAAGATAAAGTTGTATGTCTGCACACTTGGTAAGTGGAAAGATTGGCTGGGTATCCCTGAGGCAACAAAAAGAAAGTCTGCCGCTCAACTGACTGGTGGGGAGGTCCTTGTGTAGCACCTGCAAATCTAGCACAGGGTAAGAGTTCCTTTTCCTGAGGGAAAGAAGAAAGCAATATATGGATTGAGTCAGCTCCAGTGTGGATGTTTGTTCTTTTATTTCACAACTGGTCTAATGACTTTGAGTTCTCCTTCAGTCCCCATGAGGGTTTAGAATCATAGAATGATAGAATGTGTTAGGTTGGAAGGGACCATTAAATTCCATCTAGTCCAACCCACCCATAGTGAGCAGGGACATCTTCACCAGATCAGGTTGCCCAGAAACCCACCAAACTTGACCTTGAATATCTCCAGGGATGGAGTCTCCACCACCTCTCTGGGCAACCTGGGCCAGTGAGCCACCACCCTCAGAGTGAAGAATTTTCTCTCATGTTGCTTCTGAGCAGACAGCTACCTGAGCATCCAAAATGTCAGAGCTGGGTGCAATAGCCTGCTGCCATAGGGATTCAACATTGGGAGGTTAGATGAACTGCTGTAGCATGGCTGATGGGCCTCAAGTCACAGTGAATACAGTAGAAACAAAGATAACAAAAATGTGCTTTAATAATGACAGCACCAAATTTAGATGTCTGGAGAACATGGAGCGGATTCTTAGCACTGTCATGGAAACTTTGTCTTTATCTCAGTCCTTATATCTAGACCTCTAACATATACACTGAACTGTGCCCTATTATTGGAGAAACATGGCATCTAGTTAGAATCACAGAAGGGGAAATCTCTCCTGCTTCTACAAGCAGATGAAATAAAGTGCACAGCGAGTGATTCATGAATCAGAGCGTTCCGTTCCTGTACATACTGACAGGAACTAGAGCACAGATTGACTTGATCTTTTTAGCCTCTGTCTATACTTGCTTGAATAGGTTTCTTCCTCTATTATCCTCAATATGTTTAAAGGCTTGCAGGGAAATAATGCAAGAGCCCTCCTGTGGTTGATTTCATCACCCACCATTCATATTCTTATAGCTGTGAGAGACTAATAGTCAAGTGGCCAGAAGTATCTGCTTTTAATAACACACAATATCTTCTGAGTTACGGATGGAAAAAGCTGATTATGCAAAACTATCTTCAAGCCTGTATAGAGTTACTTCCTACAGTCAACTCACACTTATTTTTCTAGGCACCACACTAGCATTTTTTAAATTCCTGCACAACTATTGTTCACTATACTGTTACAAGCAAATAGATAACTCTCTGAACAAGTTTATCTAGAAATTCACCCATGATTTCACATGGGAAAAGGGGATCTAACTAAACCCTCTACTAGTACCTCACATGTTTGTTTTGTCTTCAATGCTTGCAATCTTCCAGTGTCTGTAGACTATTGCTTCCCCTCAGGGCTGTATGCAGTGCTTTTAATCCCTTCTTTTAAACTAATCCCTCACAGGTCCCCATTTTTTCTCCAATGCATTTGTTTGGGTTTTTTTTTAAGTCTTAAAGAAGTATCCAGATGGATGATGTACTCCCACTAAGTTGCACCAGAGCTTAGTACTGAGAATTGCTCCTCTGCTTAAATATGTAAGGATACTGCATTGGCAGCCTCAGATCATACTGACTTCATGGTGACATCTTCTTGACCCAATATTCATGACTAGGCTTTAGCTTTTATACTCAAGTTGTTTTCCAAAGGTTTCTTCGTCATTAGCTTTTAGTTGCAAATTATCTTTGTTTAGTGCTCTATCTATAAGCCATGCCATGCATTAAGAGAAGAGTAACTTGTCAAGCAAGGTAAGCTCAGTGAAATTCACAGAGGGCTGAACTGCTTTAAGTAGGAAGGACAGGAACCTTGGAGTAGCTAAAGCTGTCTCAAATCTCCAGCCTGCATTGTCAACCAGTAACATTCATCTCATCATGCTCTCAGGAGCAGAGGACAACTGAGAAACCATAGTGCAATTACTAGACTCCACCAAATCCCAGAAGATACAAAGTAAGGTTTGGAAGCAGGCAGCACAAAAGGGGTATAAGAGTCTCAAGTCTAAAAGAGTACATAGATATTTTTTCATCTGAATCAGTCATGGTTATTCTGGTTACCTGCCTACCTGCCAAAAACTGGAGAAGAAATCACATTGTGATAGGATCCTGGAAGAAAATAAATAAAATCCCTCCAGCTATTGGAATAGTTAGCATTAGCCCTTCAGGAAAAAAAGTCGGGTTTTTTGCTAACTATTAAAGCAGTGTCAGCCCTGGATAGCTATGCTGGAAGAGATTAAGATTCAAGTTAGTGCTGTCTTTCATGCAGACTAGGGATTTTTACTGCACTTCTTTTCACATCACAGATGAGTGCCCCAAGCACCAAGCCAAAAGATCTTTCAAAGTGGATGATCAGCAATTCTTTTCCCGATGCAAGAAATTGCTTCTGCTGCTTTTGTAAGAACAGGTGCATACATTACCTGACAAAGTTAATTTTGACAAAATAAATTTTTTGCTCTGTATAATGATTTAATGAGAAAACTCTCAACTCCCTCTAACAACCTCTCTTTTTGTACCATTGACTAGACGAAAAATTTGAAGGCTACAGGAAAAGTGAACTCTGTTGCCTATTCTGTTTCAGATCTAAGCCACAATTTTGCAAGAACAGCAGAAGGAGTATGTATTGTCAGGAAAAAAAAAAAAAAGAATTCAAGACAATGACTTACATTTTGGAAAATAAAGAATGCAACAAACTCCATAATGTGAATGAATCTGTAAGCAGCAGCAGACAATGTTCAACATAATTATTTGATGCCAGCAACACTAGATTACATAAACTCTTCAGAGAGGCAGGGAATAATGCTGCAGGACATGGTGAATAGATATCAGTCCAAAAGGACTTTGCATTAGTACAAAACTGCCCCAGAGATGAAGTGGAGGTGGAAACACTTCATGTTTTATGTTTTTAGGTTTTCAGAGCTCATGTCTGAGCATATCTCACTGAAAAATATGAATTCTGCAAAGGGTAAATAAATCAGAAAGAAGCTAAAATTGGTTATGGAGTGAAAAGTGTTGGTCTCATCAGCAGGGTACACTCACTGATACAATTAGTAATCTTACTGTGCTTAGTAACTCAGTTTGAACAGTTTTATTGATGGCTTCTAAAGACAAAGAGTATCAGAAACAGAAGAGTGAAGGAGTCCAACCCTTCCATTCTCTGTGATAAGGAGATCTGCTTTTACCTTAAATGGAGACTGAAAGGGAAAACATATAGAAACACAGCTCTAGATGACATCAGAACTTCTTCCCAACTGCATAGAGATGAGGCTTCCAGTACAACAGCAAGCCATTTTCCTGTTTAGACATGCTGTAGTCCCTCATGTTGCCTGCAAACTAGGTCTGGGGCTCCCAACTCAGCCAGTGGGAGCACTGAGGTATTAACATACCAGTAGAAAACATATACAACTCATTTAGGGGATCTTGTTTGTTCTACAGAGGTAGAAGGCAATTTAAACTTTAAGATAGTTTAAATTTATAGGCTACCTGAGCTGTCCTTGTAAATATCCGAAGTAGGAAATCTGATTACAACACATTTCTTACGAATGAAGCTAATGTGGTCATCCCTATCACTAACCTTCCCTCCTTGCAAACACCTTACCAGCTGAGCTGTATTTATCACAGTGCTCTGTGTTAGAGAAACATTATAAAATGTATGTGATTATGGTTTATCGATTTAAAAAACATATCCCTTCTCTCTCATAGCAAAATGAAGATGTTCATCTTGGTCACCTTTATTTTTATGCAGACCATACAAAGAGAGCATAAACTTCTTTGAAAAAGCTCTAAGTAAAGGATTAAACTGCAACTCAGTGGTGGGGGGAGGGGAGAAAAGGGAGGGCAGGGCGATCTATCCCAACCAATTAGGAATACCCTGTGAATTAGGCAGACATCAGTTGCACAACTTCACACATTCTCCCCAGCCATGCCCCTGGATAAAAGAGGGAACCACAATGGTAGTTAAAACAATTATCATTCAGCGGAGCTTGATTCTAAACTGCTCTGCTAGGAAGTGGCAAGGAGCATTCCGATCCTAATGCAGCAAGCAATCGCTTTTTCATCCCCTTGGGTAGAGAAGCTCCTGGCTTTTTACGCAATTCTGTACCTCTAACTAGTCCTTGCAGGGCTTTGGGGTAGCACGCCAGTGGCACTGCATCCCATTATCGTCACTGCATGTCACTGGAGGCAACAGCACGAAAGATATGCAGGAAGGACTGGGAATGAGAGGAGACATTAATAACAGTATGCTGGTCTGTGCTGACAAAAGCAGGAGAAGGTATGGAGATGGCTGCTACAGCAACAGAAGGAGGAGATGTGGAAACAAAAGAAGTAAAAAATTAACTGAGACACAGAACTAAAAAAACCAGCCTAAATAAGTTCCTAAGTAAACTAGAAGCCTGTCCCACTTTTAAGGGGAGTTAAAAACCCCAACACCATAAAAAGAACAAATCACAGAATCACAGAATGTTAGGAGTTGTAAGGGACCTCAAAATATCATCTAGTCCAACCCCCCTGCTTGAGCAGGATCATCTAGAGTAAATTACATAGGAATGTGTCCAGATTGGACTTGAATGTCTCCAGAGAAGGAGACTCCACACCCTCTCTGGGCAGCCTGTTCCAGTGATCTGTCACCCTCACAGTGAAAAAGTTCCTCCTTTATTAAGATGGAACTTTCTATATTCCAGTTTGGAAACATTCCCCCTTGTCCTATCACTGGCCATCACTGAGAAGAGCCTGGCTGCATCCTCCTGACACTCACCCTTTACATATCTATAAACATTAATGAGGTCACCCCTCAGTCTCCTCTTCTCCAAGCTGTAGAGACCCAGCTCCCTCAGCCTTTCCTCATAAGGAAGATGTTCCACTCCCTTCATCATCTTGGTGGCCCTGCACTGGACTCTTCACTTGCGTATTGAATACTACAACCATTCTTTGGCTGCTAGGTCAACTGGTATAGTCTAACTTCATCCACCTGTCTAAAACCTGCCATTTAAACACTGAGCTCAAATATTGTCTTCTAAATTTGACCTCTCAAATTGTAGGCAATCTCCAGTTGTACATGTTCTTCAAGGAGAAATCTCGATCGTAACAATTTAGGAAATTTTCAGAGGTGCCCAGTGACAGGACAAGGGGCACAAGCTTGTACACAGGAAAGTCCATCCTAACATAAGACAAACTTCTTCAGTCTGAGAGTTACAGAGCACTGGGGCAAGCTGCCCAGATGGGGAGTCTCCTTCTCTGGAGAGATTCAAAATCCATCTGGATGTGATCGTGTGCAACCTACTTTAGCAGAGGGTGGACGGAATGATCTCCAGTGGTCCCTTCCACCCCCTATCATTGTGTGATACTGTGATTCTGTGATGATTCTCCCTTTGCTATACAACCATCTAGGGCCTTAATGTTTCATGAAATGTAATGATTCTTATTTCCAAATCTTTGTTGCCATCACTGAAGTCTACATATAGAATTGATTAATTTCTATCAACAAAATCCAGTTATATACATACTATAGGCAGCACTTAGATATTTTAAATCAAAGGGGACCGTTTCTTTCCTTGCACAGAAAACAAATGTCATCCATTTGGTCTGTTTCTGTCAACAACTCTTTCAGTTTGGGCAGCGTAAATTTAGTAATTTAGTCCAAGCTGAACAACAGGGACTATACATGTCCTCTACCTAAAATGCTCCATTATTCAGACTTCCACCATCTTGAATTTCTAGAGCTGACATGAATGTAAGGCATTGTAGAACAGGTCATTTCTGTCTGAGAGATGGGATCCTTAAAGTATCTTGATGTTGCTAACATGTCACAAGTCTGTTGTGATCCAAGTGTTCATCACTGATATGGTGTTGAGGCCTGAACAAATTTCTAGGTGGAATATTCACCATTTTGGTCTACTGCAAAGATCCTGTCTGTATTCCTTCCCATGGACATACATTTCCAGAATGAAATGGCACTTGCAAAGATCTTGGAAAGCAACAACTATCCTGTCTTCTTTTTCCTAGTCTGACATGTTGTTATGAAAAGTGGGGGGCTTGAGTGGGAGTGAGGAGCAACATCATTCCTCTCTACACATTCTTGAGGAAGGGAAATGGAGGGGGAGGTGCTGATGTCTTGTCCTTGGTATCCAATTTTAGGATGAATGGGAATAGTTCAAAGCTGCTCTGGGGGACATTTAGATCGAACATTAGTTAGCTCATCTTTACTGAGAGGGTGGTCAAAGACTGGAACAGGCTTCCTAGACAGGTGATTGTCACCTTGAGCCTCTCAGTGTTTAAGAGGCACTTGGACAACACCCGTAACATGCTTTCACTAGGTCAGCCATGAATTACTCAGGTGGTTGGACTAGAGCATGTTGTTAGTCCCTTACAACTGAAATAAGTCTTCTCCTTCTCTTCTCTCTCATTTTGCTTCCTCTCTACACTTGGAGTTTCTCTTTCTGAACATGAACATCAGTAATATATAAGAATTAGTAGCTCAGCATTGACAGATGTTGACCAGCAAAGACACTTTTTGATACCTCTCATGAACTTATAACCTCAGAAGCACTGGGACAACTTCATGCAGGCTAGACCAATCAGTGAACTCTGGCTACTAAAAGCACACTAAAAAGCCGAGGTAAAAATGGACAGCCCCCCCCCCCCCCTAATTTGTTTAGTATCCCTTTTAGCACTCAAAAGTGGCATTAAACACCAACCCAGGATGGCCCCTGGATCTTGGGATCAGTTAAGGTTACTATCAACTTTGTCATTGCCTCTGCTGGACTGTGTGTAGCCTAACTGCAACTGAGTATGTACATGTCTAGTCCCCAGGACATGTCCCATACACGTATGCCAGAGCAGATATGTAGGGAAACATATCAAGAATATTTTTCGACCATTAACATCAACAGTTATTAGTTATGAATATTTGCAATAAATAAATGCTTGATATAGGTACACTTGTAACACAGCAGGGAAGAGGGAAAGTAGGGGGGAGGCTTACATTCTCATTTCTTGCCAGAAATAAAAAATACTATTCAGATTTAGCTCTGTTTGGAATAAATAAATAATAATAATAATAAAAAACAAATAAAAACAAACAAACAAACACCTCAATGCAGCCAAAGGCTTTTTATAGCTGGAAGCTTTATTGATTCACAAACCACCCACATAATCTGCCAGAATACTTCTTAATTTTTTTCTTTATTTTTAAATCTTCTTCATGGCAAAGTCTAACCCTCCAAGCTCATTTATTTGAAGGAAAATAATTGAATAAATCCTTTAAACATTACTAAGTTTGCTCTGGAATAGGGTTTTGGTTGTGACTCAAAGGAAATACAGTCTCTTGTCCTGTGGGAGCTGCATGAATTGTCTGGGAGCACCATACCCAACCCATAAAGAAGAGATGACTTTTGTTTGTCATACTCAGTAGCAGAATAGTTTTTAGGGTTTTTGAAAGGAAAATGTTCATACCAGGTCACTAAATTTCAGCATTTTCCCTGGAAACAATGACACTAAAATCCCCAAATGCTGACAGTTGTACAGGAAAACTTTTGAAAGTATTGCAGTGAGAAGTAATTGGAGAAAGAAGTAACATCCCTGCAGACAAGTTGGGTGTAGCAGCATTGTGGGTCTCTCACAGTGTAGACACAGTGAGATAAAGAATGGTTTAAGCAAGATTAAATATATGAAGCTGCATGATCTATGTGCTTTCTACCCAAATTACTCAAGTTTCCCTGATGGAAACCAATTCAACATGTCCACCCAAATCTTGGGATGAACTTGGACATTTCTTTATGCCTGAGGCAGACTGCCACAAAAGATTTTGCACCTATATGCATACAATTTCTTTTCCAAAATTGGATGGATGCATGCAGATCTTTTCCTGGGAACAGTCTCTACTCCATGCTAACTTGTGAGCAGTGTCAGACATCTTTCAAAGATTGTTTTTGTTGAATCAGGACTTAACCCCCCCATGCCATGCCACTCAAAACTTTAAGAGTATGTGCAATTGCGTTCCAGTTCCAGATCAGTATAGATGTAGTTGGAGGGATTCAACTTATCAAGTTTTAGATATCTAAGCTAGTTATTCACAGGATTCTTTGTGGTCCATTGAAAGAGATATTTAGGACATAATTGATGGCATTTTAGTAAAAACTTGCCAGACACATCATATGAATTGATAGCAGTATATTTATTGCTTTCCATCGTCTCTGTAAGGAGCCCAATTCCTACCTAGCTCAAATACAAACATTTACACTGTGGGCATGTACCATTAAATAAGGACAAGTCCCTTTCGGCTGGTCCTACATTGCAGGCTGTATTTTTCTTCTTGGCACTTCTTTCTCAAAATCTGAGTATCCCTCCATCCCAAAAGAGGAAACATGGGAAATGTGCAGTGGAAAAGTGGCTCTGCTGAATGCAGAACTCTTTATCCCTTCCCACCCACAGGAATAAAGACCAACTTGGTGACAAACAGCTCAAGGGCTTTGGTTCATTTTCCTGCAGTTAAGAAGTGAAGGCCAAAGTAGAAAAGAAACTGAGATCACACAAATCCCAGCCACATGTATTAAACAGAAAATCATCCTTTAGACTGGCTAAATTAGTTCATCAATAAGATGCTTGAAGGGCAAGATTTCATACTTGCAGACCGTTGCCAGCAAAATATAAAAGCGAACGAGGCATTTATGGAATTGTATATTTCTTGGATGGCAGCTTAAAAATCAGACTTAATTGAAGGGCTAAAAAGAAAGCAGTTTCATTGTTAGGAATGAAGGGTTTAAAAAAAGAATTAAAGAAATTTTCAACTTGGGTGTAGGGCATAATTACAAAAACATTAAAGCAAATAATTGGTAGCACTGTAATTTTTTCCTCCCCAGGTAACTACCATATGTATTACACAGTGAATCACTGACTCTGTCCCTCCTATCATTAATTACTGTGATGCATAAATAATTGGAAAATTATATGTTCCAAAAATGATTTAGTAATACATTTTATGCATCTAATAAGCACAGGCTTTTAATCATCACTAGACATGTTATGATAAATTTTACTCTCTGTCTCAACTATTCTGTTATCTCTCACTTATACAGCTGCCATCTCCTTGCATGCAAATACCAATAAGCCTCTCCACATCATGTACTTCTTAGTGGGTGCTTTTTACTGGACTTCATTCTGCTAGATGTATTTGGTGCTGATGTTTTGGATTGCTATGCATTTAAGGGCGTTCTTAGCCTCACAGAAACACAATAAGCTTTTTATCCTAAAAATGTAAGCTATTTGATTTAAATGGAGATGTCTTAATCTGTTTTTCTCTTCCATTTAAAATGGTATGTACCTTTTGTGTTGCACAGTGGGGGCATTTCAAAGCTGTTGCTGCATATGAACTGAAAGATCTGAAAATCTACTCTTTTTAATTAGAAACAGTAGAATGTATTTTAATGTGTGCTGATCATCATGGTATCTGTTATTTTCTTTCTTCAGGTTTAACACGTTATGTTTGACACTCCATCATCAAGTTACATGACTCAACACCTTAAGGAACAACTGAACCTGGAAAAGCACAAAAAACACTGATATGTCAAGATGTTATTTCAAGTTCAACCCAAGCAACACAACCTGTCAAAACTGCTCAAATTAAATTTGCCACTCTGCAGTTAATCATCCATGCTTACTCTTAGTACTGTTTACAGGCATATTGCTTACAGAACCTGCAGCTTTTACACACAAGACAGAAATCCAGGTTTGTGGCTGACCAAGTAAAGTTGATAATGAAGTGATTTCATTTAATAAACTATCTTCGAATAAGCATAGTGTTTGTAGCAATTGCATCCAGTTGAATTTCAAACATACACTTCTATACCAATTAACTACCCAAAAGATTCAAAATGGTTATTTCAAATCTAAGCAATATACAGGAGGCTCTGTGCTTTGTGAGCCTATTACTATTGTCTTGAATCTTCTAACTCTCCTTTCTCATGTAAATAAACAAATAAAAGTTTTCCACTTATCCACAGTTACTTGACAGACAATTTAAGTATTTCTCAATTCCAACGAATTATAGACGTAGTAATATTTATTTGAGTCTTGGTTACTGTATAGCTCAGGTTACACAGCACAATGAGTAGCCAAACATAAGAAATTATCTTTACTGATTCACTGAATATGAGTGTTCTTAAAAAATTACACTACACTCTGAGGACATGTAATATTTCAAACCAACTGCTCCTTCCACAAGACTTAATGGGGGTTGCAAATGTAAAATCAAACTTAATGACTGCTCTAAGTGTAACAGGGGGTTCATGGAATCATAGGATCTTTGAAGTTGGAAAAATGTCTAAGATAATCAAGTCCAACTGTCAATCCAACACCACCATGCCCACTAAACTCTGTCCTTAAGTGCCATCTCTACATTTTTTTTAACACCTCCAGGCATGGTGACTCCACCACCTCCCTGGACAGCCTGTTCCAATGTCTGATTACTCTTTCAGTGAAGATATTTTTCTTAATATCCAATCTAAACCTCCCCTGATGCAACTTGAGACCATTTTCTCTCACCCTATCACTTGTGACTTGGGAAAGAGACCACCATTCCCCTGGCTACCGCCTCCTTTCAGGTAGCTGTATATAGACCATATGAAATACCATGTGTCATACTTCATGTGCTTAGAAGGTGGCTGCTTTCTTGGGATATTCTGCAAGCTGGGGACTAGTTAACAGAGAGGTTTTCTCTTAAATGATCCACTGGTGCAAAGTTCTGTTTGGAGTTCCTGCTACACATTCCATTCCTCTTCTAAGGAGGAGGTGCTGCGCCTGAAAACCCACCCCTATCCCTTTGGAAAACATCACATGCTTCAAACAGCCCCCTCTGATTCTGCCATATTGCTTCTGTTACCCTGATACAACAGGCTGATGGAGGGCAACTTCTAGGAACTCCAGGAGAGATTCCAGGAAAGCCTTTGTTTAAAATACCATGTCCTGACCATTTAGAAGCAATTCACAGATGGAAATCTGGATTGCTTCTGGGTGGAAAGGCTCAGCCATTGAAGTCAACAAGACAAATCACTGCCAAGAGATTCTGTACCTGCAGAAAATGTATGCCAGAAAAGGAATGTATTGTTATTTCTGTGGCAATCCAAACCATGACAGAAAGCAATGCAGGAAGTTAGGAGACCCATTCACAGTGAAGTGTATTAACACTGGAAATAATCTCTAGAAGAATCATGATATCAGAAAGTTTGAATTAACCACAGCAAGATTCACCCTACTCAATTTCCCTCATTGAACATGCTATGAAAAAAGGGTCTGGAGAGGTATAGAGCATAGAAGCTGGAAATATGGGGATTCCAACTTTCCCTGCACAGCAACCTGATTTGGGTCTCACATATGTAAAACCATCAAAGCAGTTTGTCTTCCATGAGTAAGAGGTAAGACTGTGGTAATCCCCAGCCTACTCCACTACCTCATAGGAGTTTGACATGATGAACTGGTGGAGTTGGTGTCTGGCCTGTAAAAAAAGAGCATACAATGTGCAGCTTGGTTCAGTTCTTATATTTCATTTCAGGACAGTGATTTTCAACTAGTGAAAGCTAGTTGTGACAAGTCACTATGATTTGCTTTTATTCTGCAGTTCTTAAATCTCTAGAGCTCTCTTTTTAACCAAGCCTTCATATAAGGTTGGTTTAGTTTTAAATAAATATATTTTTGTCCACTGTAACTTCTATCTGTAATAGCTATCAAAGGGATTTCTGAAAAGTAATATAAACTGTTAGTCTATATCTGAAATTGTGTAATGCCAGGTGATACACTACAACCTGGAATCCATCTGACATAGGTTGGCCACCTACATACTATTGAACTCTCCCAGTCTCCAAAACAGTAGGATATAGAATCCCAGACTTGTTTACCTCAAAGTCCATCTAGTCCCAACCCCCTGTCATGGGGAGGGTCACACCCCACTAGATCAGGATGCCCGAAGCCTCGTCCAATCTGGCTTTGAACACTGCGAAGAATCTAGGGCAGCCACAGCTTCTCTAGGCACTCTGTTCCAGGGCCTCCCCATCCTCACAGGGAAAGATTTCTTCCTGATGTCTAAGGTAACCCTGCCTCTTTTAGTTGAAACCCATTCCCGCTTGTCCTATCCTTCCCTGCCCTTGTATCCAGTCCCTCTTCAGCTTTCCTGTGTCACTTTAATTACTGGAAGGCTGCAATGATTCTCCCTGGAACCTTGTATTCTGCAGGCTGAGAAATCCAACTCTCTCATCCTGTCTTCACAGGACAGGTGCTCCACAGCCCTCTGAGCATCTTCATGGCCTCCTCCTGACTCACTCCAACAGCTCAGTAGAAATGTCTGGTTGCATCCAAACCTCTTATGGTGAAAGACTAACTGCACTAACTGCAGTTGTCCTGGAAGACAAAAGCATTGTGCAGAACCCTTCAACAATTTAACAATATGGTGGTGAAAGACTAACTGCACTAACTGCAGTTGTCCTGGAAGACAAAAGCATTGTGCAGAACCCTTCAACAATTTAACAATATGGATAATTCAAGACTCTGTGCCCATGCCCTGCCACTGCTTAGTTTACTGGTTGTCCTAGTTCAGCAAGAGACACTGTATGGGGATAATCAAGGCTGTGTATTCTACACCCTCTATTCATTCCTCAAGAATAATGGACCATTTGCAACAGTTGTCCAGGAAGTCGTTAGTAGTTAGTCGTTCACACTCAGCCTGAGGGGGCGTGGGTGCTAATGGGCCCTCAATGGTCCAACCATACCCCATGACTCACCGTTAATTACCCATTGTGTGAGTCCCCGCCCTGGGGGAGGGACTGGGTGCTCCCTGAGGATATACAAACAGGTCGCAGAAGAGCTTTAGCCTCTCTTCGTTGGATCGGGAGGAGCAGCGGGACCTCGTCAGGAGGAAGCCATCGCTCTCGACCGGACTACAAGCATCGCTTCTGGCCGGGCCACAGCCGTCACCTGCAGCAACGGACTCTTCACTTCTTTTTGCTTTGGACTTGGGAGAGCCACGTGGATCTCGGCACCGGGGCTAACAAACCCCTTTGGGCTTGTGCCCTGGGACACTGGGTTTACTGCTGGGTCTTGGTGAGTTGAAAGCAGGTTGTTCTCTTTGTGTCAGTGTTTGTATGGTAATATCTTTCATTAAATTGTAACTCTGACTTATAATCATCTCTTGTGGTGGGTCCATTTCTCCTGCCGGTTTACCTCTAAACCAGCACACTGGTCTAGACTACAAAGTACTGAAATCTCAATATAAGGGAATATCAGGAGGCAATAGTGATATTTTTAAGGGAGTTCCAGGTCTGGAAAGGCTTATAACCTTACTGGATACTACCTATCACTGTAGGGAAATAGTAAGGAATAGGAAAAAGGATCTACAATACAGGTGTTCTCAAGACCTTAACTGTAGAAAAATGCATTGGAAAATTGCTTCCAGATAGGTGGGAGAAAACATCTTATCATCAGAGAGTTGAAGAGCCCAGACTTATCAAAAAGAAAATGAAGACATAGCAGCACTACTTTTTCAAGGAGAAACTACCCTGAACTAACAGGCTATTTAATCAGGCAGGTAAAGGCATAACAAAAATCCAATGGTTGAGAGCTGGAAGCAGAGAAATTCGAATGAAGAATTAGACACACGTTTTAAACTGTGAGTGCAATACAGAACTGGAACACGTTGCCAGGGCAAGGAATGGAGTTTCCAACATTCAGTGTCTTCAGATAAGGTATAGATAACTTTCTGATGAAGCTTTAATAAAGACACCTGTAAAGAAACTGAAAGCAAAGTGAAATATTAATGTCTTCCGAGAGAGTTTATACAATGAAAGTGGATTAGACAACCTAATGTATTTTCATGGTATGAGGACCAGTGAATTTTTCACCCCAACAAGGTCAATATGAAATTAACTCTTCAGTAGACCTGGTGAGATGGGTAAGGTAGATTTAAGGCAGGAAGGATTCAGAGAAAAGAAGACAGCTTAGGATCACAGAAACACAGACTTTATTTGAAGGATAAGAGTCTCCCTCTCTTTCCCATGACTGCTTACTCCTTCACTCCTTGGCAAAACACTAGGAGGAGGGAATGCTTGTGATCTATTTTAGTAAACTAAACAGCTCCAAGAAATATTCCCAAGCACTGAAATTTGATAATCTAGACTGTTAAACCTTGTGGATGGGAGGTTATTTGTCTCTGGGCCACTAGCCCTTATCCTAATCATTTGCAAATTAGGAAAAACCAAGGACCCATGCCAGTAGACACTTCAGATACAACCTCCTTCTCAAGAAGCTGAGGGAGTTTGAGTATGGATGTGGGTCATTCAGAGCTAGCTGGCCTCAGTCATGGAGAATTAGTCTAGGAATAGTTAATTTACCGTTACAGACATAATTCTTGTTTCCCTAGGCCAGTGTAGTTATCAAGGCATATATGAACCTATTTACATTACTATATAAAACCTATATAAACCTATATTAACCTATTTATATATATTTCACAGCATACCAATACTTAAAAGGGGTCCTACAGGGAAGTGGGAGAGGGACTGTTCCCCAGGGAGTGCAGTGACAGGACAAGGGGCAATGGCTCCAAGCTGAAAGAGGGAAGGGTTAGATCAGACATTATGAAGAAATTCTTCTCTGAGGGTGGGGAGGTGCCCAGAGAGGCTGTGGAAGCCCCATCCCTGGATGTGTTCAAGTCCATGTTGGATGGGTCTTTGGGCACTCTGGTCTAGTGAAGGTGTCCCTGCCCATGGCAAGGGGCTTGGAACTAGACCATCTTTGAAGTCCTTTCCAATCCAAAGTATACTGTGATTCTATGATTCTATTATAGCAGACCTCGCGATTCTTGTGAAAACACAGAATATTGAAAATAAACGTCTAGGGATTTTGCTTTTGCTTAGTATTTTCTCTAGCAATCTGGAGACATGTACTATACTGTAGTTTTTATCTGTAAGTGGTCTGAGCAATTTTGAAAGGGTTCACAGTCTTGCTGTGTGTGACTGTTGGAATACATACATTGAAGGAATCCCCTGGTTCTTTTTTTCCATCCAGAAGATTTTTTTCCTATTGCAAGACATTTTCCCAAGTAGTAAAACCAGAGAGGAAAAACAAAATTGTCTTCCTCCAAGTCATGCACTCTTTAACTTTGAGCTATCCCCATCTGTGCTCCTTGATGTGAGAAACAGAGGTGGTCCAGAGGGACTATTCATGTGAGGTAGGTCCATATCACTGAACTCTCCCTTTGAGAGACTTTCTGCTTCCCTCCCTTCCCCAAATCAAATCCATTTACTACTTTCAGGCAGGGATAGAGTCTCCAGTGTCACATTAGACAGTGTTTTCATTGACCAGCAGCCAATATATGAAGCCAGTATATATTGCTTCAATGAGTTTGTCTAAATGACCTCAAGGAATGGATTTCAGGTCATATCATGGACTGGCACTATCTGAACAAGACAGATCAAGACAAGGTTTTTGGTGTGTCAGATGTGGTTTTAATTTAGATTGAGACATGACAAGTTGTCAAAGAAATGCCATCAAATATTAGCGTTTCTTTTTTTTAAAAAAATACAATATTGTGTATTTCTACCATAAGGCTTGTAAAAACAAGAAACAACCCTCCAAAACATTATTTTGGGCCTTTGTTGAAAAGAGAATGTGGAAGTATTCCTAGCAGTACTCAGAGTAAGACTGACTTACCATCAATAACCTACAGGAATTAATATGTTATTGCCTTACGATATTTTTGAGGAGAACATAAGAAAGAATTGACAAGGTATTTATCCATTTTCAGCTACAGACATGTGAACCCAAACTTTCCAAATTATTGTCTATCAATGGACCATGAAATCACCTGTCATAACATGATTCCACTCCTGAATGTTGAAAACAGTATTTCCACTAATATTGTTCCACTATAGAAAACAATTGTTCCTTTTGGTTTATGACATTAAGAAAAAGAATTTCACAGTTTAAAAATATTGTCTACATCCCAAAGAATTAGGAGTTGAATGCAAACTCATTGCTAGCTCCAAGTGAATGGCAGTCATCCTTTTCAGCTGAGGTGGTGAGATCTGTTTTGTTGAACAACCTCTCTGCAAAGACCTGTTAAAATCAAAATCCTTCTCTGGTTAATTTAGATCACCACCATTAAAACCCGACTTCTCCAGCTGAAAATCAGAGAAAAATACTTACCTCAGATAGACCATGCTCTGTGATGTTTCAGAGATCTTGCTATTCATGCCCGCTCACAAATCTACTCCTTCTAGCTCATAGTCTGGAGAGCCTTTATCTCTACAGTTCACCAATTCTCCCAATAGGGAGCTGGGTCTCTAGCTTGGAGAATAGGAGACTGAGGGGTGACCTCATTAATGCCTATAAATATGTTAAGGGTGACTGTCAGGAGGATGGATCCAGGCTCTTCTCCATGATGCCCAGTGATAGGACAAGTGGCAATGGTTCCAAGCACGAGCAAAGAAGGTTCCATGTGAATGTAAGGAAAAACTTTTTCACTGTGAGGGTGACAGAGACCTGGGACAGGCTGCCCAGAGAGGTTGTGGAGTATCCTTCTCTGGAGACATTCAGGTCCAGTCTGGACACATTCCTATGTGATCTACTCTAGATGATCCTGCTCTAGCAAGGGGGTTGGACTAGATGATCTTTTTGAGGTCCCTTCCAACTCCTAAGATTCTGTGATTTTGTGAATTCAATTCTCAGAGTATAGAACTGTCATTCACAAATTAAAACAATAAAAGAAGAAAGCACACTGTCTAGAAAACTGTTATGGTGATCCAAACTGTCTCTGTGACAACACTGTGCATGGCATCCACTCTCCTTTATGGAGCAGGGATTCAACATTCAACTGGAACTTCATGCCTTCCACCACTAGAAAAAAAACAGTCTACATCATCATGTTCCATAAGCAAGCTGTTTCCATAGTAATTAATCTTTTGAAAATAAGAACCTCTCTGAAATTACTCAGATCTTTGTGAGTTTGGCACTTTCTTCAAAACAAACTCTTGAATGGGGAAACATTAGCCAAAAAACAAGGAAGCAGGAGAAAGCAGGCAAGGGATTAAAAACAATAATGTGATGAATTACTGGCACTTGATGGTTATTGTTAAGTATTTATTTGCTAGCTGTCGCAGTGCATTTAATTTCATCATGTTTGTTGGGAATCTTCCATAACTTATTATTTTTGAGACATAGGCAAACAGACTCAGGAGCCAGCACTGGTCCTTTTACGTGCAGTAAGATGGGTGTACTGAGTTTCAATCTCCCCAGTTAGAGAGTTCCTCACATCACTGCCCTCTTCCCTCTCCCACTCCCTGTATTACTCCTGCTCCCCTGCATGACATCTCTGGGCATCAACAAAAAGGCAACTGTTCTATGTTATCAGCTCTGCTGTGACAGAGTAAATTGGGAGGCTTCCCTTAATCACTCTAGGTGCAGGTTTACTGAAAAATTTATCTCTGACTACAGGCCAGGGCTGCAGCCTCCCAAGTGGGAGAAACCTTCCACTGATTTGAATTTGTCAGAGTGGAGCTGTCTGGTTGCTTTTATAGCTGGGGAGGATGAACTAATGCTTTTTTATTTTTATTTTACTGTAAACAGGCAAATATATTAAACAAAATCAGGTTCTTCAAACAGTGCCTGGGAATGAGGCTTTCTAACCTGTTACAGAAGCTGGAATTGGTGAAAACTAAAACACAAAATTTTGAAACAGGAGGCTTTTTTAAACTCAGTCATACTGCTCACAGGTCAGACTTAACCCCCTAAGACTATCTTTTTGCTTTTACCTTTTCCCTTCTCCCTTTTTCCCTTTCCTTCTTCAAAATAGTCTTTCTTTCTTATATGTAGCACAACACAGAAAAATGGAAAAAGTTATGATCTTTCATGTTTTCTTTACCACAAAGTCCATAAAAATGTCTGTGGTTCTATCATTAATGTTGATTAAAACTGTAGGGTTGTGGTGAATAAACATATATAATTTGAAGTAAAATATGAAAAACATTCCAAGGGGCAATGGAGGTTTTCAACAATTCCCAACAATTTTGGGAGTGGGTAGGTTATTATTTTAGATTTCTTTTACCCATTTCTGTTGAACATCTATTCTCTGAACTGTCACTGCATGACCAGAATATCCAAATGCCACAGCAGAGGAACTCAAATACAACCTGGAAGAGGCTTTATGCTGAACTTTTCCCTTCATGGGCAAAGCTGTTCCAGCTTGAGGCTGAGTGGTGATACAGGAGACCTTCCTCGGGTTGCTGAAAGGCTCACATCCTGTTAGTAGAAGTTGTAGTGTGTGTTAAATCACAGACTGTACATGGTAATCTGGCTGCTGGAACATATTCATGAGATGCCTCATCATCCGTGAACCACAGCCTGGATGCAAGCATCACAAAATTAAAAACCAAAAATCCCCAAAACAACAAAAAAGCAAAACTCAAATCCAAAGTTTAAAAAGAAAATTTTTAATCATTCTGAAAATTAGATGGGCAAAATTTTATGATTATTTTTTGGGGGGAGTATTTCTTCCTATGTTGGAACTCAGCATAAAGTACTTAAGCATTTGCTTAACTTCAATAATAGTGATGTTTCACTGAATGCAATAGGTCACCCTAACACACTTGTTAGAAGAAGTTTCTACTGAACAGAAACCAATTCAGGCATGGATAAAAGAAAGTAAAAGGTAATTTTACAGCAACAACAAAAAAAGTGAGCCGAAGAACTTGAAATTACATATTGCTCTGAGATAATATTTTATGTAACTATTTTAAGAAGCAAGAGCATGTTAAACCAGTTTAAAAAAAAGAAGGCA
>VXBZ01010797.1:389286-391786 GCA_013399135.1 Heliornis fulica
CTCTCTCCAGGAGATCCCTGTCTGTTTTGTACTGGGGAGCCCAGAACTGGACGCAGGACTCCAGGTGAGGCCTGACCAAGGCAGAGTAGAAGGGGAGGATCACCTCCTTCAACCTGATGGCTACACTCCTCTTAATGCACCCCAGGATCTCACTGGCCTTCTTGGCCACCATGGCACACTGCTGGCTCATGGTCAACCTGTCATCCAACAGGACCCCCAGGTCCTTCTCTGCAGGGCTCCTCTCCAGCAGGTCATCCTACAGCCTGTGCTGATACCTGTGGTTGTTCCTTCCCAGGTGCAATACCCACCCTACATTTGCTTTTATTGAACCTCACCTGGTTCCTCACTGCCCAGCTCTCCAGCCTGTCCAGGTCTCGCTGAATGGCAGCACAGCATTCCTGCATGTCCACCACTTCTCCCAGCTTTGTGTCATTGGGTACTTGCTGAGGGTGGTCACTATTCCCTCATCAAGGTCATCGATGAAGATGTTAAACAAGACTGAATCCAACACCGACCCCTGGGGAACACTGCTAGCCCTAAATAATTACAAGTATAGATGCAATAACACAATTTGCGTATTTTCAAGACTTCATCTGATAAAGGAATAAAATCTCACACTAAAGTCAAATACTGTGTGGGGTTTTTTCTCGTCTAAGAAGGAAAACAGTGAAAAGGAGTGAGGCAGAATTAAAGAAGTTCTTAAAGTCTGGAAGGGACATTATTTGTTCCTCCTGGCTTTAGTTAACTAGTAAAAGTATATTTTCTTGTATCAAATATGATTTATTTATCAACCAATGCTTTAAGAGAAGGATAAAATCTTCTAACACTTGCAAACTTTTAGGTTAAAACCAACCTTTTGAGCATATAAACCTTTCTTCATGTTTTTTCCCAATAACTTTCCTCTAGAATTGGAAGCAAAGAGAATTCCAGTGGCCAGCCAGGCACAAGTTACTTGTCAGGTATTTACAACTTCACATTTTCATCATTCCTTGATGAGAAGATTGTTTGTTTGCTTATTTTTTAGTTTCTTTCTTCTTGCTACTTCAAAGAAAGCTAGTAAGTGTGCTTTGGGACAGCTTTCAGCAGGTTTTCAATGTCTTTATTTCCATGGCTTTTACAAGTCTCATTCCCTAAAAGTGGGATGTTTTCCTGTAACTTCTAATTTGGAGGGCACATGCACTCATTCTTTAACTTGAATACACCTGTAATTTAATTGGACCATGCTTAATGATGTTCTTAGAGACATTATTAAGATGGTATCCGATATGAAAATACTAAATCCTGACAACAACTTTTTAAAAAATAAATATCTTAGCTACCTGAATGACATATCATAAAAATGGTTTCCTATCTGTTTTTTCCATTGGTGAGTCAAATATTTTTGATCACAAGAGGTCTAAGAAACAATTATCTCCCTTATCAATTACTTTTGTTTAGGTGGATCTTGATCAACTACTGGGATTGTTATAGATTTGGGATGGGGTTTTGTTTATATTTACAATTAACTACGTTAGCTGGAGTGACCTACATACAAGGTTACTCATTTAAGTCACAGATGACATCAAATACTTTTCAGTTGGAGCTCCTTTCCTCTTCCCTTCATGTTTCTCCTTACTGAAGAATTTTTTACTCTGGGGGGAAAGAAAAAAAGGCAAACATGCGGTCCTTTTCTAATAGTCCAGGCAGAGAAGCCAATGCAGGGCAACAACTAGGATATGATTTATTGATCAGGCTTCATTCTCTGAGCAGTATTTAGCATCCATGCACTAATAAAAAGAAACAGAAAGCTCTGCTTGCCACCTCAAATCCTGGAGCTTGCTGTTAATTCTTCTGAATAACATTACCTGAATCAAACGCAGAAGGCTGCTCTTGGCTTTGTCCCTTTTTGAGCCCCAAGGTATGATTTCCATGGACCAGAACTGAAAAATACCTAAATATTTCTCCCTGCTGCCATCTCTCCAGCCACTCCCAGCAGTTGAATCACAGTGTCTTGACTGTATTAGGCTCCAGGGGGTAAGCTTGTTCAGTAATAGCCCTGACCTTTTCCTAGTGTTGTCATTCCAAATGACATTTATGGCATAAACAAGCAGTGACACAAAACTGACAGGCCAAGTTGCCATCTGAGAGAAGAATCACAAAATTACAAGAGCTCTAAAACCCAACCCTAAATGTTTTTTAAAAATGAAATATTTTTAGAAATTCTCCCTCCAGATTCCAAATATTCATCCCTTAGGTGGCAAATAATTATTTTACCAATTGATAAACATTTTACAACCTTTATTTTTGAGAAAGTGCCATTATTTTGATTCTGCAACCAGTTTTTAATCATTTGGTCTTTAAGCAAATGCAATTGGGAAGTGTTTGGGATTCTTGCTTAAAAAGAAACAAAAGACCACAAACATGAATGGAAGGATCCATTGCCCACATTTTAACTGTCAAAGAGTGTCTATGTCTGTTTGTCTCTGATTAGTAGACAGAGATAAGTCACTGCATGGTCTGA
>VXBZ01010797.1:396786-454441 GCA_013399135.1 Heliornis fulica
TTTCATCTGGTATAAATCTGATGAACACCATGGAAATCAATGGAGATAATCCTGATTTAGGCCAATTGCTGAAAGCAGAAGGTGGCCCCATCTGTAGATACTAAAAGTAGCTTTGATTTTTTCCTCATGGCCAATGATGTCCAGCATCCCCTAGGGATTCTTAATCACAATGGCAGTGTGTTACCTTAAAACTAATCAGTTCCCCATGAATCCTGGAAACATATTAATTTGACTCATCTTTCAAGCACCATGAGGCCAGAATAATGTCTTACACTGTTATGAAGGAAGTGAACATGTACAGCAGCAACAAATGAATGCTCAGTTAATGAACAGAAGGAATTGAAAAGTGCAAATACAAATTGACAAAAAGAATAATGACACCTTTGTATGTAAGTTATTGATTATACCAGGAGCTGCAACAAAATTGCAAAAGCAGCTTTAACTCTCATTCATTCAAATTCCAAAGAGTTAATGAGTTAAATGTTCAATAGATGGTTTCATGAAAAGATGGTTTGGGGAAGCAATGGGTTTTATGTTAAAAATTCTCAAGCAGGCAAGTATGTTCACAGATGAACAAGACTATTTATAATTCGCTATCTTATTTGCTTACCTCACCACAGAACAATTTATAAATTTAATATTAAGTCTGAAATTCAGACACTGGAAGACAAGCAGAATTCTTTTGCTGTCCAGGTTCTGGCCTAGAAGGATGAGATCTTTGTGGAGTAGTCCAGAAGATGACCAGCAGTATTTTTAAAGTCAAAATGGATCTTTCTTTCTCTTTGCAGAAGTGTGCCAGCATTTAACTCCATTCCTCCTTTTTAATATGTTTTAGCTGACATTTTCTGAGATAGTGAGGTGATTGTGAGACTCATTTCACCTACAGTTAGACTCTTAAAGGTATGATATCATCAAAACGGCTCTCAAGCTCCCTTATTCTGCAAAAAAAAAACAAACCTACAGTTTGATTTCTCCCATGTTAGAAGTTCTCAAAGCCTAGCTGGTGAAAGAAAAGACCAAATAGGTAATACACTTCTAGATGGTAAGAATTATGTGAGATCACTTTCATTTATATGTTTGGAACCATGGAGTACTGATCTCACAAAAGGTCTGCAAGTGCTATTTCAGTGCAATAATAATGGTAACAACAACAAAACCAAGAATTATAATGAACAATAATGACAGAATTACCAACAACTTTTTTCCTAACAAAAAATTTACCTTTTATGTTCAAAGGAAAAAAAAAAGCATTTTGTGCAATTAAATATTTTCTGATATGGAAAAAAGTTTCTAAATTCCTTGTGTAATTTGTACAAAATAATGCAGACAGCTATAAATAGATTCTATTGCATAGCAAGTTCTTTGCTAGATTGTTTTGACATCAAAATTGTAATTTTCCCTCCAGTAAAGCCAATTCAAACTGTAACAAAGATACATAAGGCCAAACACCCAGCTGAGGCAAAGTGGCTTGATTGTTTAAAGTGAAGGAGCTAAGTTGATTTGCACCATCTAATGTTTAGGCTCTTGTGATATAATGTTGTTTGATTCTTCTATTCTATGGTTCATAGGAAAAATCAAGCAATGTCAAAATGATTAACTGTAAATGGTCTTGCGTTTGATCATCTTTGTGCTTCAATTATAATTACATAGTCAAGCCTAACAATAGTCTCTCTATAATTTCTTTATTGGCATGCAAAGTTTGCACAGCAAATATTTCTCCTCATTGCATTTTTTCCTCTTTTCCAACAAGCTCTCAAAGCAACCATTCCAAACTAAATAGCAATTGAACTGGACTGTTATTATGCTGTACATACTAATTCTGCTCCCAGCTATTTTTTTTTTTTTAAAGCATGAAATTCACAGATTACAAAGCCTACTGAATCATGTGAACTCATCTTTGAAATAAGTCCGAACTGCAGATTTCAAAGCCCAAACTGACTTGAAACTGCACTTCCTCATCAAAGATAAATGTTTAGGGCTAGTGTTCTTGTTTGATCCAAGAGATAAGTCCTAGGTCTCAGTCTTCTAGAGTGAAATCTTGATTTCATTCAAGCCAGTAGCAAAATTCCTATTGTTTGTTAACAAGGTCAGGACTCCAGCACCAGATTTCAGCTCCCTGAAGTTTTGGTGCAGAGGGAGTTCTGTATCCACCACTCTAATTCTGATGCTGTGTTTGTCGAAAGGAAAGAATAAAGTGAGTTCATAAAAAGCAGTCTTCAAAGTAGGGCTTACTCAACCTTCCATGCCAATTTATATGTCTGAAACTTACAGTTACTGGAAAGAGCCCCGTTGAATGTAAAAGCCTTTGTGTTAAATCCCATGACCATAGATCTACAAATTGCACAAGAAAATTAATCAGACATAACATGACATAATTTAGTGACTATTCTTATTCTATCCATGCAATACTTTAATATTACATACCTAGTAGGGATCAGATAATAAAAGGAATGCAGGTATTTCCTGTGTATAGAAACAGGCAAAACTCATAAACTATCCTCTTACTCTAAGAGTGATGAGTTGGTGGATATTCTCTCATACATGAGAATCAATGATATTCACACAACTTCCTATCATCAGTGTAGGAAAAAGATAAATATTTAGAAAAAGAAAAACTTAAACCACCTGCTCTGGTGGTGGTGGTGAGGGGCTGTGGGCAGGATTGGACTAGATGATCTTTCGAGGTCCCTTCCAACATTCTGTGATAGTGTGAATATTCATCCGAATGTTAGGAACCATATTTCAAATAAGTCAATATAGCTCTTGAACACAACATTCAAATTAGAAAACAAAACGTACTAGTTTCATGTTGTAAAGCAGTTGCCTTCAATAAAATGGGAAAACTAGCCTGATACTCCAAGGAAAACCATATTAGCAACTTCCCTTTCTCATCTATCTGACCTGGAAAATACAAAATACCAAGTGTGAGCTTTATCCTGGCTGGACTTCACCTTCAAAAGATTATATCATTATGGTAGCCTAATTGCTTTCTTTTCTTCTGTAGTCAATGAAAGTGGACAGGTAAACCATACCATTCTTTTAGTTATTTCTCACATGACAAGAGAATTCTTCTTTCATTTTGTCTTAGGGACACGGAATTTCTGCAGACACTGAAACAACAGTTAAGACCAAAAAAAGATATTAAACTACTGCAGACTGGACAGGATCATAGGTCATCTTTTGGTAAGCTAGTTATAAAATATCACCTTCTATACCAAAGAAATCTCCAGCAAACAAAATGAAGCTGAACAAGGTAATGGTTGGAACTGGAGACCTATGGGTCCCAAGCAAAATTGCTTGTTCAGTTACTCAGCTGAACAGTAGACTCAATTTAAGAAGAGCTTATCAGTTGTAGGAGGTATCTGTAAAGTAAATTACTGTATGATTATTGAAGTAGTTTCAGTACCAAGTTGAGGACTGTGTGCCTCATTTTCAGCATCCAAGTGTATTAGTCCAATCTTGTCAACAATGTCAAAACTCAGAAAGAGGGAAATAAAAACCTCTTTGGTCTAAAATATAAACTCTCAGTTATGTATAGGAAATGCTTCAGCATTTGAGGTTGGGATAAAATATTCCACCTTATATATAAGCATTTATTGGTTTAGTGGGTCTTTTTGTTTTAGTCCTATGCTGTGACAATAGATTTGTTCTAAGAGCATTGATTTTGAATTGCTGTCATCTTCCAGATGACAAAGTTAAACTTGATGGCTACAATTTCAATAGATGAAATCAGGTGAAGTGATTCTTCATCTTTCCATCTAATTCACATGGGATGAATTTCCTTTCAGATTTGTCTGTTTTTCTGGAACCCTTCTCATAGAAGGCACTGAAATGACTGTCTTTCAAATATCTAAACTAAGAATGCGATAAATCCCACTCCAAAAGACTATGGAGATGATGTGGAAGTGTGTATTCATTCTTAGATAAATTACTAAAGTTTAGTAATCACTAAAGTGATTAATCTGAGAACGAGTACATTAAAGTGATTACTAAAAGCTGAATCACTCTTAAAACCAAATATGTTTTAAATTGAATAAAGAGTTCAGCGTGAATTTAAGCTTCAGACATAGACAACCAGATATCTACGTTTGACTAGAACAAAATCTTTTCTTTAGGAGGAACATTTCTAATCATTTAAAGTTTGAATTTTTGGAAACATCATTTTCTAGGAAGAGTACGAGTTAAACTGAATTTAACACGGGAATTGAAAACTGTATGAATAATTTTATATCAAATAGATGTTAACCAGTAGAAGGCATATAAGCTCAGTGGCCTTTCATAAACATATACATAAATCATCAACGACAGGCTGTATAAGAATAACTTAACTAAGGAATTCTGTCATTGATTTATATTTCCTTTATGCTTATTTTGAACGGTTTTAGCATAGTTGAAAAAAATTGTGTCTCTTTTGGATCAGTTCTATTTAGAAGATACTAATTATGGCTCATGCTGCAGCCCTATATAGTAGTTTGAGATAACACCTTTAAAGCTGATGATGCTATTGGCAGTTTTGCATGGAACTCAACTGTTCTAGGCTGGGAGTCTGGAGACCATTTCCTTTGACTTCAGGTATTTTTCACCCTCTATTTTTGTGCAGAATATGAAGTCCAATGTCTAAACAAACCTAAAAATTCTACAATGAAGTTCAATTAAAAGCACAGTCTGACCAGGTTTCCATAATTCTTTTTTTTTTTTTAAATGGGTATAAAATGGTTCAATACACCCCTCTTTAAAAGAAAATAAAAACCTGTATTTTTTTCTGACTTTGACATGGTAGCAGTTCTGAAATAATTGTGGAAGGACAGGTGAGGTATATTAAAGACATCAAGTATAATTACATTCAAAATCTTGAATCTAGAAATGTGTATTTTGATGGTCAGAGGACCATATTGAGCATGGATGAAGTAATGTGAAAAGCTCCCTTTCCCTTCCAGAATGAAGACACCTGGTCAGTTTTTGCTGAAAGGACTAAGGTTAGTGTTAATACTAGAAATATCTTGTTAAACATCACCAAAAATTGTATCATAAAAGGTCTATAAAGTACTGGTGCTGGTGCTTCCATATTGCTCTTGGTTCTATATGAAAGCAAGACTTGAATAAATGAATCAGACTTAGTATTGTAATAAATTACATGAAGTTGGTGGAATAACACCTGAGTGTAGCTGGGCCACTTCCTCATCATCCAAGAACGGAGATGAAAAACTTTTGCTGGAATTATTCCTGAAGAAACTTTGATCCCCACAGAATTAAAAAAAATAATAATTTATAATAAATAAATATTGCCATCTATGAGCTTAAGTGGAAAAAAAGTCACTGCAAGAACTCAGGATAAAACTTGTGCTATTACTGAAATTTCTTGCACACCGATACAGATTTTATGAGCAGTAGCCAAAACCAAACACTAATAATTAAATGTGCTATTATTCCAATATTTATTTTTATGTATATACCACCCTAGTTACTCCTTAAAACATGTGGACATGCAGCTGTAAATAGACATGTCTGTGGGCATGTGCATGTGTTTGTGACTACTGTTGGAAATACTTTAAAAATGTCCAAGGTAAATTTTTTTTTTAAATAATAAAAAGAAAAGGAATCACTAGCATTCCTATTTCCAGCCTGAAGCACATTTTTACAGCTGAAAATAGGGGCTTTTAATGAAAATGCTGACACAACCTTAACTATAGAGGTGCTAGCAGGCAATGCTATAATAAATAATGTGGGAAATATTTTACACTTCAAGGCAATTACATGTTCAGCCATCTTTAGGATTTCTAGGCCATGAAGGGTAGGGATTAGGTGTATTTGACAAGTGTAAAAGACCCATGACTCATGACTGCTAGGAGGCACAAAGGAATTACAAAAGCTGAGAGAAAGCTTTGTAATCACATAACATAGGTAAAATATTTTTTATTTGGGGATAGATAAGAATCAGGTAAATGTAAAGATACACACTCCAGATTCATTTAGTTTGCTTTTTGAAGAAATGGTGTAAGTTGAATTATATCTTTTGTCCTAACTTGCCCGCCATCCTTTTGTGTATTTATACCATACAAATATGACTATAATATGCTTTGAAATGGAAGTTCATATTTGTAAGGCAGCAGAACTGGATAGGACCAACTAGGTCCTAGTGTAGGCTCTCACTCTTACAGAAAATTCTGTAGGAGATTTTAGGATTTTATGTTTACAAAGACCCCTAAGAAGAGCTTTCTCAACCTTCACCCACTAGGAATATCCTGATGCCCACAATAGCCTCTTTGTTCAGTTAAATGATGGCTAAAGTCTTTGGGTTTACATCTTTTAACATTATATCCCTCTTTATGCTCTTTTTTTCTTGATGAATTATCTGGGATTTATGACTGTCCAGCAGGAAGACCATTTAAAAACATGTATCCACTCACACTGGTCTAATACACAAGTGGAAGATCATGTTCCAGGTCTGAAGGGGAAAACACTGCATTGACTCCAGTCCTGAACTTCCAATAGATTGCTGAAGAGAGTTTTACAAGGCATACAGATTGGGTCAGCTAATTTTGGACATCTTGAAGGTGAACATTCAAGTCAGAGTGAGACATTATCAATTTTTGGTCACTGGGAAGAAACATACACCACAAGGAGAAAATACCTTTGATGATAGATCTTCTTTTCCAATGAGACAAAATATATCATGGAAGCATCTGTTTCTCCCTGCTTTTTAGAAAGACAGGTAATCATCACACTTTGGACCTGTAGGTGCCTAGGGTAAAATGGGTGAGCCACTTACCTGGTCTTTTGGTTCACCACTGCTGTGCTCTAGTTGATCAACTGTAAATGGGTGTTAGAGATATTTTTATGGCATCTGTCAAAGAAGCTCAAGCTTTACAGCCTAAATCCCACAGCAAACAATACTTACCTGTGTAGTAACAATGTTGTCATTTCCAGCAGGTCCCTCCAGAGCATCTTTCCAGATAGATGAATGGATGAGGGAGAAAGCATGGTTTTGTCTCATGTCTGCTTTTGTTCCAGTGTCTCTTAGGTGGTGTAAATGCTTATTATTATGGTTTCCAAGGATCTGTGGTGGTGTACGTGGTGTGCATTTTCAAAGTTGTTTATCTGATATCTGTCTTTCAGAAACAGACACAATAATTTCTCATCCTGAACAAAACTCAAAACAAAGCACTGCCCTCCTACTCATTTTGTTTAAATTGTTAACAAACCTTTAAAACATGTCTAAATTTTAGGCCAAGTGTTCCCATGATCATGCATGTGTTCACCTCGAGCTTTGTTTCAAATATATACCACACTGAGTCTGCCAGAATAACATCTTTTTTCTCATATCTGTTTCCACCATCTTTTATATCTTACTTTCATTAGTAGATAATGAGGAAAAAACATCAAGCAAGCAAGAAAAGAGACTTCTGCTAGATTAAAGTTGGTTGCCTTTTCCACAGGAAAAGAAAAAAGAGAAGTTTCACAGTCTATTGTTTGGGGAACTCCCACAATGGAGACAATGAAGGCAGACTGGAGGTTTGACTGGTAAAGCAGTTCTTGGTCTCTCAAAGTCAGAGAGAACAGTGCCATTGAATATAACGTGTTCAGAATCTTACTCCAGTGTTTTAGTCTCTCTAATTTTGGGGAATCCTATTGGAGTTTAAATATTTTTAGCCTTACTCCTTTCAGTTCCAAGTGATTTAAAGCTCCTTCACTCCCACAATAGAACAGTTACAATAGAAAATGATGAATATTTAGCTTCAGAAGTTGGTATGAATACTGAGAAAGTTATATATTTTTCAGCATATAGCAGGGTTAGGAAATAGTGTGATAGCTTAAGACACTTAAAATAATGTGACACCAATTTATTACCATTAGAAATACAGCCTTTGGAGAAGACCCTAAGCATTATGTTAGCATTGATATGTCAATCCTTTATTTGAAGGATGGCAAGTCTGAATCCCAGCACAGCCTTAATTAACAGAAAATAATTAGCATCATTTTCCCAGCTGTGAATTTGAGATTTTTTTTTTTCAACAGAATCCATTGATTGATAATTAAGGAGGAGTTAGTTGTAATAAAACTCCCAGTATTGCAATTTCTAATTGGCCTTTAAGGACGTTTTACAGTTACAGTTACTTTGTTCCAGGCATTTTTTGCCTTTTTTTTTTTTACTAGCTTTAATAAGGAATCTTTTCTCAGTGAGGTAAAAAGAATGCAGATGAATAGAAGAAAAGACTGTAACGTTACATCTATGAATTTAAAACCTCACATATTATAGAGTCCATTTGATTTGTTTGGGCAATAATTGGTGGTAAGTGAATGTAAGAAGCTTTGAAGTTTGCTTTGAATAACCTAAGATTTATCCAAGCACTTGAGTCTTTGATTAAACTACATTAGCACAGAGATTTATGTAAATGCTTAACTTGATGAACAGTAAATGCTCCTGTTGGCTTCAGTGGGATGGAGCATCATATGTGGAGTTAAGCAGATATATGTATATCCTTCAAGGAATGCTGCCCTAGGCTGAAAATCTTACAGGAATGGATTCAGTTCTGGACATGCTTGCTTGTTTCATATTTCCAGTCAGTCCTCAAATACTGCTAACACAGTGTCCTCCAAGGCACAAAAAAATTCTTTTAGTAATCCTACAGGTAGAATTGATTTAAAAGGGTGCATTTAATGATTTTGTAATATTCGTACATTGACATAATTATGAATTCTTTTCCTGAGCTATCTGAAAATTTCAAATGTTGGATGAAACCACTATGAAGCCTTTTAGCATTTTCTCATTTCTTTCCTTTCCCTCATTTCTGTTCATTCTCCCACTTCCAAAGACAGCTGGAACAACTGAGAAAAAAGTAAAGAAAAGGAAAAAAAATAAACAAAGAATTTACATATCTTAGTGCAAAACTATTAGAAAAATCATTTTACAAAATTTCCTTTCCTACAAAGATGATTTTCCACGAAAAATATTTGTCAATAAGAAGGGTCAAAGATTTTTCTGTACCAGAAAAAAAGCACAATCAATTGAACATGCAAATGCAATGCTCTTCCTAAAAAGAAAGTATGTGACAGCAAAGTGAAGGAGATCAAAACTGGTCCCTAATGTTGTGAAGGTAGGTATGAATAATCAGACTGGGACCTGCCTTTGTGTCATTAGTGGGCACTACACAGAGATTTAAGCTTGCCCCGGCTCAGAGAAATAATTAATGGTTCCTTAAAGTTTGTTATTATCGTTGATAAAAAAGCCACATGATAAGGACCTCTGCTGTTGTTTCCACCAGTTACTGCCTGTCTATTGCCTTGTTCATATGTAATTTTTCGCATGTCAGTGGCAGTGAAGAAGTGTTTTTGTGTGATCAAAGTGTCCTGACTATCTTTAGAAAAACAGATCGGCTCAGTTTCTCCATCTTGGGAATGCTACAAGGCAGTATTTCTCCTCTCTCCGAGGAGGATGTCAGATCACTTAGCTGTGACTGCCTTACATCTTGGCTGGACTAATGTAGATTTCTCTCTTTGGAGACCATTCAGAAAAGCTATACACTGCTTACAAATTTATTCCAAGGGCCTCCACTACATTTTGTTAACATGGGCTGAAATGTCCTCTCTCATTTCAATCACACGAGGCTACTGGACTGATTTTCAGTGCACAACCTGGAGAGTTTGACGATGGTGCTGCTTGTGTTCAAGGCAACTGGGTTCTTCCTATCTAACTATACTTAAGCATCGCTTCAGCTACCAGGAGAACATGAGTTACCAAAAATCTGGGAACCGCCTAGGCAGTATTCAAGCTTCTATACTTGCTGAAATCAGTTAAATCAAAATGAGAGCATATATGGATGTGAAAACCACAGTGTATATTTACATATTATCTGTACATATATAATAGGGATATTTATCCCCGGCATTTTCATGATTTCCTAAAACTGGAAGGATTCTACCTCTTATGGGATTTTGTTTCAGGTCCAAGATGGTCTTATTTATATGCAATACACTTGGCTGCCCAGACCAGAAGACTGCTGGAAACAGCAAAACCCCACCCTCCACATCCTATTTTGTCCAGCATCACCTTCCTGGAAAACCTCACTGGCTGCTGCCACCGCAGAGGGAGGGACAAGACAGCAGGAGGCTTCAGCTACTGCTTATACAGAGGGCTCACAGCGAAACAGCAGTCACCAGCCTCCTACTCCCATCTCCCTGGAGGCAACCCGGGCATCAGCTGAAGGCATATGCACATTTGCATTCACATGCATATATTGTCTGGGCATACAGCTGGGATAAATCAGTGTATCGCTATGGATGGTAATAGAGCGTGGCTGTCTTTTGCTGCTAAAGAGATGGATCTGTAAGTATCACAGAGGGATTCTTGTGGATATTTTAGGAGAGAAGTCATCTCAGTTGACCTCAGACTTCTAAGACAGAGCTGTCAGGTCTCAACTAGCCTTGACTCCTCAAGAGAGAAGGAGCTGAGCATGCCAGAGCTGTTTTGTACTTATTTTAAAGCTATTTTAATATCAAATCAATGCCTGAAAAAAATCATATGACAAGATTTTAAACTTTATCCCAATTTTCTGATCTACTTTTTTCCCACATATTGGAAAATAATTTGAAAATAATTTAAATTTAACATTCTATTAGAAAGTTTATTGTTTCCTCAAAATAACATTTATCTAATTTTAATCAAAACACCATTAACCTTCCAATAAATCCTCCTTCAAATAAGAGGCCATATTAAATCCTGGGTTGGGGGAAACAAACCTGCCTGTCAACAACTCTTAAGAATTGCTGTTATCAGCCCATCAGTGTTTTACATATAGTGTAGAAACTTTGTCCTTAGAAACTGTAGTTTCAGAAAAATCAGGGTAGGAGGAAATTTCAGCATATTGCCTAGCTGAAGGCATCCTTTTGCCCCAAAATAGAATCAATTGCAGTTAAACGATTCCTTTTAAATGCTCACCTAACTTGTTCTTAAATACTTGTTAAGCTTCAGTAATCCCTCCAGACACTCCGATTCAAGCCCTATGGATGCTGCAGTGAGCACATTTTATCCAAGACCTCTCCTGAATGTCCACGGCTGTCTTTTTAAGTCCCTCAGTTCCCTACTCCCCTGAAAATAAGAACACTTGGTTTACCTCCTCTGCAGCAAATTTTTTACATCTTCAGAGACAGTTTTTAGTCTTTTTTAGGTGAAATAAACCCAGCGAAAGAGTTCATAAGGAAGAGCAGTACTGCCTGCACTGGAGATGGATAAGGAATGAACAGGAGATGTGTACAAGGTGCTGCATGCCTAAAGAGAAGAGTCATTTAGGATCCAAAACACATACTAGCTGGAGTGACCTTATTGATTTTGAGAATACAGTAAACACCTCTTGCAGAGAGTTGGTCAGAAAAAAAGGAGTAGGATCTTGGATGCTTTCGATCCAGTGTTCGGAAAATGGCCATTTCAGCATATTTATCCATTCCAGTAGATGTATGGTTTGACATTGGGAAGGTTGAAGTGGGAGCTATAAAAAAGTGGTATGTTAGAATGATGTATAAATTAAATTCCAAAGCTTAAATATAAATAGCATTTCTCAAAACATGGATCAAGGTTTACAAGTATAGGTGACAAAAATCAAGCTCTGTTGCTCATATTCAGTCAATAAGGCCCGATTTTCAAGAGGCAATTTTCTGGACAGTTGCATTTAAAGAAGGTGGGCATCGTTTTAGAAGCAGTCCATAGGCTAGGAAACAAAAACATGGACTGAAGTTCTGAATCCTACCTTTAAGAATCCCATCTTAGAGCAGTAGAACATGTTCTACAAGATACATGACCTTGCCAGCAGCACCCCTCCAAGAGTCTTAGGTGCCAGGTTTAAACATTAAGATTTTTTTCTTACATAAACCACATTGTAAAAATGGACTATAAGTAGGTATATTTAGAAATTTCTTCTTTATATATAATGCTGTTTCATGTCATACAGTAGAAACAGCTGAGTGAAACCAGATAAAGTCCAATTTCCTGACTACTTTTTTCTATTTTCATGCCAGTGATGCTCTCTTGAACTGAAGCCACATACATAGGCAGAGGGCTAGGTGTCAGAGTATTAGCTCAGAGCCATTTCACCTGACCACGTAGTGATGCAGCACACACTATTCATACAGCAGTTGCATCTAGTTCCGAGAAACTCCAGGAATTTGAAAGTAAGGAGCTTCAGCTCTGTAGGATGAGGGAGTAATGAATCTGACCTGAGGTCACTACTCTGCTGGAACTCAGAATAAGTTCAAAACACAACTAATCAGTATGAGCCAAAGCACACCACAGACCAAGGGAAGGGAACGGTTCACAAGAGCAACAGGGTTTTGCAAGGGATGACTTTCTCACAGAATTAGTTGGAAACTGAAAGCCTGATAAAAATGATACACTTTCTGATTCTCTGATTTTTGCTTTGTGCAGAAAAAATTGCTATCTGAATCAGTAGCTCTAAACTAAAGGATGGGCTACAGCCCTCTTATCACCTTTACTTCCATGCCTGGATTTAACTAAGCACTATACTTTAAAATCCTTGGGAAAATCCTGATGTAGAAAGCAAATTTTCTGTTGACCTCAGTCTTTTCAGTATTTCTAAATATTTTTCCCCGTTTAGAAAATGCTTACACTTTGATGACCAGCTGTACAGGAGATCATGATTTAAAAATCCTACTTGGTCCTCGGATCCTGTGGTAAGTACCTTTGTCTTTCATATAATTTCTCCCCTCCAAGTGTTCCTCTGACATGGGGTTAGGCAATTTGTGAGCCCTTCAGTTGCTGCTACATGAAGTACACGTAGAAAGTTCTGACCAAGGCAGATGTTGCTGAAGCAGAAAATAAGATCATTCCTTTGGGTTTATTACTGCATGGTGGCTCAGATTTAGTAATGAAGCCAGGAAATATAAGGATGGATAGCTAAGGGTAATGGGTCATTTCGTGACCTTGAGTTGAGTGATATGAAAATCCATAAGAACCAAAGCCCAAAATATTGTCTTCTTTTTTGTCTTATGGTTTATAACCATCAATAAATTGAACCTTTAAAATAATACGTTTGTCACATGAACCCACATAAATAATTTGTCTTAGAAAAAGGAATCAAACTTAGTATACTGGATCCTTAGACATTGATTAAATACTATGATTAGGTCTGAACCCATAGCCAAAATAAGAAGCTTCAGATGCAATTTTTGAGCACTTTAAAAGATTTTTAAATCTGCTTACTCTTAGGTTTCCAACAGCAAATTCTTTTAATAATCAGACTTAATATAGTCCAAGGTGCAGAATTCCATGTCAGCTGTAAACAAGCAGCAAAACATTTACATGTAGGCTTCCTTCAGCTCCTCACATTCAATTCAAGGAGCGAACAATGAAGGAGCACTGCTGCACAAGATCCAATTGTGCTGCTGGCAAGAAGATTCTCAAATAACTGAGGATCTCCTGGGAGAAGGAATATTATACTATGGAATAGAGAGTATTTGCCATACAGCAAGCTGGTCTTTGGGCTTTTTTCACTCTTCTTTCATTCTGTTTATTTATTTGTTTGTACTGTCACTGATGTCATCTGAAGCCAAGAAGTGCAATAAGGTTAAATGTATTGTAGGAAATTATTTTGATCCGCCAATTAAATGAACAAGTTCACCTTGTCTATGATATGCCAGCAGACATTGATATGAGCATTTGGTTCAATCAGTCTATTACACATCAATTTTATGGCTGTATAATGAGGTTTAATTGCTGCTTTATTAGTCTGACTAATATTAAGTGTCAGTAATTGCTTTGCATTCAACTTGGCTTTCTCGTTTTAATTACACATCCAATATTTAACCATAAACGTAGACCTTCTTTTTATCTAATGAATTTTTACTTTCATCTTTGTGGTACAGGAGAAGTCCATTTGGGGTGATTTTTCCGCCGCTGTACAGGTTCTCTGGCCATGAGGAAGAGGATGGAAAAACTAAATGTTGTTCTTGGTAAATGCACAGGGCTGTGGCATTTGAAAGTGAGCTTCAAATTTCATTTTGAAAGGAATATATGTTTCTTGTGTACTAATGAGTGAATTGTTAAGGTGTGTAAACACATTTGTAGTCCAATTGAAGTCTACTCCCGTACCTTAAGTTATGTGTATGCTTGGGTGAATGATAGGGCTAATGCTTACTACCCTGCAACACATATGAAAAACAAGTCTAGCAGGATGCAGGATGCATTTTGACTGGCAAGCCACAGACAGAATGTTATTGCCATCCAGGATTTTAGTGCACTGCTAAACTCATAGGCTACGATGCTCAGACACTGAGCTTTAGGAGGCAAGGACCAAGGGTCAATAAATTACTTGGTACAAGTGGTGAGGAAACCTTTTTCAAACCCAGCCTTGTTCTGTGGCTTCCTTACAAGGACTACATTCAGGTGATGAATTGCTGGATTGTTCAATCAAAGCAGCTTTACCATTTCACTTGGCTTCTTCTGATTTCCTTTTTTTTGTTTGAAATATTCTCCATCTGATTTTGCGGGGATGAGCTCAGTTCGCTCAATAGACATGCCAGTGCCCATTAATATCATCTGATTCTCCAGTGACAGCTGGCTAACATAGCCCTGCAAGCACCTCATGAGCTAAAATCCAGCTGTATTTTGGGAAAGGAGGCCTAGTGCTGGGGTGTGTTGTGTCTGGTTCAAATGACATTGCACTGCTGAAATTCTGATCAGGTGGTGACTGAATGAAAAATGTATTATTGCATTTTATTTCAATTCTCTTACTTGGTTCATGTAAGAGTTAATATAGCTAGAGACCCTGTGAGAGTCAAATATCTATCACTGGATATCTACTGGACTGCAAAGCAATTACTGAAAAATGTAAGTCTCTGAATGCTTTTTCCTTGGTTGTAGTTGGGAGTTCCCTTCTACCTTTAAAAGCCTTATCTAGCACAGAATAGATAACTCCCTCACAAGGTTTTAGGAGAGCTTGCTTTCTGGAAGATATTTGCCTCATGCTGTCTATCCAGCTTTTCTTGAGCAATATATTTGTATAACAAGTAGCAAGAGCATATGTAGACTCAAAGCCTTCTGAGGCTAGGACTTAAACCTACCAGGTACCTTGTAGAAATCAAAGACACAGCCTTTCAGCCCCATGAGTACTAGTGTCAGCCTTCAACTGAACAAATCATAGAATCACAGAATCCTTTGGGCTGGAAGGGACCTCAAAGATCATCTAGTCCCAACCTCCTTGCCATGGGCAGAGACATTGAGGTCAGAAGCGTGTTCTGTGAAAAACAGAAGCCCACCAAACCTCTCAGACCTCTTCATGACCTAGCCCCTGTGCAGCACCTAGCCATTGTATGAAACAGGGCCATAATTATGGGAGCACCCACATTTGCCATGTTAATATAATAATTCACAGTATCCACCAAAGCAGCAATAGACCTGGGATTTGGGAGAGCTTTACCCTGAATGGTTGGAAACCATCTACTTGCACGTCCCTAGAGGATGTTGTAACCACTGTCTTACAGGGTATTCTGAGTGAGTGCACAGCCAAGAATGTAAGGTCATGGGACCGGGCAGACATCAGGCAAGAGGGAACCTGTCCTGTGTCTTGTCTAGAGTATTTGGTGGGGGAAGGGGACACCTGGTGTTTTCACTCCCAGCCCTGAGACTGTTTCTGTTCCTTATCCAAAGACTGATCTAAGGTAAAACACATCCATATTCCAAAGAGCAGGTGGGACTTTGTGTGTGAGAACTGGCAGATTAAACAACTATAGGCTGAGAAGGGCCTGGTTTTTTACCAAGGAGAGTCCTTAAACTGCCAGGTATTCCTGCTGAAATGGATGGACATGCCATAGCAATCTCGTAGTTGTTGTTGATGTTGTTGTCGTTGTCATTGTTTGCTTTAAATAACCACTTCTTTCTCATTAAACATGTTTCCTGAAAAGGCAAGATCTTGAGTGGCCATTGGCACCTCCTCACTTCTTCTGGCTTCCTCTTCAGTCATGACAGACCTGGATATCTTGAGAAGCCTTGAATGCTTTCATGGTTTCAAAGACACTTTCCTCTACTCAATTGACTTTGTAAAAGCCTGTTGACAGCCCTGAATTCTCTTCTTTACCCTGCCCATTAGTGGATATCGCAATTACTGTCCTCTGGGCTTCCCACTGTGCTTCCCTACACCATCAGACTTGACGGCAGTGTCTGAGAAGCCAGGTGGGACTAATTGCACCATTTTCAGCTCTGCCTTCTAACAATGAAAGGCTTCATTGCAACAATAAAGAACAAGTGTACAGCACGGTTAGTTGACCTGAAAGTTAAAGAATAGTGTTTCAACAGGGCTGACACAAGTAAAATCTTCCTCATGTATATTTCTTACTATTTTTGAGTGCTAAGGCAACAGATCAGACCCAGAGAGCTGATCTGCAGAGTCACGAGAGTGCCATTTTTACACATTGCTGTTCATCAGAGAGCTGCATTTTTAAGTGTTGCTGTCTGTCTTTTTAATGTCAGGTTAAATCCTACCCATGGTGATTCTTGTTCATCTGCACCAACTGTCCGTGCCGAGGTCTGGAGTACCATGCTGCCCCTGTGGCAAGTTGGCAGGGAGTTTATGAGTGAGGGGCTAACCCACCTTCCTTGGAAGCAGTGAGATGAGGTTCTCAGTCAGGAGCAAAAGGCCATAACAAAGGTCTGAGATTACAGATGGACAAACATTTGCAGCCCTCTGTCGCTTCCTGTTACTGGTTTGTTTTTTGTTTTTTTTTTTTTTTTTTATAGGCATTGTAAGACTATTGTACTTCAGCTCTGTTTCTGACAGGCAGAACAGGAATAGTAGGATCCCATGGTAGGATCACATCTGCTTTAGATTTCAGCTGCAGCTTGGACCTTGGATATCAGACCTTAGTTATTTTCTTCAGGGTTAAACTCTACTCATGCATCCCTCTCAAATTAAACAGGATGATTTTTCTCTTTCCCAAATGCAGATTATTTCTTCAGAAACCCCCAGACATCAGAAAATGTCTTGCATAGACATCCCCACAATTCACTGCGATGTGTATCACAACTCTAAAGACTTCTATAGCTGTATCAGGGCTGAGAGGCAGACCATGTCAAAACCTGCATTTGTTATAGACTAAGGAAAGATCTTTATATATACATAAAGATCTTTATAATATAATAAGGGGACTATAAGAAAAATGGAGAAAGACTTTACCAAGGTCTGTGGTGGCAGGACAGGGGGCACCAGTTTTAAACTAAAGGAAGGTGGATTTAGATTGGACATAATAAAGATATTTTTATGATTCGAGTGATGAGGCCCTGGCACAGGGTGCCCAAAGAAGCTGTGACTGCCCCTGGATCCCTGGCAGTGTTCAAGGCCAGGTTGGTTGGGCTTTGGGCACCCTGGTCTAATGGAGGGTGTCCCTGCCCTTGGCATGGAGTTGGAACTGGATGAGCTTTAAAAGTCTCTTTGAACTCAATCTATTCTATTATTCTGTTATTTAGGGAAGTAAAACATCCTAATATGTTTAAATTCAGACATGAAGGACATGTACTGCCAGCATATGTAAATATATTTCTTTCTCACTATATAGAGAGACATAGTTTTATATAGATACAAATATAAAACACCTTGTTCTAGACACTTAGGTAGTGGCTAAAGTACTGAATTACCCAGAGACAGGGCACATACCTTGGCTTTGGAGCTCAATCTTCTCCATTCACAGCCAGGTCTTCAGCCCAAACCAATTAGCACTTTCCCAAACATTTCCCAGGCATGGTCTGGGAGCAGGCAAGAGCCAGGGACCATTCCCATAAATGAATTTGGATGTGAAGAGCTTGTTTCAGAAGCTAACTGAACTATGGAAGTGGTCAAACCACATCAGTTGGATTTAGTGTCAGGCAACAGGCCCCTGCAGTGATTATTTTACCAGCAAAGAAGTGGTTGTAGGAAAAAGGAACTATTATCTTCAAAATCCAGAGAGGAAAAGCTTCCCAGAGCCAGATTCTCAGCTGGCGTAGATCAGTATAAGAGTTGTCCTGGTTTATAACAGCTGAGAAATTACCCTGCATCCTTAAAAAAAAACCAATTAGACAAATATGGAGCTGCTTATTAGTTTTTTTCAAGTCATTTCACCCCTCCCTTTCTTCCTCCCCTTCCCTCCATGTCTGAAAGTCTTTACCACTGCACAGTGAAAGCAAATGAACAAGGAAGGTTAAAATCTAAAACTGCTCATCCAAGTTAATTAAGTTCAGCCAGCCTCAACTACATCATCTGGTAAGATCTGGCAAGTCGTGTGTGTGTATATGTGTCTGTGAGTACATGCATGTCTGTGTATTTCTTCTATTCAGGCAGAAGCCTCCAAAAGTGCACCTACTTTGAAATACATCATTTCCATGTCTGGCTGTGAAGTTGGGGGGGTTCTTATTATTTTTTTCCTTTGTTTTTCTTTTTTTTTCTTTCCCCTTTCTCCTTGTTTGTTTCTGGTCTTACAGCTGCTTTCATATTTTCCTCCAACTTCCCATTATTACATTTTCCTCCTTTTATTTATGATGCCTGATTCTCAGTGTACATTATTGCTGCTCTGTTGGTACTTTATTAAATATGATATAGATACTAGAGTGAGAATGAGGTTTTATGCCCCACACATGGTGTGTCGTAATTGTGGCATTTTTACTTTCCATTAAGAAGTATCTCCAGGAGGGGAGGATGGGGACTTGGTTCATTACTTCTATAAACCAAAGGAGAAACCCTAGACAAGCTTGATGAGTTATTAAGTAGTCTTTAAAAAAGTCTTTAAATCAAGACTAGATATCTTTCTGAAACAGATTCCCTAGTTCAGGCACAAGTTATAGGCCGGAGAGAGGAATCACCAATTAAAACCTGTGTCTTGCAGTACAGAAAACATTGAACTACATTAAAATAATGGTTCTTATGTCCTCCAAATTTATGAGAGTGTAATTAGAAGATTGTGGGTTTAGCTAGCCATAGAAAGACAGCATAAATCTATAAACATCTCTGTGATGAAAGACAAATTTCTTTAAATTTCTTTATTAAAATCTTGTACTCAGGACAGAGGACAGGTTGAGCATAAGAAATATTTTTTCTGGAGCTGTAGCCTTTCTTCCTGGAATCTGTCTGAGATATTGCTTATAAACGCCTCCTTCTATGCCACTTTTGAGCACTTTGAAATTGTAGTGTATTTTATGTCTACATCAGGAATGCTCCCACCTCACATCTACTATTCAGTTATGGACATTCTGCTCAGCCTGTCAAAGTCTTTTTACTCTCAGACTTTTTACCCTTCATGTCATGGCTGGAATAACAAGATGGGTTTTCCTATTTTCCTGTAGCATATTGTCATTTTGATTGGCTTACTAGTATCTCCCAATTTTACCTAACCAAAAGGAAAGAAGGAATAAAATACAACTTTTATATTCCCAGGACAATTCAAAGGTGTGGTGGTTTGCCTGGAGGCCAGACTCCCACCAAAGTCGATCTGTCGCTCCCCTCTTCAGAGGACAGGGGAGAAAATATATACTGAGATGCTTTTGGAGTCGAGATAAGGACAGGGAGAGATCATTCTGCATTTAGCATCACAGGCAAAACAGACTCAACACAGGAGAAAGGAAAGAAAACTCTCTAATTTATTTGACTACACTACACACACAGAGAAACCAGAGTCAGATAATGAGATGTACAAACAGCTCTTAAAACACCACCCCCCACCCCTCCCTTCTTTGCAGACTTCACTTTATTCATAATTTTCTCCTTCCCAGGATGGCACAGGGGAAAGGGGGGTGGTGGGGGGTGGTGGAGAATAAGGAATGGAGGCTTCAGTCTTCCCTCAGTTCCTCATGAGTTGTTCTCCTTTGGGGGAAGGAGAGGCATTTCACACACACTCCTGCACTAGTGTGGGGTCCCACCCATGGGAGACCACGGGAGACAGTCCTCCACAAACTTCTCCAATGTGAGTCTTCTCCTTCAAGGCCTCAGCTCTTCACTGACTGCCCCAGCATGGGTCACTTCTATAAACCCATAGAATGTCTCAGTCTCTCAGTCCCAGACTGCTGGACCCAGCCTGGTCCCCCACTGAGCCACAAGCCCTGCCCCTCAGCAAACCTGCTTCAGTGTGGGCCTCTGTTGTTCTCTCTCTCTGTCTCTTATCTCTCTCCACGGGCTGCATGTGCTGCCAGAGGCTTGTTGGTTACAGATTCTTCCATATTCCTTCACCTGCTCCATGGTGGGCTCCTGCCTGGCCCAGGTGCCTCTCCACAGGCTGCAAAGTGGGGTCTCTTTGTCCTCCATGGGCTGGGAAGGGACACCTGCTCCACCATGGTATTCTCCACAGGCCACAGAGAATCTTCTCTCAGCACCTCCTCCCCTCCTTCACTGACCTTGGTGTCTGCAAATTTCTTACATCTTCTCACTCCCTTTTCCTGGGCAAAATGAGGCTGTTTGAGTTTTTCTTTCTCTAAAATGTGATTTACAGAGGCACTTTGACCATCACTGATTGGCCTGCCTAGCCTTGTCTGCAGCAGAGCCTGGCCTTGGGAGCCCAGCTGGTATTTACTCTGTTGGACCTTCTGCTTCTTAAAGAAGCCACCCTGCAAAGCCATCACAAAAGAGAGAGGTGTTCACATTGCACTGAGAAGGGTCAGAAACCAGAAATCAATATGGAATTGCTAAGTCCCATTGATTTCAACACCCAGATACCTTTGATGATCTCTGCTGGTTCCTGTTTCCATGTGCCAGAAAACTATTTCATCCATGCTCTATTTAGCCTAATATACTCAATGATTTCTTTGGGGATCATCCTTCATCCCCAACATTGGAAAATCTCTCTTCTTGGCTTCTTTTCCTTCTTTTCCTCCTTTTTCCCTCTGCTCATAAAAACATTCCTTGTAAGTAGAATTCAGACTTTAAACACTTTGAACACCTTAGAAGGTCTCTTTCTAAAATCTGTATTCAAATAAATCCAAACTTGCATGAATCAGGAGGCGTAACTGGAGAAGGGAAGGCTAACACTGCCACAGTTTCAGCGGAGGAACACCTCCACTGTTTGACATCTCATAGAATCATAGATTCATAGACTCATTACGTTTGGGAAAGACCTCCAAGATCATCTCATACCTTATTTTAATAGAGAGGCATCTGTGTTTCATGCATTCCCAAAGCTGTGGGTCTGATAACTGACTCCTTTTCTGAAAGCTGTGATGAAGCATTTGCTCAGATAGGACAATTGAACCCCAAAGAGACAGCAAGGAAAGCGCCAGAGCCCACCATAATGATAGGGAATGAACCCAGTCCCTGTACACATCGGAAAACTACTTGAGGTGGTGGTAATATTTGCTATATTGCTGTCAGCCCCTTCGCCAGTTATCAGCAGCAGAACTGCAGCTGTCTGCTGAATAACATATTTGTTTATACAGTAGATTGAGAATATTTGTGTGCGCAGCAAACTCCTTGGGGGTATAAACAATGCATTTCTGAAGAGGCCCAGTGTCATTAGAATAATCAAGACTTGTAGTATGATAAACAGAGCCACAAACAGAAGGTACTGCATAGTCTCTCAAGTGTGGTATCGCATTCAGTGTCAAGTCCCGAGGATGATCTGTTCAAACAGCTTTTCCTGTGGTGCAGACATAGGTTGCTACATGCTTTACAGAGGAACCAAGGGGGAGATGTGGTCATGGTACATTTTTGATGACACCTCATCAGCAGCATGCTGGCATGTAGTAGAAATCTCCTTTTCATTTCAAAAGGTCCAAATCCTTTTATCTGTGCAAACCATGTGATATCTATCAAAGGGGAAGAATGTCCACTTTCTTTACCAAGGAGATGAGATCAAGGTCAAATTCCTATTGTGGTATATTTGTATTTTCCTCATAGTCTGTATCGAGGATACTGTTCCCTCTCAGCTACTTTATATGAGTTAATTATGTCTACAGCAGTCAAGACTGTGACCATCTCATGTGGGCCAGACATGCACATTGTAGAGCATGACCTGGATGTTTGCAGCATCTCAAGCACTGTTCCAGTGGTCTTGTGACAATAATTAGTGTTGTGAGTGTCCTTTTGAGTTCAAAAAGTGCAAAATAGCAAGAGGGATGTGTTGCAGCCGCATGTAGTGGTGCTCTTTCATGCCATAATTTAGCACCATGAAAAAGCATTTCAGGATGCTGAGGTTGTCCTGGGAGCACATGAAAGTGTTTGAGAGTGAAAATCCCCAGGGTATAGTATTGCAAAAAAATTATTGAAAAAGCAGTAGTTTCTGGAGTTGACCCTAGAAAACGTTGTCCTGTCAGTGGTGGTTTTACTGTGGCTTGCTTAATAAAGGTAGCCTGCGAGTGAAGGGGCTGTGAATATGTCGAAGACAACCACATGGTGAACCAATGTAATGTTAAGATTTCCCTTGAAAAATCAGGTTTTATAAACTTTCCTAGGATCTGGGGTATGGATTATATGGTGAAATTAGGTTTATCTTCAGAAATGGCTAAATGGCATTTAGCCTTGATTTCCCTGTCTCACAAAAAGCAAAACATACATAGAAATCTCAATGAAAAAGGGTTTTCCTTTGAGAAAGTGCATGGAATCTGAAGTTGGCTTATGAGCAAAAAGAGAGAAACAATGGGAAAAGGAGAGTTACAGTAATGAGGATGCAGTAAAGTTCTATTAGAAGAGTAGAAGCATTACTGAATCTGTGCTTTGGTGACAGCCACAGAGATGAGCAGTGCACCCATTTCACCCCTATGCTTTCAATATCATTGAGCAAATATTTCCTTCTACTTCACCAACTATATCAAGTAACATTAATTGTTTGCATACTGTCATGAAGTAGTTGCTGTGAGAACAGGGTACTGAAATGGTTCATTATGACAGTCATTTTATTATTTTTCAAATAGTAAGACCCCAGCTGTGCAGTATAAACCAAACAGCTGCATTTTACACGTGCATTTCTTTGGTGCTGATTGCTTGGTGAGCTGTTAAGATTAGTGCAGCCATAATGAGTTGGTCAAGAAGGAAAACAGGAAGAAAAACAGACATAAAATTAGTAAAAACATGCCTAGGGCTTTCGACTTCTTCACTTCAGTCTCCTCACAGCACTATGATGAGTGACAGAAGTCCTCTGAAGCTTTTTTCATTTTGTTTTATTCCTTCTGTCCTGTTTTTCCTCTTCACTGAATTCAGGTTCTTCCTCTGAAGGTTAAAGATCCCTCCTTAAGTGTGTTGCATCTGTTCACTTGTAGAAACACCATGTTCTCAAAATTAATATACAGCTAATTAACTTTTCTCTGTCTCTTGCTCCTAGTCTCTCTTCCTTTACCCCTCTCATTGTTTCCATTGACCATCCAGGAAACCGTCAGGAGGCATCTAGCAAGAACTAGAAACTCTGGCAGGAAAGAGTTCAGATAATTGAGGTGGTTGATCTGTGAGAGCTATATCTATACAAAATAAAATAAAATCTTCATCTTAATCCATAGTTCCATCTCCAACAAACTCCAAGAGCTGATGCCTGGATAAAAGATGTGTAAACCAGACTAATTGTTCAATTATATGACCAAGTCTCTTGTATCTGCAAATCTCACTATCAACTTGCCTATTCTGCCCAAATTACATTTGGTTTCTCCTCAATATTTCTAACACTCATCATGCTCCAGACTTATTTACCTTACTCAACTTTTTTACCTTTTCCCTTACAACATTTCACTCCTTAGATCTGTACCTCCTAGTCCTTATGATTTGACCCTGCAAGTTTCCTTCTCTGAGCCTTCCAGCAGCTCTCCTAGTCCTGCTGTAGTGTCAGGTCCCTTCTCAAAAGGTAAGTCAAATTACCTTTGTGAAGTTGATGCTTTTACCCTCACAGAGGCAAGATGGAGGGGTTACAGAAGAGACATCTACAATTTGTAGGTGTTGCCCTCATTTTCTTTTTTTCTATGAAGTTGCTGCGCAAAACTACTCAGTCTATTTCTGTAACAGCTCTGTTCACCATGCAGACTTATGAAATGGTAAGGACCGGTATGTGCCATGGCTACCAAACATCACATTTCAGGCAAGTGTGCTGCCTTTTCCTCAGTGATTGAAATAATCTGAATAGTTTGACTGTCCCAATCTCTTTATCATGGGTATCTTCAGGGCATGGAGACAAAAATAATTTTGTATATTTGGATGCTATCCCATTGATCTGCCACTTCACCCATTTGCACCAGGGCAAACCAGAATCTCCATCAACTGGATGTGGAATCTGACCAGAGATGAGCAGGTCCTGTCCACAACTCCAACTACAGATGGATGCCAACATGACTCTTTAGAGTGGACTAGCTACACTGGAACTAAAATCGACAGGTCCAGGGTATATTGCTGGGTGTTGATCCTCGATCATACATACCGGTAAGTTGTTAACACTGTCCATGCCATGATTTTGATTTAGACAATTCAGGTTTTTTCTTATTCTTCAAATCTGCAGGCACATGAAACCAAGAATAGCCACCTAATCTGACTTCCACAAGTATGTAGTTTGGGGGATTTCACCCACTACTTCCCAAAGAGAATGCACCTCATCGGACAATCTTCCATTTGAATCACTGCTCTGTCTGAATAACAGTGTTGTTCAAAATAACAAATGAGAGTCATTGTGTAGACATGAGGATTTTTGGGAGGTTTTTTCCAATCGTGTTGGTAAACTACTTCTGTTCTGGACAAAACATATCTGATGCCTTAGATTCCACGTCTTTTACAATATTCATCTGGTTTAAAGTACTCATCTCCTCTCCAGATAGCTGCTCTGTATGTATGGAGTAGGAAATATATGTGAGAAAACTCTCATAAGAAGTAAGCAGTAAACAGAGAAAGTGTTTCAGAGTGGAGAATGGAGGAAAGGAGGAAAGTTTGGATTTCCCTTCTTCCCACCAACCAGCAGGAAAACAGCCACACAGACATTTCATTAAGACAGCTGCTGCATCAGCTCCTGTGCATAAAAGCTGTATAGCCAAATAATTTTGTGCTGACCTAAATTCCCCTTGTGCTGACACCAGCTCCCTGTGTTATTGACACAAGATAGGTAGGTCTTCTGCTTTCCCCAACTTCTGTCTCTCCATCCTTCCATTACTGGTGGTATGACATTTGCTGCACAGCTGTTTCTCCCAAGCCATGGCAAGGTTATTTTTCAAGTGACTTCTTCCACCAGATGTTCCCCAGTTCCCAGGTGTATGTGTTGTCCTCTCCACTGAGCCGAAACTCGGTGATGCGCTTGACATATTGCAGTGCCGCTGTCTCTTTGAGCTGGAGGGTTTGCAACATTGCGCATCACTGACATCTCTGCTCCTGCCAGGCTGCTTGGTGACAGTTTCCCTCCGAAACAGTCCTCCCTGCTCTTCTCCTTGCTGGCTCTTCAGGTTACAAACTCGCTACCTGCACTGCATAAAGCAGCTTTCTATGGTGCCTGAAATGAACTTATATAATTGCTGTGGAGTGTGTGTCCAAAAGAAGAATTAACTTCTCCTATTATTTAGGCAGCCAAGTCCTATTTCCCAGTAGAACCAGAGAAGAAAGCCAGATGCAATAGTTAAGGGACATCTATAAAGTAATGCTTTGAATACAAGATCTTCTTTTTCCCTCTACCAAAGTCATGTAACCAGGTACAGTAAGAAAGGAATTTCCATCAGAGCACAAAATCTAAGTCCACTTCAGGTCCTGTGGTAGGTGACCAAACATAGCTATTTGTCCCTGTCTTCTTCTGCAGTCTCTCTTTTCCTGTACAGATAAGATGCTTTCCTAGCTTTCATCTTTTGGCAGTAATCTAACTTTTTTTTTAAAACATCACAGGGGTGCAGACTGGCTTGCAATGACAGTCCTGTTTGGTTCAGCTAATATCTGGGCTAGCTTTAGCCTCAGGCTATGAAACAACTCCTTGCAAGCCTTCTGTGAAACAAAATGATAAGTAAAATCTTTAATTATTATTATTTTTTAAATAGATAATATATATTGAACTCAAAGAAACAGCAACCTGTATTTAATTAGAGAGAAGAAATGTGAAGAAATTTCCTTTTCCATTCCTCTCACTTTTCCCATCTCACCTCTTTCCCCAGAGTCTCTCATTCAGGTGGCCATGAGCAGAAAAAAAAAAGATGGAACCAAATCCTGAAAATGACTCTCTGTAGATAGGCAATCTTGGGCCATAATAGGAACAGGACCACAGGTAATGGGTGCTGCACATTAGCACTTAGCTGACACAGGCAATGATCTGAACATAGTTTTGCTGCTGTTGTGTCTTTGTCAGGGAAGATAAACTGTGTCCCACAGATGTGTAAGGGATAGAGCCTGTGTTCTTGGAGTATTTCACCAATAATCAAAGTTCGCATCTCTTATCCCCACTATCTTGTTGGCATCAGCCATCAGCAGGGAGAGCAAGCTTTCCTTCTTGACTTTTCTTCCACTTCATTTCTTCTCCTCATGCTGAAGGCATAACTCTCTCATCCTTGGATCAATAAAATTCAGTGTTTTAGCTCCTCACTGCCGAGCTACAGCAGAAGAGAAAGAAACTTGTGTGTCTGCTGCCAAGCAAGCTTGCAGAAGTGGGACCAAGACAAATTTCCTGCCAGATACTTTGGCTACATCTCTGCTAGCAAGCCAAGCAGTGTCAGGATCAACTTGCTGTCCCTGAGGTCAACTGGCACCGTCTCGCCATTCCCTTAGAATTAAACAACTGTACCTCCAAAATAAAAAAGCCAATTCTGTCTTGCCTTCTGGGGACAGTACTTGGTGCATGCTGGCTCCTGAGCTTTTCCTGGGAATTGTCTGGGACAGTGCTAGCTTGCCTGGATCAACAACATGCCAGGGGCCACCTGACTCATCACAGACACTGTCAAATCCTGTGTTTGCTTTCCTGCAGTGGTACTGGTGTGTTTACTGGCACAGACAAAGCCCATGCAAATATTCATAGACACAGATACAAACACACATATCTACCTGTATGTATGCATCAGTGGGTAAGCATATGAAATACTCTAAGCAAATACCTCCATAGCTTCATCCCCTCATCCCCTTCTCATCAGCTTGTTGAAGCCAACACTGCTTGGACATGGGTGAGCAGTTGCTTTTTGAGGCAGGTTTTGCATATTTTTATTACTTGATTTAATTATTGCTGATTTTTAAAAATGTTCTTGTAATTCACAATATTGGTGCCTGCTGTTTCAAACAAGGTCTGTTTTATACCTTTCTAAACTATTATAAGGGCTGGAAGAATGAATGGGTTTTGGAAGTTAAGTCAGCAAGAATTAGGATAACCTGAATGCGAGCACTCCACCATGAACTACAATTTAGAATCATAGAATCATAGTGTTGGAAGGCACCTTTAAAGGTCATTTAGGCCAGTAAGCAGGGACATTCTTTAGTAGGTTGTTCAGAGCCTCATTAAGTCTGACCTTGAATGTCTCCAGGGATGGGGCCTCCACCACCATTCAGGACAACCTGTGCCAGTGATTTACCACCTTCATATTGAAGAACTTTTTCCTAATGTCCAACCTAAATCTCACCTTTCTAGTTTCAAACCATCACTCCTCGTCCTATCACTCCATGCCCTTGTGAACAGTTCTTCCCTTGCTTTCTCATATGCACATTTCGGGTACTGGAAGGCCACTATAAGGTCCCCCTGTAGCCTCCTCTTCTCCAGACTGAACAACTCCAACTCTCTCAGACTTGATAATGCAGGTGAGGAAAGGTAATTAATGCTTGCTTAGATAGGTACAAACAGATGCCAGCTCGCATATTAAGCTCGTTAGACATGAGCCAGCTGCTGCCTACAGTCTGATCTACTGACGGACATCAATGTGATCGAAGGTTGCATTTCCATGGCAGTCTAAGCCAGTCTGGCTATATCTGCACTGAATTAAAAATCCTATATTGGTCTGAGTACAAGGATGAGTCTACCCTCCTTATCTTCTGCCCTGCTACACTTAGCGCAGCTGTGTGATGGTTTTGATCCAAGCCAATCAGCACACTTACTGCATGGTTATAGTTCAAGGCTAACGCGAAAGAGAGGTCTATGCCTGTAAAATACTCTTTGTTTTGGTGCCGTAAGAAAGTTCAGTTGCACATGTGAAAGTCATAACAAAGGAATATTTCTACCTATTCATTAGTGTGGATTTGTCCTTAAATACTGGCTTATATGGTTCTGTTCAGATCTCCCAGTTGCATATTCCCATCAACCTTGAGTTAGCTAATCTGACCAGGTTCTGTGGTTTGACTGAAGATTAGTCTAAGGAAGAAATGTATTGACTTTTATCAACCAATTACGCTTCTTCACTGCCTTCTTTTTTTTGTTTTTTCTTTTTTTTTTTTTCTGTGCAAGAGTAGACAGTAGATCTGCACACACAGGACTAGGGGAGAGATGAGCGTAGCATTACTCTGGACTTGGGTTAGTTTAATCTTTCCTGGGTTAGTTTAATCTTTCCTGGAACTGATGCTTGGCTGGAAAAAAACAATCAGCCAAAAAAATACCCTGTGAAGTTACATACACTAAACCAACCAGCAGTTTTATCAAGGTTAAAACTTCCTTTGGATCCCTTCTATCAGGCCAGTTACATTCACGTCTATTTGTGTAGCCACATAAGCACAGTCCTAGGTCTTAGCTAAACAGCTTTGCCCTTAAAAAGATTTCATTGTCACAAGGGTTACACTGCTTCAAGGTTTTGAGTTCTGTCTTCCAGCTCTGTTGTACATACAAACAGAGAGATATAAAATGTAGTCATTCTATTAATGTATGCAAGTTCTGTTCTCACATGCAAATACATCCAAATACACATATATTTTAATACATTTCTGGCACTGTGTTTATAAATGTAAATATACATCACAAATATTTAAAAACACAGGACTGAAGTCTTTAGGCAAACTGCCTCCCACTGAAAGGACAGTGAAGGAATGATGAGAAAACTATCATAATTTGGAACGGAGAGTTTGAGTTCCTTGGCTTGTCATATTTTAATGGAAATAACATTAAAATAGACCCAGAAGAAAACCTCTGGCTGTTACTATTTTCTATAAATTCTAATATTAATTAATAGTAAACACATACACATAGATAATTAAAACAGTCCCATGGAAGTATCAGAGCAGGAAAACCATCCCTATTTTTAACCCATTACACAAATACATCTTTGGTGTTTCCACTTGCCACCCTCTCCCCAGCCCTTGTGGAATTAAATAAATAAATAGATTCATATATTCATAGATTTTTAAGGCCAGAAGGGGCCATTACAATCATCCTGGTTGAGCGTCTCTTGAAGACAGGCTTCATAATTTTACTCTTATGTCTGGCCCATAACTTTTGTGGGCTACACCATAGTTTTTCAAACTGCATATAACACTTCAAGCAATGGACAATTTAATCATATTTCTGGGTGAGTTGATTTGATAGTTAATTACTGACACTGTTATGTGTTTTGTTGTTTCCAGTCTTAAATCATCCAGATCCAACTTCAGGACATGGGATTTTGGGTAACCTTTTTCTGCCAAACCACAGAGCCCTTGGCCTTCTATAAATAAGTAATGCCCACCCATAAAAGATTTTGCCTTCTTTTCTAGTTCCTAAAATCACATTCATTTCATCACCATGTTCAGTCAGCCTCTTGATTTTACAACATCCATCAGTCTTTAAGCAGTGAAGGAGTCCATGTTCCAAAATAGAAATCCATTACAACTCATCTGTACCTTTGCCCTAAAAGCAAGTGCCCTCCAGTTTTCTCTCTGCCTATAAAGTTTGTTAAGCTCTTTGTGAACTTTGGATGAAAGCCATCTTATAAACGTACATTACTGCATTGTCATTATTATTGTGTTGTCATTCTGTCTTCGGCCTTTTCAAATTGTCTCAGCCTGCTGTACCTCTGGCGGTCTGATTTCTCTTCTTTAAACTAACAGCCCCATTGAACAAAGGCTGTAAGTATAAGGACATTAAAAATAGACAGTTTTCTGTATTATTGCTATTATTGCTGCAAGTTCGCAGCTTATCCCATTATGACTCCAACTCATTACTATGAATGCCAAGAATGTGCAGCAATAACAGGCAGCATTTGTGTAAAGCGGAACTTGCAATACCACTTGCTGAGCAAAAATATCCAAGGAAAAGCAATTGTTAGGTGGTGGCCTGACCCTACCAGGAGGGCTGTTGTACCTCAGATTTTAATGGGCTTTGATGAGTGTGTGCTTGTGAAAGACCCAGGTTCAGTTCCTACTAATCCCAGAGCTGCAAGCAAATCCTGTGGTAGAGATGACCAAGATGGATCCATAAGTGTGACCTTTATAAGGGTTTCCTGGCAGAGAAGGACCTGGGTGTGTTGGTTGACTGCATACTGAATATGAGCCAGCAGTGTGCCCAGGTGACCTAGAAAGCAAATGCCATCTTGACTTGCATCAGAAACAGCATGGCCAGCAGGGATTATTTCCTTGCATTTGACACTGGTGAGGCTGCACCTTGAATACCATGTTCAGTTCTGGCCCCCTCACTACAAGAAGGACACTGAGGTCCTGCAGCATGTCCAGAGAAGGCCAACCAGGCTGGTGAAGGGTGTGGAGGGCAAATCTTATGAGGAGTGGCTGAGGGAACTGGTATTGTTTAGTCTGGAAAAGAGAATAGACTGATGAACCTTATCACTACCTACAATTACCTGAAAGGAGGTTGCAGAGAGGTGGGCAGTGGTCTCTGTCCAAGCAACAGGTGATAGAATGAGGGGGAATGGCCTCAAGCTGCACCAGAGCAGATTCAGATTACATGTGAGGAAAAGGTTCTTCACCAAAAGGGTTATTGGGATGTGGAACAGGCTGCCCAGGGGGCAGTTGAGTCACCATCCCTGCATGTATTTAGCAGATGGGTAGATGAGGTGCTCAGGGCTATGGTTTAGTAGAGGACAGGTATAGTTGGACTCAATGATCTCAAAGGTCTTTTCCAACCTAGTGATTCTGTGATTGTGTGAACTGGGTGAACTGAGGTTGGCATCATGATGATAGCACTGACATGTTACAGCCGTGGGATCATAGTGGTCAGGGTAAGCAGTGTCTTCAGCCTTCAGCTGGTGGTACCAGACAGAATTCCTGAGAGGCAGCAAACTGAAAGCTCTAAAGTGTGTCCTGTACACATGGTCTTTTCCTCTTTGGTCATAAACTCAGATGCTGCACCATATCTTGTTTTTACAGAAGAAGCCAAGGCAGCAGTTTCATGACCCTGCATAGCTAGCTGAAGTGAAGGTTGCCCACCGCTGCAACAAGAGAAAAAAAAATTGAACGTATATCAAATGGCCATAAAGTACAAGACAAACTATTTTATCACCAGTCAAACTCATCAAAACAGAGATCCAATATGAGGAGAAAAAGTGCTTTTGTCCAAAACGACCTAGCAAGCCAGCAGCAGACACAGGAACAGAACTTTTCTGAACATTCACTCAGTATACACAGACCACAGCTAAAAAATATTTCAATATTTAAAAGTTTATCTCTGAAGACTTATACAGAGAGAGAAAATCCATTTACTGTCAATTCTTTCCTATCCTTCCCCCGAAATAAAGGGAAAGAAAAGAGTACTTAGCCAGTTCAAACCTTGTACTCAGACATTCATGGAAAAAATGTATCTGTACAATCTGTGCTTTTCTTCACAACTACTGAGCAGGATGGAAGCACCATTCACATCAGATGTATTAAAAAGCATCTATACAAGTTTGCAGAATGACAATTGTAAATACTAATTTCAACATGTTTGTAAAATCCAGACACAAGTACAATTAGTGGTGAAAAGATTCTCAGAGATCTAACCTGGGCCTTGTTTGTAGTTCAACAACCTCATCTAGTTCAAAGAGCTTGTGTTGGAGTTGGAGAACAGGCTCGCATTGGACCTCATCAAGGGCTGCAGATCATGCTGAGTTATTTCAATGGATGGGACTAGTAGTATTAATAACAATTATAATTATTATCTGTTACATAGCAATAATAATAACAGCAATAACAATAACAATAATAATAATAATAATAGTTAATTATTAGGGGAATGTTGTTTGAGACCAGTGTAAAGAAGTATTAGTAACAGCAAAAAAAATAAATACGAGAGTTATATTGCAGAAGAAAAACCCTTTTTAAAAACAATTCACCACATCTGAACAAAGAATGCTTACAAGATTCGGGCTGGCCCCAGTGCAAATTATATGATAGCATCTTCTGATTACTTTGTGTCTGACACAGTTTTAGCCTTGGATGCAATCTGTCATGCTGGATTGCAACTGTGTGTTCTACACCAGGGAAAAATATATATCAGTAAAATTTACCATCTGTGTGATTATATGACTACATAAATTTCAATCTGAGCATATTTGTTAGTTTTAATTCCCAGATATTTTTTCCTTCACTAAAGCTGTTATTCACATTAGCTTTTATTGTATAAACCTTACTCTATGTTCAAGAGTCTTTTTCAGATGTCGGAGAAAATGTGAAACCTTTATTATCCATAAACTTCAGGTCAGGGAGTGAAATGCTTTTACCTTAATGCCTTTTCTTTTAAAGTCCATCTGTACAATTAAAAGTGATGGCAAAAGGTTAAGGATCAATGGCAGTTATGGTAGGTTAAAGCTTAGCTGCTAATCATAGGTTAAAGCTTAGCTGCTAATCATTCTCTCCTTCATGCTATCTGTTGGGTTGCCACTCCATAAGCATAATTTGATTAATCTTACCCATGCTCTAATGCCTACCTGTGAAGAGATATAGGCTGCAACATGAGGAATGTGGAAAAGCCAGTGGTGGTTTAATTGGATTAATCTCTGTGTTCTACATATATACTGGTAACTTTCATGACAGCTTAGCTAACACGATAATATGCAACAAAAGGATCTGGTATTCAGCAGGGTCCCACACCTTAGCTAGGGGGGATGCACCTGGGGATACCTCAGTATGCAACAGAATAACAGGCAGCTGACAACAACCCTACTCTGATACTGTCACAAATCGCTGTATCTGAAGAGCATTTTTCCATGAAACTGATACTCCATTTTTTGTGGTTCAGAGGGATGGCTTTCAGCTACAAACTCCTGCCATACATGAGCTCTTGCACAGCACTTCATTTCTTTCCTTGGAAAAGCAAAATCAACCTTAGAGATGGTCTGAAGGTGTTGACACATTGTCTGTGAGAGGTGACCAAGGTAAAGAGCAGTGCTGAACAATGCCAGGATCATTTGGGGGAAAACACCTGCCCCACTGTTCCTGGGGAAGAGCCCAGATGTGGCCACACTGGATGGAGAAGGGAATCTCACTGTAGACTCAGGCTGGCCTGTGTACCCTCAGGCAGGAGGAGGAATGCCCAGCACACAGAAATAGTACAGACAAGTGTTACTGTAGACAGCTGGGTGGATGGGAAGCCTTTGCCTCAAGAGCAGGCAGCCCTTTCCCATGGTGTGACAAGGAATGCATCTTATCCTGCTTTGGATCTCCTAATCCCAGCCATACCCCTCTTTAAAGACAGCCCCTAATGAAGACATATCTGTTCTGATCTTCTTGACCTCTGCAAAATCTCATGACAGCAAACCTACATGGTATAGATTTTCTAAAGTTCCCTCCTTTCCTAAAGGCATGGGACTCTATTCCAGATTAAGTCTGCCACCTGACTGCTTTTACTTGTCTGCCTCTGACCCGTCTAATTAGATTGCGCCATTTTAATTCAAAAAGTACTGACTCCAGCTAAACATTGTGTCCAGTTTTATACAAGTCCAAGGCAAACCTGCCTGAAGAGCTTGATAAAAACTAAGGAGACTAATGTAAATGGCCTGATCTTCTTGTCCCAGATGCATTATAGATATCAGTTTCCAGTGTTTTGATGCACTGCATATTTATCTATCTTGAAAAGACTCCCTAAACTATTTTATCTTCTACTGGCACCAATGAATAGTTATAATGTACCCCACTAATTGAAGTCAGAGGGTGAGGTTCATCTCACTTCTAGAAATCAAGATGCTACATATATAGAGTACTTATAGTTTTCTATATGATCAGGATCTGTTTGGGTGCCTTAGAACATCTGCTGGAAATTATAGGATGGGACTATGGGAGACTTCATGCTTCTGGACAGGAGGTGGATGCCAGAAGGGGTATCACCCTCTGAAGGTACTTGATTACTCCATTGGTTATAGTCTAAGACAAATAACTTGAACCATTTGACTAATTTAGCTTCCCTTCCTTGACCTTTTGTAGCTAATGAGGCAATTATCCCTTGATATTAGTTCCAACAATGCAAACATTCCCACTGGTAACAGTGGTTACTACAGTGAAAGTAAAGTCTCCTATTGTAACTACCAATGCCATCAATTCTGGTGGCCAGTGATCCAAATAGTAGCTACAAAAGGAGTTAAAATACAATTCCTATGTAGGCACAGCTGTGTCTTAATGCTATTGCATTTGTGTAAAGACTTTCTAAAAGATGAAAGGAAAAAAAAAAAAAAACNNNAAAAAAACCAGAAACTGAAATCAGATCTCTCTGTTCCTTGATCTCAGTCCATGGTCATCTTCCAATGAAACTGTTTGGGTACATAAATGGCAAGTTCACAAATAAGTTAACCAGAGCCAGGACCAGTTCTTCTGCCCTGAATACGTCTGTTATCTCTTAGTCCCATAGGCTATTAGCTTCTCTTAACTTCCAAAAGAGAATGATCATATAATATATACCTACTGGAGAGTCCCTTTCTTGTCTTAATTCCCAAATAGTGCCCAGGAATGGTTTAGAAGGTTAATAGCATGAGCCAAAAGCAGAACAGGCACCATGCTACCAGCATAACATATTTCCCATGTTTATATATTAGCATTTTTTACTTTCTAGTGTGGATGTGTCTGTACACTTACTATGACGTTAAGACACATTCATGATGATACAGCATGACTGTGTATTGCCTACTCAGCAAAGCAGCTATACCTGTCATTATAACACTTCTTAAGAATATTAAAGGAATGTTAAAGGATCCTCTGTAAAGAAAAATAGTGGTGGTGATAGGTAGAAGATCACTGGCACCATGCTTCAGACCATGAGACAATCAGTCCCAGTAGCTGCTTGGCTTTCTAGTAAGCAAGATCCAAAGCATTGGAAAATGCTTTGGATCTTGCTTACTAGAAATAAGACAAAAGGTTACTTACTAGAACATGACAAAAGGTGTCAATTTTTACTCCTTCCTAGAAGAAATGTGATGTTAGAGCACTGGTTTTGTAGTATTGAACAGGGTATCTATTTTTTTAGTTTATTTGTTAGATAGACCTTTTAACTTTCACACTAATTGTGGGACAGAAAGAGATTTCATAGAAACTTTATGAGTTTGCATGGAAATCCTGAACAAAATTATATAAGTAGTATATTAAGTCTGAGTTTACAGACATCCAGAAATTATGAGCACATTGCACTTTTGGACAATATATTATGTGAGGGATAGCTTGTGACCCTAGGGTAAGTGTTCTGCTTCTTTTGTGACCCATAACTCAGGAGCATGGCAGGCATTAACACTTTGCAAAGTGCTAATCTTCATTCCTCATGGCTGAGACAGAACCTGTAGCATAGAGAGTATCTCATTCAGTGGTGATATGAGTAATTTTATTTTAAACACTAACTTTATGTGGTCAGTATCCCAGACAGATGGAGGGTGGAGGGAAGAGAAAAAGATAGGCAGTAGAAGTGTATCTAACATTTTATTAAATATATCACTGCTGCAATCTGACCTGTTGTGCTGTAGTGGGAAATTACACACCATAAAACAGTAAGAAGAATGGATCTGATGCATAATACAGGAGGTTGCCTGGAGAAGAGTGTGTATCACATTAAAACTGTAAACACATATATACAAATTCATACACATGCCCACATTGGGAAAACAGATTTCTGTAGAGTGTCTCTTGAATCAAAAAAAGGGAAATGCATTGATATGGCTGTCTATTTTCCCTAATGTCTCTCGTGACAATATCAGAGGGTATTCCCTTGTCTTTTTTATCACAGACACTACTCTCTGAAACTTCTCCCATTCCAGGAAAAAGTATGCAGGTTCTAAGCATTTAATGCTGTTTCCCTGACCTTTTTTTTAGGCCAGGATGCCAAAAAAGCAACAGCACTTCAAAGTCCCAGTATTAGTTTAAGTTCTGAGGGAAAGTAAGTCATTTTAGGTTCAAACTTCGAACAGTCTTAGGAAAATCTCTGTATAAAACATACATGGTACCTTTTTTCGGGATTTTCAGAACTGGACCTGTGGGAAAATTTTTCATCAAAACTTCTTAGAAAAACCTTATGACTTTCAGTGAATAATGCAATATTCCATACATCCGCTTTTACTTGTTTATTGATAAGGCAGAAACTACTGACTGAAAATATACATCCATTTTATTTTCAATTTGGAAGAGTCTTCAATTTAAAATAATACTTTATTTTCTCCAAGTTCAAAATTATTATAGTCAGAACTGGAATTTAAGTTGGTTTGAGTTGAACAATTGCTTATTCCATTCAGTGTAAAGAGTGCTTTTTTTTTTTTTTTTGCAAGTATTTTTGTTATTATTTGCCAATTTTTGGAATTTCCCTCAGAAAATACCCTTTATATACATATATATTTCAGCAAACTGCAAAAATCCACTGCTTGCCCAGCCTTAGCTAAACTATTTTCAACTCTAGACTTTATACGTCTGCTCTCCTACTTTGCAACATATTTCAGTTATTGAATTAATTACAGCATTATTTAAATTATTAAATTATTTTCAATACTTTTTAATTATTGAATTTAATCCTGAACACTTGAAGGTCCTGTGACTTCCATGACAGACTAGGAAATGCAAAGTATTTACTATTCTGTTCCTTAAAATGTCCTGTTTTGTAGTTGCATAATAATTTACCAAGAAGATCAAGTTATCAAAATTTGGTTTCAACAATTAATACCAAGTTGTCAGCAATTAACAAGAAGGTGCTGCTTCTTCCTAGTAAATTTTTAAAAAAAGGATTTTTACCTCCAAGTGTACTCCCAAGTGTTTTCTGGTTTTAGATAGAAAAACAAAACAAAGCAAAAAAAACAAAACAGGCTTGCTTTGAGAGTAGAAAACAACATTTTTTTTTTTTTTATTCAATGGAAAGAATATTTTCCGTAAACATTCTCACTTTGAACAAAGAGCCAATTTCTGTTCAAAGCTTTTTTAAAGGGAAAGTGTTCAGAGCAGTCTAAGCAGCCTTAGGTGACTGCATTTCACTGATGGGTGAAGCGAATGCTTAAGAGATGTCATGTTCATAAAGCTTTACAGGATCCTTGGGAAAGGAAGCTGCTTGCTAAATATTAGGTGCCAATGTTTAATATTATTTTATCTTTGCCTTTTTCCATCCCTTGTTATAAATCAGAGACACATATAAGAAAAGTGCACTTATATTGGAAGACTGCTGGGTTTAATTCACGCTGGGACTGTGCAGAAACAGAATACCTCAATTTAGCTATTAAGAGATATCCACGAGCGTAATACATCAGTTATGACACTGTCATATCAACGACAATTGAGGGGCAGCAGGAGATAGAGGATCTTTAATTTTAAGTGATTAATTCTAATAGCATGCAGGATCCCATTAATCTTCCTTACACCACTTGTCTTCCCTGGCCTTAATCCCACCAGTACTAAAGTTCACATCCAGCTTTACTCACACAGGCAAATAGCTGGGACTAACTGCAGAGAGCACAGTCTCCTGCTCAGCAAAGTTTAACACAAGCTCAAATTCTCAGCTGAAAAAAGCTTTATTCCTTTCAAGAAAATCAATAATTTTTTGTTGTTGTTTCTGACAAAGTCAGGATCAAGATTTACTTGTTTATTTGACCGTCACAGCACTAATTTCCTGTCCTGATTGAATAAAATTTACAGGGATATAGATTTTTAGAATAATTTGCTGGTCACAATGTGGATTTTACATTGATAACATTAATAACAAAATTTTATTACAGTGAACTTAACTGCATAGCATTGCAAAAGCACAACCTACAACAAACTATACATAAGGTTGTCAGTATAATGTAAGAAGTATGCTATCACACTTTCTTCCTACTAATTACTCTGGCTGGATGCGTTATGCAGAGCCCTATTAAAAGTCCATTTTTCAAAACCTGAACTGAGAGAATAAACCCACATTTTTTTCTCCTTTACTTATCTTTAGCACCAGTTTCTGGAACTGGCTTGTTGAACCATTTTGTCTGTCAGTTTAGATTAGGTCAAATTAGTTCTCATTTCAATAACTGACAAAGATCATCTTTGACAACATTAGTGACCTCACATGTCCTGACAAGGGCACATAATCAAAGTCTGTAGGATAGAAAGAAAAGTTTTATAAATCATGTGTGAGAGGAATGTAAGTATTAAGCTAACATTAGGATCACCTTTGTAAATACAAAGGATGAGAGCTTTGTGTTTTCAGCTGTACTTTGCAATTGGTTTTGAAACTTGATAGATAGATAGATAGATAGATAGATAGATAGATAGATAGATAGATAGACCTGCAGACAGAAAGACAAATCAGGCTGACAGTCAAGCACAAAATAACAAAACAAACAAGAAATAAATTATCTGATTTCTTAAATGCCCTATACAAATTTATGACAGCTTTAAAATTTGCTTACATTTACTAAAAAAAAAATGTGTGCCTTATTTTCACACGGAAATCTGTATAGAGCCAGTTGCATACCTCCACTCTAAATCCCATCACAAAGTGGGACAGGACACAGCCTAGAACTTACGTGGTTATCTTTTTATTATTGATATAATGCTCATCCTTTGAGTACTCAAGCTTCTTTGAACCAAAAGTGTGGGAGGTTTTTGCAAGGTGAACCCCTCCCTCGTTTTCAAGAGAGATGCCCTGCTGCAGAGCTCCAAAGAAGTTTGTGTCATGTCTATGGTACAAAAGCCTTTGTACAGGACCCATTCACAAGGGGTAAATGTAATTTCCAACAGAGTAAGTTGTTCAAGGAGGCAGGGGAATGCCTATCATTTCTGTTTCTCCTGACTAGACCTGACATTCATCTGGTGGTGTCAGGGATGGTTTAAGGATAGTGAAATGCATCTTGTGTCCTCCCATCATTCAGACAAACAAAATTCCTGATAATCCTTTAACCAAGAAGAGGCTTCACAGAAGACATGCTGGAAGCCATTAAAATAGGAAGAACTTAGACAAATGTATTTTTTGAATCAATAAAAATCCACTTTCATTTGTTTTCACTACTTGAAGAACATGTCCCCAAAATTCTAAACAACTGTTTACACTGAATTTTTTTATCATTTACGCCCCTTCCTTCACTTATCCCGTTTCATTGTTGAACAGTATACAGCTAGATTGCTACTTTCACCACTAAGGTGTGGTTATCTCGGGGTGGAATAACCAGTCCCATTCAATAGAGGACCAAACTCTTTAACATTACAAATCTGTCTGAGGAAGATGCTTCTGGACCAGTTATATATCAGTAAAATGTTCAGGAGCTATCTTCTCTTGCTTTTTCTCTGAAATATGGAAACTGGACAATTAAAGATTTCAAATATGTCTCAGAAATGTTGTTACATTTATTAAAAGTGAATTAAGTTTATAAAAGAGAATTAAAGATGTAGATCTTCTTGCATTAATATATATAAGCTCTATAGTAGTTTTGTATTATTGCAGTGGATAATACAAAATACAAAGAAAATGCAGCATAGCTGTAGAGAGATTAGTTCACTTTGTGCAGAGGATCAGGTTTGCATGGGTTGATTTAGTAGTGCCTTTCTAATTTAATCATGTCACTTATTCCTGACACCCCAGTCTACTAATCTTCCATGTCTGATTTCTAGTTCACATATAATTGTCATATATCCAAGAAAGCAGCTTGACAATTCTTTGCTCATGAACTTGGATCTTTAATGTTCCAAAACTAAATGTAGAAATGCCGTATATTCTGCTCAGCATGTAGCATAGATGAAACTGGTGGAGATCCAATTCCTCGTGACTTTTAAACAGGCACGTAAGAAAAGGGTACAAGATGCTTTACCACTTGGCACATGCCAGTGATTATTATAAGAACAATTCCATTCACTCCCTACTCTTGTCACCAGTCCCTCTCCAGCTTTTCTGGAGCCCCTTTAGGTACTGGAAGGGGCTCTAAGTTCTGCCTGGAGCCTTCTCTTCTCCAGGCTGAATAAGCCCAACTCTCTTAGCCTGTCACCAGAGCAGAGGTGTTCCAGTCCTCTGAGAATTTATGTGGCCTCCTCTGGACTGGCTTCAACACTCCCATGTCCTTCTTATGTTGGAGATCCCAGAGCTGGATGCAGGTGGGATCTCACAAGAGTGTGTGAGTATGGAAAAATTGTATTATACAGTTCAATTTATGGTGTCACAGCTGTTCATTTGGTTTCTCAAATTGTATCTAAACTAAACCAGTTGTGATTAAAAAATTTTGAGTGATAAAGAATCCATCACAATTGCAGAAATTTATTACCCCATTTCTTAAAAGTGTATGCTTTACATTTGCTATGAATTTACCTAATCTGGCTTTTTATTATTTGTAACTTTCTTTTGAAAGTGCGTGTGGAAAGTAGAAAAATGTTGTCTTGACATGTAAATTATTAATTAGGCTAAATCACTTATCAGATTTTGATTCATTTGAAGATTCATTACCTTTCCTCGATTAACCCATTACCCCCTCAACTACCATTTCATTAAGTAAATGGGAGGGCTGTGTAAACCAGTTAATATTTATTAACTGCGTTGTGCCAATTAGCAAGGAATATATTTTTCCAATGCAAGGGCCAAACAGCCCTCCAGTCTTTTTTGTGTACACTTGTTTTATTTTAATTTGGCTAGTGAAAGTAGCAGGTGTTGAAGGCTAAGTGTTATACACAATTTGAGGTTGTTCAAGTCTACTGATTAGGTTATCACTTTAGATGGAAATTCTCACTATAAGGCAGGATTCCTTCCTTCTGGTCAGTCTATAAAATGTCTCTTTGCTAGTAATATACTTGCTGAACTTTGCTACAGAAATGCACATCAACAACATCTATTTATCCCACATGGGCACATTTTAAAATGATGATCTTCACAATAAAGGCATGTACACAAAATATTGCATAAAAGGGCTCACTGCCTCTGACAAAGATCAAATAAAACTTGGTTGGTTGATCTGTCCATGCCTATAGGGTATTAGTGATTATAATATTGCGCTTTAATGGACTATGGACCCAATTTACATAACATTTACATGTCATCTACATACTCTTTATGGAATGAAAAGGCAGTGATTCAGACAAAAAATATCTAAGACATACAGATGCACTCTTCAAACTGATTTCTTTTTTGCTCTTCAGTTTGAAGCCTGGAGTTTTGACTTTGCCTGTTCCCACTGGATCCCCAAAGCAGAGCAATGACCACTGCTACATCACTGCCAGTACTCACAGTGGAAAAATTGCCATTAAATGCCTATTAAACCAAACAAGCATTTAATTTCCATGTAATACTACTTTTTTAATAAATATATAAGTGCATTAAAATATTTCCATTTTTTTGAGGGGTGTCTACTTTTCTATTCTTTCCACCTGGACAATACCTGGCATGGCCAGAAACAGAGGTTTTAAAACATCTTCACAGTGGTCCTCTACCTTTGCTCTGCATCTAAGGATAATGAATTGGGGAGGACAGAACCATGTCTCATTCACAGTGCCAAATGGTAGGCTTTCTGCATGGTAGATCACAGATAACATTTAGGATTTTTTGTTCAAGAGAGAAATGCAAGGAAGCCCTTTCTTAAACTCCTGGCATGTCTTTGCCATTTAGAGAAACTGTCCAAATCTCCTAAAATGCTGAGATGCTTAGTAAAATCCCAGTGGTGGCTGAGATGGCTTCCCTGGCCCCCGGAGGCTTGAGCCATGAGAGAAATCCACAGAATCCACATAGAAGCTCTGCAAGGCTATTGTGTCTCCTTTGAGCTAAAACTAAAATAGGTATTTCAGGGCAGTGAACGCTTTTTATATTTTAATCAACCTGTGCATCTATAGTAACTGATAATAACTGGAAAGTAAAATTGTGGAAGCCAAAGGGATGCCACAGTAGCCAAGACACATCCTATGGCCATGATGAAGTTTCATTTATTATACCACATGCACAAAAGTAAAATAACTTTAAAATTCAGGCAGGAATCGAAAGATATGAATTCTAGGCTTTCCTGATCTTTGCTTGGGACGTGTATATTCTGTAAACTACCTGGAGCATGCAGTCCTTCTTTTGGAAAAGAAAGGAGGAAGAAGTTAAAGAAAAGAGAAAGAAGAAAGGAGAAAGGAAAATGAAGAAAAAGGAAAGAAAGACTGGGTGGAGGGGAAAGAAGAAAAAAAAAAAAGAAGGAAAAGAAAGAAAGATGAAAAGGAAAAAAACCCAAGCCAGTCTTCAGGAAGAGTGTTTTTGACTTTCTGCTAGCCATGGACAGGAAGAGAGGAAGAGAGTCAAAAGCACAACATACAAAGAGTTCTTGCAGAAAACCCATGAGATGGGAACTTCAATACAAGAGAGCAGTTTCAGGCTTCAGCACAGATGTGCAGCCCTACATTTTGACTGAGGTGCATTTGGTTGGCTTAAACTTAGATGCTAGAAGTCTCTCTAAGGTATTTTTTTTCCTCATAATAACGAACTTCTTCCCTAACTCAGCTTTGTGACTATCACAAGCCTGGGAGAGAAGCAGTTTAATGCAGAGCTGATCTGCTTCTATGTTATATATATTAGCAGAATCAATTTGAGGAAATGATTGGGGCGAGCGTGTTACTAGCGTGGGTTATCTAGGGAAAGTAGCACTGACTGATCATCCTAATTTACTACTAATCCTCACAGAAAAGACAAAAATGAGACTGACCGTGTACAACAGTTCTTTGTTCAGACACTCTTGACAAGTTAAAAGAAAGAGGTCAAGCCAACATATGTTTAATACCTATGGATATATATAAGCCAAATCCAACATTTGCATGAGAACTTTGGAAGTTCTCCAGGCATGTTCTCCCCATATTTTTAGTATTACCTGGTACAGTTTTCTGTCCAACTCTACCCTGTGAGATTTGGTTTGTGTTCTTAGCTTTGCCACAGAAAACTGAAGACAAACTTAGCACATTCTGTTGACTGAAGGTCACTAAAACAGACCACTCCATCTGAATCATCAGCTGAAACTTGGCTGTAAGTGAAGACTCCCTCATGAGCCGTGAAGAAACCCAGTTTCTGTTGAAAAGTACTTTGATAAGAGAGAATGGTCTACAAAAAGCAGTTCCAGTGATGTATTATGGGGGTAAAAATGCAATGCTACAGTCCATCCATCTGTTGTGGAACAAACCTTTTCTTCTCCATATATCTTTAATGCTTGTACCTTTAATGTTATGATAGGGCAATAAAAGATATGTCCAAGCCAGAGAGCTCGCAGCAGGTAGAAAAGTCTGTTTACCAAATGAAGCTGGAACATCTTTGAGTCAAGGAGGTCCCAAGGAGCAGGGGTATCTGAGGAGGTGGTAATAGTCACAGATGGTATAGCTTCTTGGAAGAAGGACAGGAGTGGTTTGAGGGCATGATGCAAGAGGGTTGTAAGGAGGCAGAGACAGACAAAATATCCTGTATTGCATCTAGCAGAGTTGTACAAATGAGGTGAAAATGAAGACAAAGATGAACACTGCTTATGTGCAAAGAGGCTGACTGATTTGATTCCTTGATATCACAGCTTCATATTGTAGTTGTCTAGAAGGTAAATGTGAACATTTTATATGTGTGACTGGAACAGCAGAGCAGAGGACCCTGATGGTTCACTACCAAGATAACACCCAACATGTACACCTTGTGCAGCATCTGTGGCCAGGATTCATGGAGGGACAAGAGTGGGAAGATCCCAGAGTATACTGTGAGTTTGGAGTTGGTATTTTATCTGAGAAGCCATACTGTCAAGTATAGGAGGATACAAAATTCTGTCTGTAAGTTAAAGCTTGGAAATGTAGGTATAGCAAATTAATGGAAAACAGTCAATCCCACACCTTGGATGTGAAGTCAAATCCAACACTTGTGTGAGAGCTTTGGCCAGACATATTCTTCCCATATTTTGTAGCTTTAGTTGGCACAGGATGTATGTCCAATTCTACTTCCAAATATCTGGTTTGTATTCTTAGTATTGTATTAGTGTATTCTTACTGTATTGTGGTTAACAAACTGTCTGGATGGCTGAGCCCAAAGAGGGCTCCTTATGGAAATAAATTCAGTTGACAGCCAGTAACAATTGGTGTTCCCCAGGGTTCAGTACTGGAGCAAGGTCTCTTTAAGATCTTTATCAATGATCTGGACAAGGGGAATAAGTGCATCCTCAGTAAGTGTACAAGTTGGGCAGTGCTGTTAATCTTCTTAAGGACAGGAAGTGTCTTGAAAGGGATCTGGACAGGCTGGATTGATGACAGGCCAAGGCTAACTGCACAAGGTTCAACAAGGTTCACTGCTGGATTCTGCACTTGGGTCACAACAACCCCATGAAATGCCATAGGCTTGGGGAAGAGTGGCTGGAGAGTTGATCCGTGGAAAAGGACCTGGGGGTGTTGGTCAACAGTCAGCTGTATAAGAATCAGCAGTGTGCCCAGGTGGCCAAGAAAACCAACAACATCCTGGCTTGTTTCAGAAATAGTGTGGCCAGCAGGACCAGGGCAGTGACCATCCCCTTGTACTGGGCATTGGTGAGGCCCCACCTCAGGTGCTGTGTCCAGTTGTGGGCACCTCACTACAAGAGGACATTGAGATGCTGGAGCGGGTCCAGAGAAAGACAACAAAGCTTGTGAAGGGTCTGGAGCACAAGTCTGATGAAGAGCAGCTGAGGAAACTGGGACTGTTTAGTCTGGAGAAGAGGAGGCTGTGGGGAGACGTGATTGCTCTACAACTACCTGAAAGGAGGTTGTAGCCAGGTTGGTGTTGGGTTCTTCTCCCTGATAATAAATGAAAGGACAAGAGGAAATAGTCTTAAGTTGTGCCAGGGGAGGTTTAGTTTGGATATTAAGAAAAGTTTCTTCACAGAAAGTGTTGTCAATCACTGGAACAGACTGCCCAGGGAAGTGGTTGAGTCATCATCCCTGGAGGTATTTAAAAGACATGTATATGAGTCACTTAAGGACATAGTTTAGTTGTGGACTTGGCAGTGTTAGGCTTATAGTTGGATTCAATGACCTTAAAGGTCCTTTCCAACAAAAATGATTCTATGTATCATGTCTGTAGACAAGAAGACAAAACGATGGAGATTAACAAACCAACCTGGAAGATCCATATGGTCCATTTGCTTATGATGCGTATCTTTGTATTGCAGGGATCTGTTTTTATCTTCTGCTCAGCTGAACACCTTCATTAGGCTGTCAAATGACATAGATCAATAATTACCATTACATCTACAACTTCCAGAAACATGGATAGCAGAATAGGGCACATATATAGGCAGAAAAAGGTTGGTGGTGTAAGTATCAGTGCATTAATCTAGTATGCAGATCTCTGCATGCACACAAATCCTTTCAAGTGAAGCTCACTTCAAGGGTCTGCATTATTTGTATTCTGTTATACATGGTGGAAGTTTATCTTGAGGCATAATGACAAAAAAAAAATCTGATAAAATAAATAACCAGTCTTAAATGCTGAAATTTAGTTCATTAGAATTATGATATTGCATACCAAACAGCCTGTGGGAGGGTCAAACAAGCTGGGAGCTTCCATGTGGTAGGAGCTGTTTGAGCACATCTAATAGACAGTCCCAGTGGTGGAATAGGCTCACTTAGACCAAATATACAAAGAAAGAGCAGCTTTTGACTAGAAGAGTTCATAAGGAGAGGGTTATCACAAGGAAAAAAAAAAGAGGGTCTCACTGAAGGAAGTTTGATGAAAAGTATCATGTTTCACACTTTACAATTAGGAAAAGGAAGATAAATTGGTGGTAGATGATGATGCATCCCTCACCCAAACTAAGACACAATGGTAGTGACAAGAATTACATAAGCAGAAGCTGTAGGATATGTTGTCTCTACACATACTGCCACAGCATTGTAATTTAGGGAGTGTTTTGTCCATAGAGTTCATAGCTGAGAAGCTCTGGACATAAAGATTCTACTGAATGCAAAGATGAGGTGAGATAGGGCATGGTGGAAGAGACAAAAAGATATGTGTGTAATTCAGGATGTTTTGATAACCACCAAACAAGAAAAGTGCAAGAGGCTGGACAGATGCCTGTATAACTCTGAAAGCAAGGCAAAATAAGAGTTTCTTTGTTGGAAGAGTTGAAAAACAAGTTTTCTGAACAAGAGAACTGTAAAGAAGTGGGCAGAAAAACAGGTGGAGAAGAAATAAAAGAGAGAACAATTCTGTCTTACAAAAAGAGATTAAAAAGCACTGGAGAAAATCCTAAGAAACTAAGCTGGTGTGCATCTGGTTGAGAGAGAACAGAAAATGGAAAGTTCTGAGAACAGAAGGAGGAACAGAAGAGCCAGATTGTGGTTCACAGAGTTCGTGGCAGCTCCGTGAAGGCATGCATTGCCCTGGACTTTCACTGGGGAGAACTGCAAGAACCATCACAATAGTGGGGAGAGAGAACAAAGAACTATTTCTTCTGCCAGGAGAATGCATACAAGAGGCAAATAATGAACTGTATGACAAGAATATGCCAGTTATGCCTTCCCCAGTAAGAATTTCCTGGGTACCCTGCTTTTTCTAGTTGAGGAAAACGAGGCACATAATTAATGTGTGGCTGGTGTTGCAGTAGACAAAAGCATGAGTAAAGCAACCCGTCTAACTTTGGGCTAGTGACTCTATTCAGTGACACTTGAATAGACCATGCTTTGTCCAGTGATAAAGGTTTGAGATCTGTCATAGTTTGAACACTGTTGCCAATATTCTATCGGTGATATTAATATTTTTATTTTGACAACAGAGTTGTTGACACTGAAAATCTGATTAATATGTTTATTTAAACCATTTGCACACCAATCAACCTTTGTGCTTTTTCAGAGAGAGAGAGCATAAATTGTTCCCTGTATTGTGAGCAGCAGATTTCCAGCAATGTTTGCTGTCTCCATCACACTTGTTTTCCTTTGCAAACCAGAACCCTTGATGTAGATTTAAAAAAGCTTTCGTGTAAAATCCTGCTTGACCTTGTTGCATTGTCAACAGAAAACAACTTTTATGTACAATCTCTAGTGACTTTCTTTTCTTTTCATTTTATTTTATTTTTTAAAAAAACATCAATATGTAATGATACAAAAGAATATCTGATAACATAATTTTTTGACTGGCAGCAAAATAGCTGCCACTTCACTCCACTGCCTGTATTATTATGGGTTTCATTTTCTTGTCATATTTTTCTCTTTTTTCTTCTGTACAGAAAGGATTTTTTTTAATCTCCTTTTAACTGGAAAATATACTCAAGCCCTTTTTGCATTTGCTTAGCCTCCACTTACTATTTCTTCCAGTAGTAGGCAAGGAAGAGAGGAATAAAAAGGCTCCTATGGTTGTTCCTATAAAGAGAGAATGTGTGTTTTATAGTCAGAGCAGGAATTTAAAAGAGTGGGCTCTTGGGCTCCAATTCATGCTACTGTGAGTTAGGGGACTTCTTTTCATTCACTTTGGTTATGATTAAGGCTGTGTGTTTGTATTTCTGTGATGACTGCAACAACACCAACCCATTCAGCTTGGTGTCTTTCAAGTAAAATGAAATGCATGAACCAAATCCCTTGCTCCATCAGTGCTTAATGTATGGGTCTGTCAGGTACCGCAGCGCTGTGCAGAGTGTTTGAGTTGAATGAACATCGGTGAAATTATGGTAGTGCAGAGCTCTGCCTCAGTGATTTACACATCTGATGTACATCTGTTCCTCTGTCTTGTCCTACCATTGCAATTACACCGACTAAACCATGTTTCTTCTCTTTCCCCCTCAAATTGGAAGAGTCTCTTCTGTTCATTTCATTATCATGCTGCCTAAGCCTAACAAACCTGCTCATTTACCTTCAACTAATTCCCATCAGTGCTGCAGGTTTGATAAATAACCCCACTGCATCTGAACATATCTGCTACCTCCCTCAGAAGAGATTAAAAAAAAAAATCAGAGCGGTGTCAGATATCAAACTCCTTGTATAGGAATAGTTCTTTATAACACAATGCCTGTGTTAGATCAGATTGAAGGTCCAGCCAACCCATCATCCCGACACAGAGTAACCAAAAATATGTCCCTGTAGAGGAATAATAATGAGCACATCTGATAATTCCTTCTCATAGGTCCTTAGTTTCCAGAATTTCTAAGGCAGACATTTCAGGAGACAGTTGTGGTTTCCATATATTTGGTAACATTCAATGTGTTTGTTCTCCACAGGCATTTCTGATCTGCCCTTATAGTTCCAGTGAGTTTAGGTGAGCCCTGTCACTTCCACAAATGAAAAATTCTGGCGCAATTCAGGTACTTGGGTTCTGTGAAGAGCTCCTCTAAAAAATTGTCACTTTTTTGATCTGTTGTCCTTCTCTAGAAGGTGCTGCACCCAGGACTGAAATAAATATAGAACCAATACTTCAGTGCTCATCTCTCATTGATTTATGCCTTTCTTTCTCTGCTGAAGTGTCTTCTTGCCCAAGAACCTATTTCCAGTCAAGTGGCTTAATTTGTAGGACAACTCATTACTCTCTTTTAGTCAGTTTCCTATAACACAGAGCAGTACTAACACTCATTCTTGAAGCTTGGCCACATCAGTGGTTTCTGTATTTCCATGAAAATGTGAACAAAGGTTTAAAATTCCATAGGCTTTGAACAGCCAGAAGTTCAAACATAGATCTTGTTATATTGGTTGCAAGGATATAATTCCTCTGGTCATCCATTGAGTAGAAGAATCAGACCCCCAATTGTAGCCCTTGCAAGGATGTAGAGAGTGGACAGTGATTTTGATCAAAAAAATCACGATTTGGCATAGTGTGGAATGTCACTGAAACTACTTCAATCTCTTTCTTGTTTGTTTTTTTTTTTTTTCCAGGGTGGGAATAAATACTGCCCATACCAAGATCCACCACAAGAATCTGCTGAACATCTGCAGCCCTTTCTTTTGTGCTGTTAATACTATCAAATGTTTCTTTTTCCATATTCCACACCTTATAAAGCAACCTTCCATTAAAACAATAAAATCTGAAGAGGAGGGGGCACCCGACCACAAATGACGAATCATTCAGTGTAGAAAGGACCATAGTCCTGTTAATTCAAATGACATTTTGACAGTAGCATGCTGTCAGCCCAATGGTTTGACCTATACAACAACCTCTAATTATTACTAATTAAAGAATTAATTATTCATGGCAGCACGTGCTATTAGCATAGCAGAGATGTGTTGGAATATGAGTTATGCGCGGTTTATGAATCTTCAGAAAATAGATTCTTTAATAAATTAATAAAGGGGCTCTGGGGTTTCATTAAAAGGTGGCTGGAGGGGTTGCAAGCCAGTTTCCAAGGAGACCACAGGTGGTTTGCTTGGATTTTTTTTTTAGTTAAACTTGTTTGGGCCAGATGATTTCCCTTCTCCCCCTCCCCCTCTCACCCTGTCCTCACTGCTCTTTCCTCAGGCAGAGATGAGAACATTTTAATGAAACCCCTGTTGTCCTCATATCGCTTTGATCCCCGTGTGGTCTCCAACCTCCACGTTGGCCAGTTGGAGGATGGTGCAGTTGGTTTTTTTCAGTTCTTTTTTTTCCTCTTCTTTTTTGATTGAAAGCTGCAACTAGATCTGCCATGAATAAACAACAGCAATGATAAAAGCACATGGGTAAAGGAAAGTAGAACAAACAAAGGAGAAAATAAAGGAAATTGCATAAATTCAAACGAGACCATCAGGACGAGAGCAGATTTAATTACCCTGTTTTCTGTTTTAAGTTCAGTTTTGGTGGTTGTTCTTATCATTTTTATATCCATGTTTGTTTCTAACATGATATTTCCTATTATTTGGACAGTTTTATAGATTTTTATTGTTATTAAAAAAATAGGAGGGAGAAAATTGTCCACTTTATTCACTTTTCATTCAACAAATGTTTCCCAGCATTTATTTCACTCTAATAATGCAGAGGGTGATATTAATACCTTCCAGTACCGCTAACTAAACAGTGATACAAATAGCAATATCAAGGTTTCCAGGCTTTTGCTCCAACTTCCAGATCACATTAAAATTCCAACTCTGATTAAGGAAAGCTTCAACAAAACTACTGTTACATTAAAAAAAAATAAATATCCCTGCCTCATTTTCTGAGAACTTGTCTTACAGCCAGTATCTTCAGTGAGGAGCATAACTGCCACGTGGAGTGAATCTTGCTGCTACAGGAATCCAATCAAAGTTAATGGTTCAGCAGTGAGGAGCCAGGTACTCTCATTGTCTTGAAAGGATCAGGATTCCACAAGGATGATCATGATGAAGGATTCATTTTCTCTGTTGCTGTTCACCTCAGCATCAGGAGAAGGACATGCTGTTGGAGGTGATAAATCCAACCTGAGATACTGATGTTAGGACAAGAGGAGTTACCCCCACAGGCTATGAGAAGATCTTGGTCTTAGGTGCAGAACTTTTTGACAGGACACTTGATGAGTCTCACACCTTGAATCTTAAGGGTCTTACAAGAAGCCCACCACTTTTTATTTAGTTGCAACACAACTTTCAGAAAGGCACAGGTAAATTTGGCTTACATATCTTGCTTGTGATGAGATTAGTTGAATTATTGGCAAGTTGTTTTGATGGCTAGCCATTGTGGGTGTTTTGTATTCACATATTAATTTCTGTTGATGTATCTTTTGTGTCAGTAACCACATATTACTACATCTGTATACATGGTGAAAGCAATAAATTTCATTCTCAGATAAAGTTGTGGCTGCTCTGATAATACCAGTTACACACCTCTGTTGACTTAGTGATGACTTAATTTTATTATAGTACTTATAGATTCTAATAAGGAATTGAGGCTCTACTTCACCATGTGTGGTATACACACATAAATGGGATCATGCTACAGCATTGTAGCAGTCATATAAATCGATCATTCTCTGTCTGTTTTGCAAACTGACAAGCAGAGCCTATTCCTGTTGAAGGCAGATCTTTCAAAGAGTGCAGGTGATCCCAAGCAAGTAACCTAGTAGGTCAGCAAATGCCATCTTCAAAAGCCTAAAAGTCTGGATAAAATGTCATGCTTGGAAAAAGCCAGGTATCAAAGCTAATTTTCCCACAGAAATGTATCATATGTTATGCTATGTGTTTTGAGACAACTTGAGAGTCAATCTATGAGATGTGTGGTCACAAAATTAAACAAAATATATTTGGTTTATGATATAAATATCTCAGCAATAGTATGAATACAAATAATAACAATAATTCAGTAATAACACCATTAACCCAAGACCAGTGGGACATCTTTTTTTACTTGAACAAGACCAAAAGAATGGATCTGGTGCCCACTTCCCAGAAGAGCATATGAAGTATCAGAGGAAGGAAGTGTCTCTTATTTTCCCTCTGAGAAAAAAGTAGAAAACTTTTGATTTTAAATGAAAACACATGCTGAAATTTCCATTTTAAAATATGCAGGATAATTCTTGTTTTCCTATATGGATTAAGTCCCTGTCCTGAACAAGATATCTGTCTGGGATGCTTTATAATAACTTTGCTCTTGGCAAGTTTAGAAATAAACTCAGGACTCAGGATTCAGAATTGAGTTCCTAATCCAAATTGGGATTTAAAATATAAAACGAAAAAGTCTCAGTATAACCCAGGCATGGAAGATGAAGCTACACAGTTCACCTAAAGTTTTAATGAAGTCTAAAGAAAATTGACTCAGAAGATTCTCAGAAAACCTAGCCAATTTTATTTAAATACCTGAAAAATAATTTATATGCTTAACTTCAGGCACAAAGGTTTGAAAACCTAATTGGCTTAGCCAATATTACACAGAAAATTATCATTACCCTTTTCTGTCTATAGCAGTTAACTAGAGTCAGAGCATAGGCTGAGATTTTTTTTTCTTTTTTTCCAAAATATGATTCTGCTATGGATTTAAATTGTTCCTTTCTCTCTGACAAGGTTTTGGAGAGATCTGCCTGGCAGTCATCAATAAAAGTGACCAGTCTCAGAGCTTGCACATGACATGGCTATTCCCAGCAGATGAGGAAGACTCAGGTGGAAGCCAGGTCTGCTGCTTCAGGGCAGAGAACCATCTCTAGTTCAATGACTTACCTCTAAATACACAGTGTTTAAGGAACAATACCAACATTTTTATTTTTGTCTTAAGTCACACAACCAGTGAAGTATTTTTGGTTGTTTCTGAACTACTAAATAATATTATTTTCCTTCACTAAGTTCTTCACCGGTCTTTGAAATAACTTTACTGTGTGCCAACGAAACATACAAATCTCAAGGATTAATTCAACATTGAATGATGCTTGTTCAATTTCAGATGTTTCTGATCCATTTCAACCTCTGTAGATGTCTAAAATCTCTGGGATTTTTCAAGCAAATATATGGAAATTTCACAATGATCCTTACTCCCTCAATATATTTTCCTCTTTCCGCCAGATTTCTGCCCTAGGAGTAGTAATTTCTGGTTTCATCAGATATTTTTTGATCAAGATTCTTTAATGCAGAATTGCAGTATTGCAATTGCTTCCTCATGCTTCTTGGCCTTTGCTGATCAGTTTGCAGCTAGAGATTTGTAAAAGTATTCCAACCAAGAATATTAGAAACCTTTGTCTCTGAATTTTGAACATATTTTCCCTGATTTTTTTTGTTTGGTTTGGTTTGGGGTTTTTTTTTGTGTTGTTTTGTGGGTTTTTTGTGTGTGTGTGTGTGTGTATGTGTGTTTTAAATTCTATTACAACTTGATTAAAACTTTTTTTTTTAAATTCTAAGAGAGAATTTATATTCTGTAATTTCTGAAATTTCATAAATATTTGTAGAATTTTTCTCTCTCTAGGTCATCTGCCCCCAAAACTTAGGTCTGAAGTGATCTGCAAGCTCAAATGTGGGACAGATAGGGATCAGCTTGCCCCAGAAGAAAGGTGCTGATTTCCAGGACAGCTATGTCACATCGTTACCTGAAAAAGAGTTGTCCAAACAATCCTATAAATTTTATTACTGTGCTGCTCATTTAACAATGATCTAGAGCAGAACATGCAATCAGAAAAGATACGTGGATATCCAAACGCTCAAGTTAATTACTAACACAAATGGATGTTTACTAATGTATATTGTAGGAGAAGTTTTCACTCTAGGAAAATATTATCAAACCCTATGGGCATCCATTCCCTGCTTTTTTTTTTTTTTTCTAAATGAGCTCAGGAAAGATTAAAGCCCTAATTAAGCACTGATGTTATTTCTGTATTAGTCTTTTGTTTTGTTTTTTAAACTGCATCCTTTTAATGTAAAACTGACATTCTGGCATTGCTCATTTGCCCAGAAGAATTAGATAATCAACAACAGGGTATAATAAGAGTGTGCCAGAACAAAGTATGAAGTTCAATAAAGAAGGTGTGTTTTCCTTCACAAGGTCAGGGGAGATCAGATTTTCTTCTGGGTTTGAAGATTTGTTCTTCAAGACAGGCACAGGATTGAAAATTTTCTACAGTTTTAATCCATTTATTTGAACTACAAAGTTGGGAGCTGCTAAAATTAATTTTTAAAAATTTAAATGTCCGTAATTTGTGTGCGATAGTATCATAAAATATAGACAACTGTATTCAAACTAATCATTAGTTTGGGACTCAACCCCCTCAACTTCAGACATCTGTGTGCTCACAAGTGGGCATTTTACATCCCAGTTTTCGTATAGGAGTGAATTAATTCAGTCAACTGGGATGCATTTGGCAGTTGAGCTGCTCTCCAAAATCTGCTGCCTCCATCTCCGCTGACAGTAGTGGGGCACCTGGCATGCATGGAAACAACTGCAGGGCAACAAAATTATGGTGCTAGAAATCAACACCCTCAGTGCAGAATTGTCTCCTGAAATAAGTTAAAAGGAGACCACGGCAAATAGCTGAGATTTTATAAGTCTATTTCTGTGGCTGATAGAATTAAAGTTCATCTCTCTCTTCTTGTCCAGAATACTATCACATCCTCTTCTTGAGAGGGATGATTAAAGAATAAGAGAAATCCATGGCATACTCATAGCAGAAAAATAATGGATGAATGTATTTGAATGATGTATAAGGAATAGTAAAGTTGCCTGTAAATAAGAAATGGAGACAGATATAACATTTGTAAGTGAAATAATAATATCACTACTAAAACAATATCATTTACCCTGATGATGCATAGGGAAAGTTTCTAAAATTTGATGAGATGTCTTTCTGCAACAACCTGACTTTACACAGAAAATCATGCACATGCCTGCCCAACAGTAGCAGTGGATGAAACGTGATGATCAGCATGGTCTCTTCTGATTGTGTGAGCCTAAATAAGAACTGGTGTTAATAATGCACCCTGGGGTGAACTACTACTATTTATTATGCATATTATTCCTAGTGTTGTGGTGATTAATCAAGAAGGGCTCATTTTTTGCTCCCTACTATGTGCAGAAGTAACAAAATAATCATAATTTACCCAAAGACTTTACCTACAAAGATTTTACTCTTATTATCCTATTTAACAATTTTCATTAAATAAAAAACCCCAAACAACAAAAACTACATACCAAAGTCTTCCTGAAAATGAAGGCAGACCACAGTAAATATTTGAGAAAATATCAGTGTGTGAGAATTATCTACCTTGCAATTCAAATGTGCTAGCTGCTATGAAGATCTCAGAATTTCTGTCAAGAATTTTCAGATAGGTGGTAAGACAACTTTTCACAACTGCAAAATTTTTATGAGAGAATACAGAATTCATTCCTATATAAAAATATACAGGAGACCCATGATGTTATAAAATAATTCTTTATTGCTCTCCTACTTACTGATATGTTGTGCATGCAATGCACAGGTGAGAAGGCTAAACCACAGAAGTATTTTTACAAATTAAAAGTTTCACAGAAGTATCTCAAGATTAAAAGTAATCAGATTATTTTTCCCTATCTTAAAAATTAGTTTAGCCTTGTCACTGAATCACCAGACCAATTATCACACAGTAACAATCCAGGCAAAAATAAAATAATTTGTAAAGCACTAAAACTACTGGGGATGGAGATTACCAGGTAAAAATTATAGTTGCTCACTTGTCTCCAGTACTGTGCACAGGTGACACTCACCAGATGAGCATCCAGAGCCGTATACGTGATCATAAGCCTGCTCTTGCTGACTTGACTGCAAATCCAGTCTAATTCAGCAGGTTTAAATCTAGATTAGCTCTGTGTAAAATGGGATCCAAATTGGCTACGGCTGAGGGATTTACTTCATGTTCCAGTTGAGTTTGATTCACCCACAATGCCTGTGTTTCTTAAGATATTAATGGAAATGAAAAGAGTCATTTTTGCTGTTCTTAACTGCAACCGCTAATGATAACTGCTGTCTAGAAATGTGCCAGGACTGAGGGATAAAGCTTCCATGATGTAACATGACAGTTATTTTTAATCTACTTAATATTTGTGGTTTATTCCTGTTGCTACAGGCCAGGGTCTAGGATGCTTAAGTTTTGCTTTGTAGTGCATTTCCTTTGTGAGAACTTCCTTCTCCAGGATATAAGTTAATTAGTTCACCGTGATCACACTTATTGTCCTCAGTAAGCACAACACTGAATGGAAACTCACCTGGAAGTTGACATTGTGACTATGATTACACTGAGGATGTTATTTTTACATGAGGATTATCTGTCCATACATTTGTCTTTCCATCCACATGCTGGCATTTTCCTAGGCAGAGAAATTTTCCCAAACATCTAATGCTCAGTCATGATCAAATCTTCAAAAGGTCTTGTCTTTCTGTAGTATGGTCAAAAGGTATTGGCAATCCTCAGTGAAAAAAAAAAAAGTATCTTAAAGTAAAATTATTTGGTTGGTTGGTTGGTTGGTTGTTTTTTTCTCCTTATAGTAGAACCTGTAGCCTGTTAGCTATCAGTTTTCCTCTATAATCCTACAGAGGAGTTTCAGAGAGTTTCAACCAAGGGTTTGTTTAATTTATCTCTCTGTGGCTACATTTCAATTGATCCTAGTGAACTCTGGGGATGAACTTAGCACAAGACCATGAGTGCTTGTCTAGGCATATGTGAAAGAAATGGAAAAGGCAAAAGGACAAGGTCAAAGAAAACACCACCACAGTGAGGAGCATAGAATAATGTAAACACAAAAGCAAACAAGTGATGTTTGCTTTGGAGTTGCCAACAAATTAACAGACCGTTTGACCTAGGGTGTTGATGCCTTTGCTGCTAGTTACTTTGAGAATCTTGTGCAAGGTGTGCCTCAGTTTCCTTATCTGGTAACTGAACATAATAATAGTACTTTTTAGTAACATATTATTTAATAAATAAAGTATTGTTTAATAATTAACACCTGCAGACTTTTAAGGCCTTTAAGGTGTAAATCCTTACTACCATTCCCCTTAATCAAACATGAGAAGACACTTAATCCCCAGACAGTGTGTTCCTAGGCAGAAAATGAGGTGACCCAGAGACACTTGCCCTGGTTCTTAGGAAGCTTCCCTGGATCCTGGAACTGGATGAGCTGCCTTCCTTCCAAGTTCTTTATTTCAGCTGGAAAGCAGGAAGTATTTTTTCTAGACAGATAATGCTAACAGTTTGATACTGTTGGTAGTACCTGAATATGCTCCAGCACATCCACAGGCTTTGTACTTACTGTATGCACAGACTCCCATGGGAGTCAGATCAGGATTATTCTGTGTGGCACTTTGTTCATGTCTTGTTTACACTCATCCTGCAGTTCTCTTCTGTTGAGATTTAAAGGCCTTGACAGCAAATGTTTCACTTAAGCTAGTGAAATCACAGAATCATAGAATCATTTAGACTGCAAAAGACCCTTAAGATCAAGTCCAAGTACACAGATATGGCTTAGAATTTTAGTTCCAAATGCTGGTTATTCATAGTAATAATTGTTACAGTTTTCATTTACCTATTTTTGTGTCATTGTTTTCACGACATTTTGGATGATTTATCTTTTTGAGCAGCTTTTTCATGACCACCGTTCATTTAACCAAGCGTTCTTGCAAGAAAGGCAAGGTGAGGATAGATGAAGTAGTATTGTATAAGTAGAGTTGTTATATAAGTCTTAAAAAATTTAATGGAACATTTCCCATTCCCACTGAGAGATTTGGATCCGATTCATAAACCTGACCTTTCCCTGTGTTTAATTTTCCCTTTCTTCCATTATCCCCATACTAATTTAGGTGGCTTATCCCTCCTTTTGCCATGCTGCCATTGGTTTATGGTATCATCAGACATGCCCAAAACACTCTCTCTCTCACCTTCCAATAATCTTAAGCATTGATAGGATTTCACACAAGCTTTTCCAAGAGTTGTTTTCAAATGGTGCTGGATTTCAGACATGCTGTGAAGGCTTTTTCCTGCTTTTCAGGGTGGAACACACTCAATCCATCCTATTTTTTAAGATGCGCTGTTGTCCTTTTCAAATCCTGCTGAAGGATCTCAATGCATGGCACAGCTTCCTTGAATGAGCCTGTTGTCTGAGGGGGAGAGACAATGGGCCTTATTTAATGAGATTAGTTACAATAGGAAAAACAGCTAAAAGAAAA